>VXBC01003616.1:130731-147638 GCA_013399945.1 Ploceus nigricollis | reverse complement strand
GCCTGCGGGGGCTGCCAGGCTCAGCCAGGACAGCGCTGGAGCCTTTCCCCCCCCGTCCCTGCTGTGCCCCCCCAGACCAGGCGCTGCACGAGGGAGAGGCCGGAGTACGCGCCGNGGGCTGGGGGGACCCGGGCGGCGCGGGGAGCCGAGCTGGTGCGGTGCGGTGCAGTGCAGGGGGGAGGCGAGGGAGGGCCTGGTGCCGCCCCCAGCGCTGCCGACACGGGGGCTGGGCCGCCCTCCCCAGCCCGTGTGCGAGCGGCCGAGGGCGTGGGGGAGCCCTGCAGTTGTGTCACGGGGGATTNGGAGATCGGGGTCACCTATAAATCCACCAGGTCGGCGGTAAGGACAGGCAGCGGGGGGCCTGGGTGTCAGCTCACGTGGGGCTGGGGATCCCACTCCTCAGAGACAGAATCTGCCACTCTAAACATGGGATTGGACATTCTTTCCTGTTGATGCACCTCCCTGTCACTGCTTAATAGCCAAGCACCTTGTGCTGGGTTTACTCTGGTAGTCCCTCCCTCCATGGGAGGCCATCAAAGGTTGGCCTTTCCCTTTTAGAGGTGGGAGTTAAAACTCCAGGATGCCACTGGACTTGCCCAACACTGCACAGATTTTTCAGGAGAGGGAGCAGTTGGATCAGGTTTGCTCAACTGTTGGGTTTGTGTTTTCAGTGTTAGACCATCTTTGGCAGGGATCGGTTTGCCCAGCCTTCTGGAGAGAATGGGAAGGGATGGGATGAGGTGACAGCTTTGGCACTCTGCAAGCTTTTGGCACCTAAGTTGGATTTGTATCTAATTGAGGCTGGCTGTAATTATTCTCTGGTTTCTGTGCAGCTGTTCTCGAAGATGTGATAAAAGCTAGGAATAGGTATCTGTTCAGTCCATTAAAGAGGAATCTAAACCAGATCACTGTGTTGAAACTGAATTTTGGCCATCCCCAGCTGGGTCAGAAGCTCAGTAACATCCTGTGTGTGGGCAGGAGGGTCCCGTGACTGAAGTGTTGGGTGAACTGACGCCCACCTGAGCTGGGTGACATGGGTGAACTGAGTGGGGCTTCCAGCTGAGCTGGGGCTGAGTGTGAAGGAGTAAAATAAGTGTTCCCTGACTGCAGGCTAAAATTTGGGAGCAATGAGGAATTAGCACTCTGGCCTCTGCACACACTAGGCTGGAGCCTGTGGTGAATTCTCCCTAGCAAATGCCAAGGGATAAAGCAGATGTGTCCAGTTCTTGCTCTGTGACAACCCTCAGGTAGACAGGAGTTCTCTGTCTTATCCAGGTGCTCCCTCCACTCTTGCCACAAGTTTTCCTTGCTTTTCAGAAACCTGTTGGCCCAGAAGACATGGGGGCCACAGCAGTGTATGAACTGGATACAGAGAAGGAGAAGGATGCCCAGGCCATCTTTGAGCGCAGCCAGAAAATCCAGGAGGTGAGTCAGCCTTGCTCCTCAGGAACTCATGCTCTGCAGCAGGAGAGCCTGTGCTTGGCTCATCCCCTTCTGCACACCAAGAAGAGTTAGTCTCATCTTCCCTAGGAGTTCAAGGAGCCAGGAGTGTAACCTTTGCAAATAGGGGAGTTTTGTGGCTTTATTAGCATCTTGGTGTTAAGGAAGGCAAGGTGGGAAGGAAGACTGGTGGCAATTAATTCATGTCATGAAGCTCTCCTGATCCTTAATCATCTCTTCTTGCTTTCCTAGGAGCTGAGAGGAAAGGAAGACGATAAAATTTACCGTGGCATTAACAACTACCAGAAGTATGTGAAGCCCAAGGACACATCGATGGGAAATGCCTCCTCAGGAATGGTGAGGTGGGTTGGGATGGGCCTCGGGATCTGTGAGCCAGAGGAGCTCACGCACCATCCCAAAGGCAGTGTTTGGGGCTGGAACTCTGCTGTCACTGCCAGTTTCTGCCTGACCAGTGTGGTGTCTGGTTCTGGCCAGGGCCCTGCTCCAGGGCCACTTTGCTGCCGGGCTGAGCCTCTGCCCCCCTTTCAGGAAAGGCCCCATCCGTGCTCCGGAGCACCTGCGGGCCACGGTGCGCTGGGACTACCAGCCCGACATCTGCAAGGACTACAAAGAGACCGGCTTCTGCGGCTTCGGGGGTGAGTGCCTCATCCTGCAGCTGAGCACCAGGCATGCCAAGGGATCCAGTCCAGCTGTGACCCCGTGTTTGGGGTGCTGAGGCTGAGTCACAGACCCTTCTGTGCAGAGCTGTTTATGTAAGGTTGTCATTCGTGCCATCCCTTCCGAAAGCCCAGGGCATCTAATTAGTGGTTATAGGAGTCCTGGAAGGGACCCCTGGGATGTTCCAGTGACCCACATTCTTACAGGTATTGTGTGCACTGAGACCATGTGAGGGATGGGTTTTCCTGTTCTTTGTCCCACTTCCCATGTGTATAACTGCTGGAACTGTCCCTGTGGCACAGAGAGGATGATACTCACAGCCTGTCAGCACTGAGGGATCCTGTACCAGCTCCAGGAGCTTAGTGCTGCCCTGGAGAAGGAGCAATCAGATTTCTCCTGCTGGGCAAAGCTCAGGCTGCCCTGGAATTAGGTGTGCTGGTAACACTCTGCCCTTGCAGCCTGTCTCTTATTTCCTCTTTCTTTGTGCTGCTCAGACAGCTGCAAGTTCCTGCATGACCGCTCGGACTACAAGCACGGCTGGCAGATCGAACGGGAGCTGGACGAGGGCCGCTACGGCGTCAACGGTACGGCCCCTGTGCCCCACAGGACTCTGCTCAAAGCTGTGCAACTCCTGCTGCAGGATGAGCTGAGGGCCAGGAGCCCCTGACAGTGCTGAGCAGAGCTGCTGCTTTCACTTAACCTCTGGCTCTCTGTGAAGGAGAGCACTGCTGTGTGGGTCCCAGCAGCGAGCTGTGTGGAGCTGGAACCATCTGTCCCTCTGATGCCCAGGAGGTGGGATGTCATTTGTCACTCAGTGTCCAGAGCTGTGGCCCAGGGCTCATGAGTGCTGCTGTCCAAATGTGGGCTAGTCTCTGCTCAGCTGGAGCCACAACTTGGTGGCAGCTGGTTTGGAAGAAAGTCTAAAAAAGAGGAGGGGGCTGGAGGATGTTTCTCTTTATAGCAGTGAGTGGGTGAAGTAGAAAAGAATTTTCTCCTGAGATGAGCAACAGGTCTGCTGGCTCATTAGCCCTAATTATAGCACAGTCCCACACGTGTGACTGACATCAGCAACACCCAGATACCAGAGCTCCATTGTTTCCAGCAGAGATTGAATCCCAGCTGCTGTGCTCTCCCCTTATTTATTATTTTGTGCCCCACACGTGGGCTGGGCTGGCCTCTCCTCTCACTCCACTCTGGTTCACTTTCTCTTCTGCAGACGATGAAAACTACGAGGTGAGCAGTGATGAGGAGGACATGCCTTTCAAATGCTTCATCTGCAGAGGTTCCTTCAAGAACCCCGTGGTCACCAAGTAAGTGGTTGTTTGGCATGAGCAGCCACGTGTGCTGTCAATGCAGCTCACGAGTCATTCATTCACTATTGAGGCAAAGACAAACCCAGCCCACGGGCTGTGGGTGGAACCTGCTTGTTGTCTGCCCTGGCTTTCTGGTGGGTGGGGGAATCCTGTGAGAGACAGGGAGTCTCATAGCTGCATCTGGAGCATCCCCTTGGAAGGGATCTCAAGCACTTACTCAAGCACTTTTTAGATTTCCACAAATGCTGCCTCATTGCCTCATCTTTCCCCCTTAACCTTGAGATTTTTTTTCATGCCATCATTCCTCCTGGACGCTGAATGGCAGCTGCACTGCCTGAGCAGAGAAATGTGCGGGGAAGCCGGGAGCTTGGCAAGGATGAGGAGGAGGCTGAGGACAGCCCTTTCTCACTCTGAAGGCTGTCCTGTGTCTGGAAGAGCTCACTGGTGGCTCTGTGCTGTCGCTGCACATCAGTGAAGCAATGCTGAAACACCTTCCATGGGGACAGGGATGCAGAGGAAGCTGTGCCTGCAGCTCACTTTTGCCTCCCTTGGGGACCATGGAGAGAGCTGTCAGGCAGTGGAAAGGGCTGCCTAGGGAGCTGGTAGAGTCCACATCCCTGGAGAACAAGGAACAAGTGGACATGGCACTCAGTGCTCTGGTTTGGGTGACAAGGTGGTGTTTGGTCAAAGGCTGGACTCGATCGTGGAGGTCATTCTCAACCTTGGTGTTCCTGTGACCAGCAGTCAGTAGTTTCTGACTCCAGGACACAGTGGTCATGTCTGGGGGCTCGCAGTGACCCCTGTGTCTCCGTACAGGTGTCGGCACTACTTCTGTGAGAGCTGTGCTCTGCAGCACTATCGCAAATCCCAGCGCTGCTACGTCTGTGACAAGCAAACCAATGGGGTCTTCAACCCTGCAAAAGGTAGTGGGCACCTGGGGAGAGGGGCTTCTGGGGGAGCACCTGAGCAGCAAAGGCACCAGCTCCTGCTGGAGCTTCCTGGTGCTGGGCCTGGCCCTGAGCTGCAGTTCACAGTTCTTGGCTGCCAGCAGAGCTCAGTTAGTGTCAGGAAATACTGAATCATGGATGCAACATGAGCATCTGTGCTTGCCCATGTGGGGAACCTGGGGAGCAACTGGAGAGGGAAGGGCATTGTGCCATGGGAGCAGAGGCAGCAGCTTGTGTGCTCAGTAATGCACTGAGGGAATGACTGTAACAGCTCCTGCCTGGACTCAGCAAACAGGGGTGGCTCCAGGCAGAACCTCTGTAGGCAAGGGATTTTCGGTAGCTGCCCTGGTCCTGGGTGTTCACAGGACCTGGGCCCCTGGCTCTGGGGTGGGGCAGCCCCTGCACCTGGAGCCTCATCGTGCCTGTTCTGCTTTTCAGAGCTCATGGCAAAACTGGAAAAACACAAAGGGGAGGAAGAAGAGGAGCAACAGTCAGACCAAGAAGAGGATCCACAGTAGCGGAACACATTTTGTACATAACTGAATAAAGCTTTTGTAGGAGAAAAAAAAGCTACCAGCTGTAGCCAGGGTTCTGTATCCAACCAGCAGCTACTGAACTGTGTCCACCTGTGCTGGACTCTGTCTTTGCTGCCCTGTGGGTGCAGAAGGCAGGATAAGTAAGACTCAAGGGCTGAGTGAGCCATCTGCTACCCCCAGAACCCCTGAGTGCAGCCGGGGAAGCACGGTGAGTGTTCAGTTACTTTGTAATTGCTGCTTCTGACCACAGTGCTGCTGTTTCACTCCTAACTGTGCACGATCCTGCTGCTGTGCAAGCAGGGAACGAAGTTAATTGAAGCCCCTAATCTTTGAGCATGGAGCAAACTGGAGGCATGGGCAGGGATGAGCAATACCAGCTTGCATTAAGTTCATCCTTCGCCCTAAAAATGCTAATTCATGGGGAAGCAGGCTGGAGCACTGCAGTTACTGGGCATTTATTCCCTCCTGTCTTGGTTCCTAGAACTCAAGATAGGGACAGAACTTCGGTGGGCTACACACCTTTTGAATCAGCCCTGTTTGTAAGACTTCATAACAAGCCAGGAAATTAATATCTTTTTACTAACAGTAAGATTAAATCAGGAGCCAAACCTGATCACAGGGAGGAAGTAGAATTGGGCCTGGCCTTAACAAACGCTCCTGCAACTGGGAGAATTTTACTGAAACTTTCAGAAAAGAGGAAGTGCAGTTGTTTGCAGCTTGTTGCTTTAGTTGAAGTATGTTTCTGAAGCATGAAGGCAGCTGCCATAAACTGGTGAGCTGTATGAAACTAAGGTAAAAGCAAGCATGCACAGCCAGTCTGTCACCCTCTGTGATTCACTCCATCATCCTGCACAAACAGCAGACTTAAAAAACAACTTCAGAAATATTTTATTTCTTTCGGAAAAAAACTAGAGTAACAAACTTTATCTGGGTTCAAGTACAGTTTATAAACACAAGAAGGACCTGTTGCCAGCACCACTACTCCCATCAACTGCACCTGTACAAGGATTCTCAGTGCTTCAGTAAAGAGCAGATGACCTTCAGCACCATGGTCCTTGGAAAAAAAGTCAAACTAAAAGCCTTAAATACACCTCCAAATAAACCAAACACCACGGAATAGGGGAGAGCTGCCACAGCAGCAGGGCAGAGTCACACAGCCATGAATCACAGGGAGCCACGTGAGCAGCTTTTACCTGTCAGTGAGGGAAGGCAGAACAGCAATGGTAATGGAAAGGTTAAAGTTCAGTTCTGTACAGGAGTTGTGAGCAAGAGGATCAGCATGAAAATCAATTTACTTTTCCTCTGTGCCAGGGTAAGTCACTGAGAACAGGCAGGTAAGAGTGTTTCGTGCTGTGAAACCAGCCCAGCTAACATGAAGTTCAACTGGAAGGGGATAAAAAAGCTGGTACATTGTCCAGGCATTCTCACTGCTCCGTGACCCAGGAAGCTGGAAGGGGAGGCTGGAAGGCCCTGTCTGACCTGGAGTTCAGAGTGCTCAGCATCAAGTGACAAGTCTTCAAAATCCCTCTCCAGACTGGAAGAATCCAGTGCTGCAGAGGAATGCCCAGTGCAGCAGGAGTGCCTGGAATGGCATCAGCTTGTCTTTGATCTCCCATTTTTCATCACAAAGCAGTAACTAAGAATATAATCCATTTTTTCCCCCCCTTAAAACTTGCCCTGTGACAACACTGTTACAGGAACGTGACTAGTTCTAAGAGAATGCCCAAAACTAAAAGCTGCCCACCTCCCCTCAACTCTAAGGCACCCTTAAAAGATAAAGAACCAAAGAGGGCAAGGACATGCAGCCTCAACTGTGAGGAAGCCAGTGATTTTTAGAAACACATAAATAGAGACCATAACTACACAGACTCACTCAACACCCTCGAGCTCTCTACCAGAGCACTGCACCTTCTGGAATACTCCACAGCTCCTTGGGTTGATCCTTTTCCAGATCAGGTCTGTCCACTTGTATCCAGGCTACTTCTTAAGTAAACAGGCAGTTAAAGTTCCTTCCCAAGGACCTGTAAACTCTTCTGTGTGTAACATTCATCAGCTTTTATGAACAGGACCAATAAATTACAATGTCCAGAAAGCTCCTCCTCAGTGTAGTCCCTATTTTTCTAGAATTCCCAGTCATCCACATCCAGCTGCTCCAGATTTGATACCAACCCAAATATGCCACTGGGATCCTGGGGCAGTGTCCCTTCCAAATTGGTGATGGGGGTGACAGGGCGCAGAAGCTCAGGGAGCGCTTCGGAAGCACGGCGCTTGATCTGCACAGGAAGGACAGAGTGAGCACGCAGGGCTGCTCAGTGCTGCTCCACACCCAGCACTGCAGGCAGAAACAACAGGCAGGAAACGCACAGGGCACCCTTTGCTCTCCTTAAGGAGCAGCTTAGAACTGCCTCGCCCAGAACTCAGCAGCCTGCAGGGGAAGAGCTGTTGTGGCTCCCAGAACAGGCAGATTTAGAACCTCAAGAACAGCAAAGGACCTCCCCAGATGTGATGATCACCACACTGCATTACAAATAGTCAAAAAACTGACTTTAGATCACAGAAAATTCAGCAACTCAACATTCCCACCCTCACAGCAGGACAAAGCAAAGCACTGTGCTTTACCTGTAGATAAATTAGTTCCTTACCTGCTTAAAAAAGGGGTGACTGAGCAGAGTGCCTGCGCTTGGCCTGTGGAAGGGAGGTAGAATGAGGGAAGCACACAAGAACATGAGTCAGTGCTTGAAGTCGGGTAGTGGGAATAAGAAAAGACCAGGGTCCTTCCTGCCTCTCCCGTTTCTCAGCTGTTGGGTATCTCCCTATTTTCAGCAGTAGCACTGCTTATTAAGCATTTACAATCACATAATATTTTATGCAAGGAGTTCAACCTCCTTTTTCTAACCTTTAAGTTACATACTTGCACCCCCTACATCTGGCCAAGGACAGTACCTGAGCAGTGGGGCACCCCTGAAAAGTCTGTCATTGCCCTCACTACAAAGAAAAATGCAGCTTTGACCACTTCCCATCATTGCTCTCTGCTGGCTGAAGAGCAGCCATTTGCAGTGACGGGAACTGGGCCAGAAACACAAGTTATTTTCCTGATGTGCAGCACCAGTCATCCTCCAAGGAAAGCTGCAAAGGAATTCCTCAGGCTCTCATATAGGAAGTGCTCCAAGTGTTAATGCTGCTCGTTCTACACACTTGGACTGCTCTCCCCAACAGATGGGGCACATCCTCACTCCACTACACTTTTGGAAAGAAATCTGCAAACAGTATCTGCTAACTCCCACAGTTTAACCAGCCCTAGAATAGCCCAGGTGGGGAGAGCAGCTTTCACCTGGCTTTACCTGAAATCGGGGTTCCTCTGGAGGCACTGCTCCACGAAGTTATGGAAGTAGGTGGAGAAGGTGCGGAGGTAGGGGTGCAGGGCTGGCTCCCCGTTGGCCGCGCGCACGTTGCTCGTGGCCGTGCTCTCCCCCATGCCGTAGTTGGCGCTGGAGCGGGACGTCTTCATGGTCAGCTCGTCAGCAGGAATTGTGGTGGTGTCAAGCAGGCAGGGAACGGTTCCATTCAGCTTTTCCAAGAGCATCTGGGAGAGCACGGGCACAAGCAACAGCACAGTTAAGGTTTCCCATTCATGCAGGCAGGACACCCTTCTGTGCTCACATCCCAGAGCAGGAAAGCAGTTCCAGGTGCCAGGATGAAGGACGAGAAAGGAGTTTGCAAACCTTACCTGAGTAGAAGGCATGTCTTTAAATGGGACGTGTCCATTTGCCAGCTCACACGCTGTTATCCCAACGCTGTAAATGTCAGATTTTGCATCGTAACCCTGCAGATTCTACATGAAAAGAAAAATTAGCTTCAGGGACTTGGATGTGATTGAATGGGCTCTACCCTTGATTTCAACTGCAAGTCAACAAACCCAGATGATTAGAACAGGAACAGCACAAGCCACAGATACACTGGTTTATTGTGGTGAGGGTTTTCTGGTTTGTTAAAACACACAGTTAAGGGCAACATTTATGTAACTGAAATCAGCCAGCCTGTAGGGATGGCATCTGCCCTGGGTAACTTGCATCTGATGTAACACTTTGTTAATGAGATAACCTGTAGAGGTCCCTACAATTAAACTGTTGAGTCAACTAAATCAAATTCTACCCAGCTGCCCTGCATCCACCCCAAATCTGTTTCCTTTAGCCTCTCCCCTTCTTTTTCCTTGCTTTCATGTACCTTTCCCCTTGCTAGGGGTCACTGGTTTTAAGATAGAAAGAAGAGAAAAAAGGACTAGAGCTCATCACAAGAAAGCAACTCTGCAGGTTCTCTCAGAGAACCTGCAGACCCTACCCCTACACCCCCTCAACTTGCCCTAAGAGCTCACAAAATTATACAGGTACAACACATCACTAAACAAAGCAGTTTCTTTTAAACACACCTGCTGCAAAACCTCAGGACTGAGCCAAGGCAGCACTTTGATGCTGTATTTGGGGAAGTCATGAACAACTTTGAGTCGCTGCCCATGGTTGATCATACTCAGGTTACTCCGCAGGCCAGAGAGGTACACCTTCCCATCCACAGAGATCAGGATATGGCTGGCTTTAACACTCCTGTGGAAAAAAGGAAAAAACAGTCAGGTTCCCTGGCCTTTACTGAACAGCTCAATGCACAGGACAATACCTGATCAGCTTCCTACCAGCAGGCTGAGACTCCTAACAACCGTCTTTGGATGCTGGGCAAAATCAATTAACAGGATTCTATTCATCACCTTTGCAAGTTCACAAAGAATGTTTCTATGGTGAGGAGAAATGCAGGACTAAATGTTATGGATTGTGATTTTAGATACACAGTGGTCTTTGGGATAAGTTTGCTCCATAACAACACTTTTGTGCAGCTTAGTAAGATCAGTGATGTCACTTCCCATGAGTATCAAACTGATTTGCCCTAACAGCAAAGTAATACAAAACTTAATGTTGTTCTGTGTCTCCTGATTCATCCTCTGCTCTACTCTGAGTATTATTTCCAAGGACTTCCACCAGAAGGAAAATGACCAATATATTTTTCAATACCTGTGCACATAGCCCATATGGTGGATGTAGTCAAGTGCTTTCAAGACACCTTGGAGAATGTAAGCAATGGCCAGTTCAGTCATCCCATCCGTAAAATGGGTACAGATTAAATCTTTTGCAGAACCTAGAAAGAAACAAAACACCACCTGTCAGAACAAAAGCCCCAAGGACACTTCAGCTCTTCAATTTCATTTCACAGAACATGAGGGTCAGAAAAAGGTACCCTCTTCTCCACTCACCATAGGCCATGAAAGAAGTCACTACCCACAGCTCATTGTCAGCTATGAAAGTTGCTTTGTATGGCACGATGTTAGGGTGGTTGAAGAGCTTGGAAACATGAAGTTCCCCCTAAAATAAAAGATATTTTGATTAAATTTAGTAAATGCAGAAACATGACTGCAGTATTGATAGGCACTGCTCTCGCTGTCTGTCCTCTTCTAAGCTTGCATGTTGAGTGGTATTACCTGCAAGAATGTGACCATTTCATTTGTGCAGGCCTCCAAGTTCACTCTTCTGACTGTGACATACTCTCCTGTGGGTTTATACCTGGCCAGGTTCACAACCATCAAGTCTTCAAACCCTCTGCCTGAAAGAGAAAGCATGAAAGCTTCAGTAATGCTTTTGGAAGCATTGAGAGAACTCCTCTGGCCCCTGACCCTTCAATAATCTTTACCCTCACTCACTGAAACTACTTTTGACCCTGTAAAAAAGACTAATTGTTCCATCAGATACCACCTTCTTTGGTATGTATCCCACTGAGAGAAAGCCTCCTCACCAGTAGAATTATCTTGTCCTTCAAATTCAGGACTGAGGCAAGAACAGCGACTAGGAGCACCAAGGACAGGCTTCAGGCTGCTTCTGCTGACTGTACTGCACCCCCAGCATCACTGACCCACTACATGTCCCTCTCAGGTGAAAATCTTTAGGACTGGCATCTCATTTTTTATTCAAATTATTTCAAAATCAAAGACGCAGACATCCAATATCAAAAATAAGCAATCAGTCAAGAAAAGGACAAATCTGCAGAAATTATTTTCTTTACAAAGCAGACTCTGACCCCCCAGCCCTCAAGAATTACCTATGATAGTGAGCAACTCATAGCAGCTGCTGTCTGGCAGGAAGTTGCTCATGGTGTCCCTTTTAGGGGAAGAAGCTATCGACTCGGAGCTCGCCTCATTTGTCTGAGGAAAAAAAGTTAAGTCAGGTCAAAGGAAATAAAGATCACCTGCTGGAAAAATCATCTGCCCCTCATTATCATATCCTTCAAAATAATAGGAATACAGAAGAGGATTTAGTTGCTGTCAAAATAATTTTAAATAGTCATTTATCAATTGAAACTCAGGAGATGCCTCATTTCAGAAGATCCAGACCTCTGTGTTATAAAACACATAACAAGTAGATTGTTAATCACTGTAAGCGAGAATTTATTCAGGAATATTTTGATAAAGCCAATTATTATTCCCCAGGACAGCCTAAACTCTGTTTTACAGTAACTGCCTTTCTCTTATAATTACAAACTCCTGTGCCACCACCCTGTTGCCTGAGCCAGAGCCGAAAGGAAGCTGTCCTTAGCCCTTCTCTGCACTGTAACAGTTGGTGTTCCTGGTGGATGCTGCGGCTCCTGGTTTTCAGCTGCTCACCTGGGATAAGCCCAGCACAGCTGAAGCTGCTTAGCTGAATGGTACAAGTGATGAAGAAAATCAGACACATGAAAAGAGAAGCTCCAAATGAAAGCAAAAAACTGCAAAGCATAAGTGCTTCTGAATAAAAAAAAAAAGGGAAAAAAGCGCCCCCAGACCACACAGGGAAGCAGCATTCCCAAGCCTGTCAGCTTTCCCTCACTCCATCTGACATAAAGCTTTCTGCCTTATTTACATACACTGAAATCTTCCCCCGCAGGATTTTGCAGATGATAAACTTCCATGTTCTTGCAAGTTCTTTTATACCTTCCAACTCCTTCAAATGCCCAAAGTCACCAGGAGAGCGACCTAAAGGGGATTAAAATTTATGTGGTATCTAAAACCGTCTTTAGTTATCTCCAATTTCCAGCACATTGACTCCTCCTGGCATTTGGAACACCAGCTCAATTTTTCCACCTCATTCTTCATCAACTGCAAACGCCCTTTATCAGACCTTTCTCATGGTACATGAAGCAGAAAAAGTTTGTGCCTTTTCCTACCATGACAGCAGACTCTGTTCTTTATTTCCATCACTGAAAGATGGAAACAACACAGTGACAGCTGAAAAACAAGGAACTTGCTGTTCTACCCTCAGCCCAGGGCAAACGCAGTGCAAAGAGCACAGACAGGAGTTTGCTGTAAATTACCTCTGGGTGCTAAGTGTACTTTGGGAGTAAATTAGTCACACTTCCCAAGTTCCACCTTTTCAACTGGCTTTGAAGAGCACGCTGCCTACCTTTAAAGTAGGTGCATTTTCCATTAATGGAAAAGGCAAAAATTAAGATTTGTGGTGCTTTGGTATAATTTCAATGCAAACAACTCAGTCCCATCTCAGCATAGCTAAAGCCCCTGGGAGCAGCATTCCCAGATTCCTTCCTTTAGTGAACACCACAGTGCTGTTTCTTGGCTCAGAACAGGCAGTAACTTTCCACTCAGGATTTCAAACTTCTGCTAAAGAGGCCTGTCCATTCTGATCTCAGCTTTATCATTCATTACTTCTTTCAGCAACTTCACACGGTCCTGTCAACAGCAAGATTGCCAGGAGAGACACACAGGAAGATAGAAACCTCTGAAGCACAAAGGCACCACCAAGGAGATGGAAGCAGGGGGCTGGGAAGCAGTCATGGAGCAGTGACAGCTGGTGAGACACTGAGCAACATGGAAGTGGTTTGCTTTATTAAAGTCCACTCCAGGGAGAGCATAAGCCAACAAAACAGATGCAAAGAATTAAATTAAATTTATCTTATTAATGGCGTAGGCTGTGCAGTAATGGAAAAATACTGTGAATTCCCTATTGAAAAGTTTTCTAGTTTGAGGTCTTCACTCACCTCTCCTCATGTTAGCAGTGACCAATAAGAGTTAATGCAAAAGGAGCTCAACCAGAAATTTATCAACATCATACAACAGTTTAAAAAAAGAAAGTTAAACTGAAATGTCACTTATGAGGTACTGCAAAAAAGCTCTTCAGTGGTTTCACACAGGACAATTTTTGGTGTATGGTTAAAAGCAGCTGCAAAATGAAGTCCCATATGACCAGTTTTATGGCATGACATTCATTTAGAGCTGGCTTTTGGCTTGGGAGTCCAGTTAATTTGAGAGAGATTTAAAGGAAATTAATCTTTGAAAGGCAACTACTGGTATAAATGCCGTAACACAATCACTTATGCGATGCTGGCAAGGATCTGCACTTGCCAAATGACATTCATCTGAGTTAGGAAGAGAGAATATCAGTTTTGTTCTGCTGTCTTTCCCTCCATCTCCTCACTCCCTCCCTCACTTCAGCATAAGCAACAAAAATTTTCCTCCCACCCCCCTCCCAAAATTATGTGCCTTTCTCTACAGGCCTAGTGGAAAAAAAAAATTTTTATTTAGATGTAAAAAGATCAAAATGAGAATCAACATGTGTCTAAATCCCAAGAAAACCCTTGGAAAAAACCAAAACAGATGCTAATCTCATTTTACTTCCAGCCAAGCATGTCTAACACTCAGCAATTTTAAAAAAGGTGTGAATTTACTCAATTTTATATAAAACATTCCATATACAACTCCTATTTTGAGCTTTGTTCATGCCAATAAATTACAGATACTGGCACAAAAATCAATTATAAGCAGCTTGAACTGACACAGTTATGATCAAATCACACGTAATTTGTTTTTGTAATTATCTTAAACTAAAGCAACACCTGCACACCTGTGGTGTGGGGAGGTGGGGAATCATTTAGATTAAGATACTCTATTGTTAATTGTGATATTTTATGTGTACTTGCTCATTATGAACCAGACAGTGAGCAATCAGGGCCTGCAGAACAAATGCTTTTCAGAAGTTCCATAAAACTAAACTCCTACTTCCTTCTCTGAAGGATCAGAACTAAATCACCCCAAAAAGAGACCCTTGAGGGGCTGGGGGGAGGAGAATGACAAACAAATAGAAATCCAAGAGATTAAATTTTTGAGTTATTACATATAGTTTGAAAACCACACACCAAAATCTCCACTCCAGGGTGAAACCTGTTTCCACACTTGTAGAGCTAAATATAGAGATGAGATATATAACTAAGATAAAAAGAAAAATCAAACTTCCACAAGGAATAATCTCCATGCAATGAACCACAGCACCACAGCCTGCACAAGTCACTTACTTTTCTCCGAGAGTCACCCGGAGGCTGCTCTGGAGTAAAGAAATTAATTGTTCACCATGTTGTGTTCAACGGATACCCATTAAAATATAGCTGGAAAACTAAGTAAATAACCCTAGATGACCCTTTTCAATATCAAATATACATGATTTTTTGTTTTATAGAAAGACATTTGATTTGCACACAAAATTGCAGCACTAGTCATACTGCAGTACATGCACAGGATCAGAGATTCACATAGTGCTACTGTTTGTATATTTGACACAAATGTAAGGTGACAATTTTTTTTTACTGGAACTCTAAGTATTAACCTTCTGTCATGTCCCTTATTGCAGGGGGGTAGGACTTGGTGATCTTTAAAGGTCCCTTCCAACTCGAACAACTCTACGATTATAAACACATTCAAAGATGACTCTTACATACAGAAGAAACTACCTAATATTATTTAAAGTAATAAAAATTCCTTTACTCCCCCTGGAAGCTCAAAATCTAGACATATTTCCTATGCTCTGTTTGTTTTCCGTGTCATTGATCAGGAGTTCTGCATCCTAGTGGGCAACTTTGTTATGCAGAAGCAGAGCGCAAATCTGTCAGCTCCTGCTCCTGGGGAGCCATCAGCAGTTTCAAAATCAATTTTTACTCAGAAAATTATAATTAACCTTCCCAAACCCCGAATCCATCTTTTGCATATGAAAAAAAATGTGGTTATGCTAAGCAATACAGAACTATTTTAGAACTGCTATCAATATGGAAATGATTTCCAAATAACTTGCTACATCTTGGACATTTCCACATTAAATTTCTGGGCTTAGACAGCTTGAATACCTGGATTCACAATGAGATTTAATCATCTCTTTTAGTGATAAGATACATCTTCACTACCAAATTACCAAGCTTTACAGCTAAAATAAAACATTTCTAGCAATGTCATTTAACAAGAGGAAAACTTACCTCCGAACAGCTCGAACTCTCTTAATCCCTCAACAATGAACTTCTCAGACACCCACCGCTGAAACAAACAAAAATTCTCCACATAATCAGTTATTCCATCTAGAGAAAGGTTTCTCTTCCCCTTCCCCACAAGAAGAAAACCCCAAACTTCAGTGATTCTACTGTGGTCTGAAATTGATTTGCTGTATCACCAGTGACATCCTTATTTTGGACAAGGATATTCCCTTTTTGGGCCAATGACATGCACCCAGCAACCACATAGGTGCTGCTGTTACTCCCAATCAACATGCACTTGCAATAAAGCTAATATAATTTAATTCATTCAAACAAGTTTTTATGCATGCACATACAGCAAAAACAATCAGTATGCAACAACCCCCTCATACAGCCAAATAAAAGTTGGCTTTTTAGGTGTAAGAGGTTTAAAAAAATGCTTTCAGTATTTACAAAGAGGTGGTATCTTTGAGAATTCAAATATTTTGGTTATATATCTATTGACTGAATGCAAAGTTAGAAGATAAATATCCTAAAGCTGTTGTTCTCTTCCAGAATTCATGTTTGAAATTCACAGCAAGCATTAGGTTGTGCAGAGGAGTGTTTCTACCACTACCTAACACTGCAGTTCAAATAATATACATATATATACACATAGGATACAACAGAATAGGAGATTTTAAGCTCGCAGAGTGTTGATCACAAAGTTAAAAAGTTAAATCATCAATCACATAACACTCCCACGGTAGAATTTGCTACTTAGCAAATGAGTTTAACAAACAGCTGATGTTGTTCAGTGCACGGGAAGCCGGTCCTAGAAAGCACCAATGAGTCTTTAGGTGATGATGCCTCAAAACTGGCATGTAAGAATACCATTTGAATGCCTTAGAAGTGGTTCTGCTGCTGGAAACTTCCTAATTTTCTGCTGAAAAGCAGAATCAAACAAAGCTGTTGTGTTTAGCTTTGCAAGCAAAGTGAAGGAAAAAAAAACCCCACAAACTGTGACACAGGTCAGGAGGCTACTTCTTAAAGAACGACTGAAGATAAGCAGCTTTATGGCCCTTTTTCTTCACTGCACAGCCCATTAGAGCCCCTCTGCACCGCACCCCAAGGAGATACAGGTGTATGTGCGAGCAATAAGGCTTTAGTGCAGGGTTTTTAACCAGCGCTGGTTGCACACCGACCCATGTCCTGTTATCAACCCTATAATCAGTGCCCTTACGGTGCTCTCCAGGCCCGGCCACTCTGCACAAGCGCAAGACTCGTTCTACCGAGACACGAGGGAAGCTGGAAAGTCTTCAACACTCACCCTAATGCGCTCGGGTTTACTTACAAGGAAAGACATGGATCCGCCGCTGTGGGACACACGCAGCAGAACGGCCGGCACACCTGCGGGCACAGGGGCGCGTCACCCCGCAGCGAGCACCGAGCCGCCCTCACCCCCGAGGCCCTCACCTGCCCGCGGCCCGGCAGCTCCGGAGGGCCCCGGGACAGCGGTAACCCCGGAAAGCACCACCCGGTAACCCCACAAAGCGCCGACATCCCCGAACCCCCCCGGGCCCGGCAGTCCCAGGATAGCCCCAGGAGAGCGGTAACTCCGGCAAGAACTGCCCGGAGCCCCCCAGAGCAGCGACACCCCCGAACAGCCCCGGGCCCCTCACCCGTGCGGGGCCCTC
>VXBC01003616.1:118901-129481 GCA_013399945.1 Ploceus nigricollis | reverse complement strand
TGTCCAGGGGGCTGGTGGAGTCCCCATCCCTGGAGGTGTCCAAGGAACAACTGGACATGGCACTCAGTGCTCTGGGGCTGGCTGACAAGGTGGGGATCTGTCACAGGTTGAACCATCAGGGAGGTCTTCTCCAAACTCAATCCTGTGACTCTGTGGGTCCCTCAGAGAGTGCCAGGGCTGTGCCCCCAGCAGGGACCCTGCTGTGCCCACTTGCCCTGCAAACCCCAGGGGCAAATCCTCCATGTGGGCCCAGCCCAGGCTGCACAAGGGGGGACAGCTCCTGCAGCCTTCCCCAGCAGCGCCAGCTCCTCCTGCTGCTTACAGCCTGCACCAAAACTCACCAGCACAAAGGAGGCTTTCAGAGCCTACTAAATGAAAGGAACACTGAGACAAGCCACGTAAAGCAGTATTTCAATTATATTTTACTCTTCATTAGATTGTTCATTTGAATGTTTGTATTACAAAATTAGCTGCCGTGGCCCACAACGGGATGGGACTTCAGGAAAGCTGTCTGCTTACTCAAAAGAGCACAAACTAGTATTTCCTTTCAAAGAACTCTGTGAAACAATAACATATTAATCTTTAAAGCTAAATAGTGCTAAAATTTCACATAATCTACATTAGTTTTGGTTTTAAATAATTTTACCGACCATTATAAAATTAATGTATTTGCATGTATCAGGTTACAGACATTTGCATTTCAATCAGGGTGAAGTATCCCATGCTGGAACAAGGAGTTTAAGCAATTGCTGTTTCAACAGCAGCTAATTCTTATTGCCTCAGAACCAAGTTTCCATGAAGTATTGAACAAGAAAATGCAGGACATTGTTTCCCCACAAAACTGTTAAAAGTCTGTTACAAGCAACAATAAAATGCCTTCTGGACAGGAAGCATTTATAAAATGCAGAGCTCTCCCAGCGAAGTGCTTGCACAGGGCATTCACTTCATTCTTCCCATTTAGATTCAAAACCCTGAAGAGATCACTGACCACATGAAGAGGACACATATCCTCTGAAACGTTTTCACTGCCTTGGGGAGATCAGGAATTGCAGGTACTCCACTAGATCTGGCTCCTGGCTGAAGTGAACTGGAAGCAGCTGCTGAGATCAGGAGAGAAGGGGTTGAGGCAAACTTGAACTGTTAAAAATACTGAAGGAAAGCTGGCTGAAGTGCTAACTCACCATGCACTCACTCCTGAAGGAACACTGTGCTGGCATCACAGATTCCACATTGTGTTAATCTGCAGCATCCAAACACACAAGTAGGAAACTGCCCATGTATTCCATTCCCTTGGTTCTAACCATCTCTATGTTTTACACATAAGCCAGTCATTCCCACAGGTGACCTAATACTGCCTCAGGCCTTTGTTTGTAAAAAAAAAAATTAAGATAAAAAAAAATCTTCTACTAGAACTTCTATTCTACTGGGCTTAAATCCCTGAAGAATCCATACTGTGTATGGAAGGCTCTAAGTGTTGTGCCTTGATGCAAATAAATGCACACAGTAAATGTTTATTGTGCAGTTTGCCTCCCCCTAAGTTTTTCCCCTTTCCCTCACAATAACTAAAACCAAAGTCTAAAACCAAAGCATGAATATGTTACCAGCACACATGGACAGATTTACAATCTTCTGTTTTTAAAGAACAAATGACAAAAAGCATTCAAGAATATTGCAATTTTTTTTTCTAACAGACAAGTAGCAAAACTTTGTACCACCTGGAACAGAATTGCCAAGACAAAGCTCTCCACACATTTTGCTGTAATACTTAAATAAGTAACACCAATGCAAGAACTTTTCTCTTAATGGTTACTAGTGTTCAAGGAATCAGAGGATTCTGGAGTTACATAGGTCTTTGTACCCTGTGAATTACAGTTCCACAGGTGGCACCGAGACACTTCTCACAGCACAGTCACATGGCTTTCACTTTGATTTGCTTCATCTTCATCTGCTTCTTCTCAAGCTTCTTCTGCTCACGCCGCAGAGCAGCTTCCTGCAGGCAAGGACAGGGATCTGAATAAACACAGGCGATCTCTTCAAGGAACAAACAGATCATTTCAGAACCAAACAAAGCCCTCCAGCACTGGGTTCACAGCTCACCGGGAGCCTTCGTGTGTTTCAGAAAGGAGCAGCGAATAGAAATCAAAGTTGCCACTGCTACTATACCTACAGGCAGCCCTGGAGCTCTCCTTGGAGGGATCTGCCAGCAGCCTGTACCAACGTGAACATGCCCTCACCTCCAGCCGACGCTGTTTCTCGGGATCCTCTTCGTTCATGATTCGCTCCTTCTCCGCCCGTTTCTTCTCCTCCCGGCGGGACTGGGCAGCCTCCTGTCTCTGCACATGAGTCAGCTTGAGGAAGTTCTCTTCCACCCGAGCCCTGTTCTTGTCAGCTTTTTGTTTACCCTTTGCACAGAGAAAAGCAAATGCAGTTTGTACTGATTTCCTCACAGGCAGGATGCAGGATCTCTACAAGAAACGTGTGGATCCATAAGGACCCAGTAGTAAGGGTTCCAATTTCATACGGTGTCAGAAGACAGAAAACCAGACAGTACTTACTTCTCTGTTCAGCCGGAACTTCTTTGCTTTGTCAATGGAGTAGATAACCATGCTCATCAGAGGCAGCAAAGACTCCATGTCCTTTGGGGAAGTGTTGCCTGAACCAGGCACTGAAATAAAGAGTTCCTTGTTCATTCACACAGACTGGCAGTACTCATCTGCTTGCTGTGATGCTCTTCCCTTATGGCTCACACTGTTCATGAAATAAAGATGCTCTTATCCTGCTCTTTAGGAAGCTTCACTTAGAGCTATAGGCTTGAATTTTGAAGACATTTGAAGATCTATTCTTTTCTAGAATTCTCCCAACAGGCCGCTTTTATTTCAAACCAGGGTAAACCAACTGAGCCTGTGCAAGTTCAAACTGCAAGGCTTGTGGTTTAAAAACAAGCCACCCCGAGAGACAGGAGTGTGAGCTGAGGTCAATAACAGCAAGACTGAGTGTCCTGTTATCATGACACTATGCTGCTTAGTCCCATGTATTGCTGCCTTCTGTTTATCAATCAATGATCCTGCTACATGCACTGAAGTCACTCATCACACATTATCTTCCACAGGTGACAGATCGTGAGCATGTGACTTACCCAAATAAAGCCACACACTCCCCCAGACACACAGAGACAACAGAGCCCTTACCATTAAATGTAAACAGAAGTGTCTTTTTAGTTTCGGGCAGTTTAGTAAGCTGGCCCTCCCTGGAGGAAAGAAACAAGTGTTTGGAAAAAGTGACGAAAAATACAAAGTAACTAACATTGGTCCCAAAAACCATCAAGAACCAAAAGACACTTGAAAAGTACTTGAATAAAATAAACATAAAAAGCCTGGCTATAACCCGAAGTTAAGTTTCAAACTAATGAGATTCCGCAAGTGTTTTACCCAAAAGGCTGCAGAGAAAAGGCATGAGTGTGAAAACATACAGCACCAGCCCCTCTAAATGTCAAGAGGACATGCGAGCACTAAGAAGGCCTGTATATTTTGAATTATATTCAGCTTCACACACCCCCTTGTTGTTTATACCACTAAAGATCTCTAAATATTTTAGGAGAACAAAATATTTTCTCAAGAGTTTAAGTATTCACTGCCCAAAATCCCACAGTATTCTAATGTGAAAATCTCAGGCCTACATTTCACAGATCCTCAACAGTTTTAGTACAAGGTATACACATAAGCTGTCTTATAATTAAATCAAAATATGTCCCTTTATGTTCATTTATTTATATGCCTGTAAGCATAATACACAGGCATGTGCAAAAACTACGTGGTAATTCAGATAAGACACATCACCCAGCACTTGGCAATTCTGAAGCAGCCCCTGAAAGCACCTCTGGACTAGGAGGCTCAGGGAAACAGCAGAGCTGCTGCCTGTGTATTGCTGTGGCACAGCTGACAATCAGCCCCACAGAGCTCGGCCTTTATACGTACTCTTGCATAAGTTTTGGACCGGAGAACTGGTCCGAGAATTGGACAGAGTCAATCTTGTCAGCGTAGTGTGTGAGGAAATGGATCATCTGGAAGAGAAACGGGCGTTAGTTTTTCCCAACACCCATCCAGCTGCAGCCTACCCACTCCACAGGGGTTTGCCAGGTTCCCTGCCCATGGCAGGGGGCTAGGACTAGATGATTTTTAAGGTCCCTTCCAACCAAAACCGTTCTACAGTTCTATATATCACTCAGGGAATTGCTGTGCCCAGCTTGCCACTGATAAAGACATGAACTTGAACTAATAAAGACATACCACTGAGTGACACTGATAAAGACATGAACTTTCCTCTTGAACTTTTCCTTTTAGACTTACTTTTTTTAGAACATACAAGTTGTAAATGCCAGGATTACCAAGGAGTATTTGTATTAATTCATTGAAGTTTACCTTAGCGTCCATCATTCCCTCCGTGACCTCTCCCATCTCTGACAAGATAGCCAGCGAATCTGGAAGCCCATATTTTGCACCAGACTTAGGTTTATCACTGCAGAACTCACTCTGTTTCAAAGAGAACAATGCGAAAGAAAAATAAACACAAGCCTGTAAGTATCTTATCAGACTGAACTGTTCTGGAACAGAGGGACCTCTAAAAGTACCTGAAAAGAAACAATAAAAAATACACTCATTCACTCATCCTGGCTGGGGACATTTCAAACAAAGTAAAGCACACAGCATCAACATTTTTAAGCTAGTATTTTCCTTCAGAAGTCAGCATTTTAAGGAAGAAGATAAAACAATTCTAATACATACATACTGGAGTGCTCAAAGTGGATTAAGGCATTTTGCTTACATTGTTTGATAACAGAACAAAAACTGGCATCCTACCAACCACACATCATGCTATTACTTGAGAGAAAAGATTTTTTTAACGTTACTTGTTATCACTGGATTCTTTACAAGCTCTGCAATTCTTTTCATGGCTTGAACATATGGGAAGTTTTAATTTCAGATAATGCAAAAACAGATGACTTAAACCTAAATTTTCCACATCGCATATCACTAATTAAGTTTACTTTTCAATCCTTGAAGATGTCTTTTGTGCAAATGAAATGAGGTGAAGTGACACTCATGTTTGCTGACAAAAATCTGCAGCCTCTCTTAAACCAACTATACCCCAAAAGAAAGCTGTAAGCTGCTTTCCACTGCCTCTTTCCCTGAAGGTCTGAGGGGGGAGCACTTCTGGTGGTTGACTCCATTAGACTTTTATCTGTAAATGGAAATATCTTTTCCACACAGATTCCAACAGGTCACTCACAGGTTTTCAGCTGTTCCCAATAAAACAATGAATATGCAGATTAGATTATTATATGCTATTATTTATCAATGTGCATGTACATACCAGGTCCTGCATCTCTTTCTGAAGTCTCACCAATGCTTTTCTGGTTCCAACAGCAAACACATACGTGTCCATATCTTCATCATTCATTGTCACTTTTATTTGCTGTGAAACAATGTTATTAGCCTTGGTCAGATTCAATGTTTATCTGATACTTTTATTCCTAAGAACAAGGGCTAAGCAAGGACAGACATAGCTAAGAAAAAGGTGGTTGATTTAAAGCTTTTCAGTATGTCTGAAAGTAGGAAGCTTTTTAATTAGACTGAACACACTATTCAGTATTGTGCTGTAATGACAGTGACTAGAACAACAGAGTTGTAAAAATAATTTGCAATTAAATATTTTGATGTAAGTAAATACAAGTACAGATGCATGGGAAGAGTATTCACAGTGCACACAGTCACTGTTCTTCCAAATGTAACCTCTTCTGCCACTTATGCTCTCTAAGAGCAAGTTGGAAGGCAAAAGGTAACATTAAGAATATAATATAATATCCAACATACAGGTTTAAGCAGTCCTATTCAGGCAGACTGAGCAGACAGATGAACAATCACTAAGTATTTCAGATTGTAAAACCACTTTTTATCAATATGACATCTTGAGTCATGATAGACTCACAAAACCGCTCAAATGATAAAATCCACAAATAAAGCAACTTCCAGTCATCAGCAGTTTGCATTTCACAGGCAGGAAAGAAATACGAACAATTCTTTGAGGTTGTTTCAATAGTTACTGAACTGGAAGATATGGAGTACTACAGAAATCACCTGGAACAATCAAAAGCAGCAGTGCAGAACTGAAGGAATGCAACAGTTTATCAGAGCTAATCTGAAGGGCTGAGTACGCACCACTTGGTCTGATGCTGGCCTCATCATGCGTGCCAGGACATTCAGCAGGTCCTGCCTCTTGAGAAACTAAAAACACAAGGTGGTAAACACAGAAAACAGCTGAATAGACAACAGTAAAAAACTCCTTCCCAATATCTAACCTGAGTTTTCCCTGTGTGACCAATACAGCTTAAAAGCAGGCCCATTTTCTGCATTGGAGGAGTTTCTCAGGGCTTTGTTCCCTCAAGTCAGAACATGAACTGTGGGACTGTTCCAACCGAGGTCCAGGGCTTTGTATTTGTCTTTGCTGTACTTCCTTGGAATTCCTGCTGGTCCATCTATCCCTCTAAGTGGCAAATGGGCTCTTCAGCCTACAGTTACCTCTGTTCACACTACACCTCTGGTTTTCATACTCTTCCTGCAAGCACTTGCTCTTTGGTGCCAACTTTAAGGGGCAGAATACAGGTCTGTACAGACCTTCAGATGACCAGTTTTTCCTCATGTGTGTGTACTCAGAATTCTGTGTCTGAGTGTGAGCACAAATGCCAAGCTGGGATTCCATGTTGCCCACATACGAATGGGAAAGCCTCTAGAACCTGACAACTGGCGACACGTAAACAGCACCACAAATTCCCTCATTCTTACCTTTAACTGGATGAGCATTCCTTCACAGCACACCCTTCCAGAGCACCACAAGTTATATATGTGTTCATTTTCTTGATTTAGTTTCCCAGTGCTTGTAGCTTCTTTATTAGTGCCATCATCCCCTGAGGAAAACAACAGTGAAAGAACTGCAATCTAAACTTGCAAATTGAGACACCATAGTTCAGCAGAAGGCTTACAGCTCACCATACCACAGTACAGAGAAGGATTCTCTACAGCCTAAATGCCAGACTAAACCCAGCTTTATTCAAATACTAAAACCGAATCCTTGTCATTATGGAACTCACCAACAAGAGCAAAGTTACTTTCTAGCAGCTCCCTGTGAGTGTTGAACCAAGCGTGAGCCAGGCGGTTGTTTTTGTTCTTCCCAATGATGTAGTTCATTATGTAAGCCAGGAGACCTGTTACCATCAGGATCTCCATGTAATAACTCTCCCAGCTGTTTTGAAGGTGAGCAGGGACCTGTGTAAGGGAACAGAAGCTGTGACTTACATATTGACCAAGTGGATTTTATATACACAAAAATTTGGGAAACACAGAGTAGTGGAGAAGTTCCATCCCCAACACAGCAATGAGCTCCACAAAGGCAACAGGAGAGAGCTAAGCCTACATAAAGCACTTGGCTTACTGGGGCACAGTAAACATACAGGAAACAACTGATAACAGCATTCTCAAAATACCTGCTTAATACCAAAAAAGTACCCACTTCCAAGTGAGCCTGGGCTAGCACACGTCCCTCAGAGTAAACAGTCCAGCACTTCAATTCACTGAGCATTTGAGCTTGATACCCTGCCCATCATAGCATTATCTGATCAGCATGTAACTTCTTTGCAAATCCAAACACCCAATGCCCAAGAACATTCTCAGGATGCCAGCAAGAGCCACAGACTCCATGGGGCAGCAGGGAAGCCTTCCTGACCTTGCCACCTCAGAGGCTAATTAGCCATTCTGCTATCACTGTACCACCCTTGAGTCATAAAAGTACCCAAATGTTAATTTTCAGTGCCAAGGTCAGCTATAATACCTAAAAAGAGATCTCAGGGGTAATAAAAATGCAGACCTTGAGCACCTGATCATTCTGTGAAAGACTATTTTGGGGGACAAAAAGGTGATGCAGGGTGGGTAGAGAGATTGGCTTCAAAAACCAACCGAGCTGACAAGTTCTAATCTGACACTTAAGCCACAGACAAGCTAAAAACACACTGTGTTCATTGTTTGGTACCCCAGTGACATTCCTGGCACACTGTCTTAGGAAAATAAGAAATGAAACTCCAAATAGACACTGGATCAACAGTTATACCTACATTAACTATTGTTATGGGGTCTTTATTTTTGCTATGAGATGCATCTGGTTTCTCTTCATACCCTTCAAACTCCTCATCATCGTATGGCTCACTCTCAGTGTCACCTTCCTAAAGGACGAAATCACAAACAGCATGAAAATCCAAAGCCCAGCAAGTAAAATCCAAAAAGAGAAAGAAAGGTGCAGAGACACTAATAGGAAACACACTGAGGAAGGAGGCAAGGCCTTACCTGTGTGTCTGCATCCTCAAAGTCTTCCTGATTTTCATCCTGACCTTCAAGTTCTACAGTGGCTTCTTCTTCATCATCTTCTGTAGTGATGATCCTCTGAGGAGACTCTGTGACTGTATCTTCACTCACATCTTCAAATTCAGCAAAGTCATTATCATCATATTCCATAATGTCATCTCCATCCTCAAATTCATCATACTTTGCCAAAGAAAAGCTCCATGGGATGAACAGGACAGCAATAAAAATATATAAATTCTTCATTTTCACTGGAAAAAAAATTAAATCAATCATTGCAAAAAGTCCTCGTAAATTCTGTTACATCACACCTCCAGTAACCCCCAACCCACAGTGCACAATTTGAAAACACTACGAGTCAGACCAGAGAGAGAAATAAACCCATGCCTGATCTTGCCATCTTCTCTATAAAGAAAGTGATTACTAGTACAAGAACAAAGTAACTCTGAAGGAGAGGTTCTGGATTCTGTTACTTGTGGCAGCAGCAAATTCACATCTGGCCACAGTGTTCAAATGAGCTGAGATGGAAAGCAGGGATGTTCTGTACAAAACTGACTCTCCAACAGCATCTCCCAGCCAGCTCTGCCAGCTCACTTCCAAGACCACATTCTGTGTCTGTAGTTGTTATTAATTAGCAATTAGGCACAGTCGGAGCATTGACTGTGTAACGGCAGCAGTAAATCTTAAAATGCACTTGATTCATTTAAACAGCAATGCTCTATTAGCTTCTGCTAGTCCAAAAGTGCTCCTCTGTCATTTTCTAGGCTGCACACTCAAAACTAAGTTCCCACAGTGTCCCATCTTGATTTCTGCACAGAGATAAAGACCTTTTGCTGGAGGTTGTGCCAGAAAAAAAAAAAAAAGGAAGAGGACAGATATTGCACTGCTCCCCAGAACAAAGGAGTAAACTGGGGCTCACGAGCCCAGAGCTCTCCCCACGTCGGCCAGAACCCTGCAGAGTTTGTCACTTCACCTTGTTTTGCCCTCAGCTTCCTGTCTCTTCTGCTTGAGTTCAAAACAGTCCCAACCTCCCCTTCAGGTTGGAGCACATTCTCCAAGGTCCAAAAAAGGCAGCAACAACCCCCCAAGCTGCACTTCACAACCAGGCACAGAGGATCAGCTGCATCAGGCTCTGCTGTCAGGCTCATTTTACTCCCTCCCGCAACCAGATCCGAGTGGGAACCTGAATGTTAATCAGAGTGTTCTCTCACAAACTTAGAATAGAAATTATTTGTTTCTAAATTTGACCAGCATTCCTCTGAGTGCCTCATGCAGGGAACCCACTGCTATGAATGACAAGGACGACTAAAATAAACACCTTTGTCAAACACTCCTCACTCCAGCAAAAACCGGCACAGAACATGGTCACAGAACCTTAATCAGGATGGAAAGTTCAGCAAGGCTGAGCCCAGGAATTTGGAACATTGTGTGGGAACGCCACAATTTTATGTGAATTTAAGCAGAAAAAAAACCCCAAAATACTATTTTGATAGGACAGAATTTACACGCTGTTAAAAACGACAGGACAACAGAGCCACCTGCTCGACCAAACTCTAACATTTCACATTAAGAACTCCAAGACTATTTGAGCACATCCACCTTCAGAAGACCTAACAATTCCAAATAGCTTAATGCAAAATAAGCTTCTGCAGCCAATTCGAAGGATACAGTTGAACCAGAGGTGGGTGAGAGCTGGAGCACCCCCTTAGGTCAGCAATCTGTCAGAACGGCTTCCAAGTTCAAATTCCAGGAAGCAGAATATCCTCAGCAGGCCCTCCGCACCCACATGCCACCGACTTTCCCTTATAAGAGGAACCGATTCATTCTCCGTCTCCGCACCGGCTGCACAGACCCCGTTGGCAAGAGAAACTACTTCCAACAATCCGAAGGCAAGCACTGCTGCTGCTGCTGCCTGTGCTGAACATGCACCAGCTCGGGCTTGCTCGGGAGATCTCGAGCCTAGACCCGAGCTCGGTGGCAGATTTTGAAGAAGCGCCCGTCCCCAGTAGGTCGGGCTCTCACCGTGACCCCCGCCCGAAGCGGGGTCACTACCCAAGGTGTTCGTTGTCCCAGCTCCAGGGACGCTCCCAGCTCCTTCCCGGAACATGAGTCAAGGTTAACAAGATAAAATCAGCGATCTGCCGCCCCTGGGCGCAGCCCCTCTCACACCCCCGC
>VXBC01003616.1:83424-118626 GCA_013399945.1 Ploceus nigricollis | reverse complement strand
CCCGCTCCCGCCTTTGCCCGGTCCCACCGCCCTCACTCCCCGCTGCTTCACCTGCGGGCGGTGCGCGTGCGCCGGGGCACGCGCGGCCGCCGCGCGTCACTCACGCACAGTGCGTGGGCANCCGCCCCGCACCGCGGTTCCGCGGGCGGGAAGGGCCCCGCGCAGGGCCCGGTGTGCCGGGACAGGGCCTGCCCGCGGCTTCTGTCCCCCCCGGCCCCGGTCCCTGCGGAGGGCGATCCCNGCGATCCCGGCGGGCGGGGGTCCCTCCGCCCTTCCCCCTCGGAACGGGAGCGGTGGGGCGCATCGCGGCCGTGCCCGCGGAGCTCGGGCGCCCAGGCGGGCTCCGTGTCCCGCGAGTTTCCTCCCGCGGAACGGCGGCCACAGAGCAGCGAAGCCCCGGGGTTTTCCTGCTGTGTCTGCGTCCTGTGGGAACCTCTCGCTGCTGGCGAGTGGGCGGACTGACCGTGTTTTGTACTTTTGCTGCTGTATGACAATAAAAAAGTGGTCCCCCTTATTTATTGAGGTAGCGGAAGGGGGAAAAAGGTGCATAAGTACAGTGAGGAAGAATTCTTAAAATCAGGTTTTAACTTAACAGTTTTCAAAGATTCCCACTGAGCTGTCACAGCAGAAATGCGGTTCCACCTCTCACCCTTCTACTGTACTTTTTGATCTCCCAGTGCCATGGATCCGCGGGTGTAAAAGCTACAGGGTGTCAGGACAAGAGGGGAAACAGGACTCCATGGTCAACTGCTGCCATGGAGAGCTGAACAGCAGAATTTCCCCCGAAATCTACTACTGAGCTTTGGTCTTGACTCGAGATTTATTGAGCAAGCCCCAAGCTGGTAAATGTTCAGCACGGGGACCGGCTGCACTGTTTACCTTCAGATTGTTTTGAAGTTCTTTTTTTGCCAGTGAATTCTGATCTCATTGAGATTCTGAGTGTGAGGATTTGTTTAATAAGACTTGTAGCCTTTGGACAGTTATAGCCTTTTGCAATTATAATGCATTGGAAAGCAGTGGGTGTCTTGCTCTCTTTCCTGCCTTACAGGTATGATTTGCTTGACCATGCAGGTAACTAAATGACTCAAGAATGGAAACTGTAAATATTAACGTATCAGTTCAGTCGTCATCTTAGAAAATCAAGTTTTGGGCAGACACTGTTATGTGGAGTGTTTAAAATATTGTTTGAAAAGCAGAGATTGGGGAGCATATAAATATGTATACGTATAACAAATAGAGATCATATGTATGGCTGAAGGTGGTTTGAGAGGCAGAGGGAGTTGGCTTTTGGCAGAGATGTGCCTGGGCTCACACAGGACCTTGTGCTGCTCTGGGCCCGTTTCTCTGGAGGTTGCTGGGTTGCAGGAGTGAGGCATTGACAAGCCATGAAACACTTAGAGATGGGACAATGTGGACATGCAAAATATGCACTGAGCTGCCTTTTCATCTCTTGTTCCTCCTGGTGTTCAAAGTTCTGGCCTTGGGTTTGTTTGACTTAGGCTGCAAACAGGACAGGTAACACCTTAAATGTGTTTAAGTAATCCTTGAAGGACACGACCTGTTCTGGAAGACAACCACTTTGTTTTTATGCTTCTTTGGAATTATGGGTATGTTCATACTGACAAAAGACCAGAGCCCCATCGTATTTGGGAAACAGATTAAACTCTTGTCACTCAGAATTCCACAAGTCCCTGTGTCGTGACTGAAGTGATTAACTAACAAGAAAAATCATTACAATTACCTACAACTGCCTGAATCAGAAAGAGCAATCTGTCCTTTCTTGTTTTAACAGGTATATTGGGGACATCATGAATTGGAATAAAGGTGGACCTGGTACAAAGAGAGGCTTTGGGTTTGGTGGCTTTGCCATAACACCTGGCAAGAAAGAGGAGCCCAAGCTGTCTCAGCAGTCCCACAGTGCTTTTGGCACCGCCGGCTCCTCGGCAGCATTTGCGAAGTCGGGGCCTCCTCAGCTGCCTTCCTTCTACAAAATTGGGTCAAAGAGAGCCAATTTTGATGAGGAGAATGCGTAAGTACAGTTACTTCTTGTGTTTACGTAGCTCTAGATTTTAATGTTTTTATGTTTCTGGGGTCGGGGGAAGTATCTGTGACACTTATATAAATAAATATGGAATAATATACTTAGAAGACTGTGAGATGCTATGGTAGCTTGCAGAAGCTTTCCTCCTCCAGCTTTCCCCTCTCAAGGACGTATTTTATTCACGCTATGGTCTTCTCAGAGTTGGAGCCAAGTAGGATAGATTTGGGTGTCTTTTGCACAGGAAAACATCGCTCTCCACAGTTCTTTACTAGCCCTTCTCTTGGCTGCATAAATGTATAAATAAGGCAGAGAAAGTTGGGATTATTCAGCCTGGAGAAGTTTGGGGCTGACCTAATTGTGGCCTTCCAGTACCTAAAGGGAGCCTACAAGAAAGATGAAGAGAGACTCGATTTTATGGTATCTCTTTGCCCTGCCATCGCTTTGAACTTTTAACATGAATAATTGTAAATAAATAAATCTCAACATCTTCTCTTGTGTCCATACTGACTTCTATTGTCCATGTGGGTACCTTGACTCAACCAGAAACCATGAAAGACAGCACAGTGCTGTAAACCATGTGCTGACTGGGCTGTTGTTCACTTTTTTTCAGGTACTTTGAGGATGAAGAGGAAGATTCCAGCAATGTGGAATTGCCCTACATTCCCGCAGAGAATTCCCCCACTCGGCAGCAGTTCCATTCCAAATCAGCGGACTCTGACAGCGATGATGATCCTCTGGAGGCATTCATGGCTGAAGTGGAGGCAAGAGCCAGCTCGGGGAATGTTTATTCATTGCTGTGGCTGTACCTGTGTGCAGTCAGGGACAGCAAATATCACTCAGGGCTTTGGCAGCTGCAGTCAACATGCCACTTAACTTTGCAGTTTATGTAGGATGGTGTTAGTTAGACCTCAGAAATGGATTAAATAGACAGAGAGTGGATATGACTTACAATAACTGTTTAACTGCTTTGAGGATGTCAGAACAATACAACATAGAGCTCTGCTTGTTTCTGAATATCAAACTAAGGTTTTCTGTGTTTTTCACTACCTAAATGGAAATTGTTTGTATTTATGATGAGCTGATTTTTAGCTACAGTTCTGTTATTAGTTGGATTCAGGAGGAATGTGGGGAAATTATTTTTTCACTAGCACTGTCACAAGCTTAAAGTAGTATATAAACTCAAAGGTACTAGTAGGAGAATTTATTTAGCATAATCAGATACGGAACAAGACGAAGATTAGTCCAAGAAGTGTTGTCTCTGTGACATAAGGGTTTAATTATTCAGGAACATTTTTCCCTTCCATGTTTTACCATCTTGGTCTTTTTAACATGTGACAACTTTATGACCTGCTAGGATCAAGCTGCTCGAGACATGAAGAGACTCGAAGATAAAGACAAAGAAAAAAAGAACGTTAAGTAAGTTCTCTTTTATCATTCCCATGCCTGCCTGTGTCTCGTATGATGCTCAGAGAATCCCAGTGCATTTTGTTGATGATGGTTGTTCATTAGGCAGTGTAGTATATACCTAATAAACATCATTAACCTGTGCATGAGATGCTGTGGGTAACGATTTGTGCTGTAAAAATAGGATAATAGGGAAGAATCCATGGCAGCATCCCATGGCAAACTGCAACAACACTGAGAGTTATCCCACGCGAGAAGCCTTTCTAGGTCACAGAAATCAGGGCAACACGTTGTACTCCTGCCACTTTCCAGATCAGCCTGGATAGTTTTTCTGCTTCCCACACCCTTGGAGAGATCAGAATGGTTTAGCTTAAAATTGCATTTATGTGAGCAAAATAACTCAGTGCTGCTGTACCTGGACTACTGGAGACTCTTCTAAACTTGGACTACAGCTGATAGGTTAGGTAGCACATGATGATCAGGGTACTACATTTGGAGTTTAAAACAGTTTAAATTCGTGCAGCTTATCTATTTGTTTTGACTAAGGAAAATAATTATGCTGTTGATTTTTGATAGAAATGTCAGATATATTGGTAGAAGTTACATTGCATGGGGTTGATCAGATTATACATGGTCCTGACACAGAACACCGGATCCAAATCACCACCTGGGGAAGTTCTGAACTGGATTTGCACTTCCTGGCTCATATTCCTCTTCAGTTATGGGACTTCTGTAGCATCAAGAGCTTAGACCAGGATGGTCTTTGATGTGGCTTCTGCTGGGAAGATGGAATCCTAATCTTTCAGTCTCAATACTAGAAGTAAAGAGAAGTCTTTGCAGGGTCACTGCTGTGGTTGGCACCAGATATGAAAACTCCATGGGTTGGGAATATAAATGTTGCCGAGTTGATAGTGTTGTGTCTTCCACAAAATCTGGAGCTCAGCACTAATCAAATGAAACTATTGAGCTGAGTCTGTGGAACACTTGCAGGGAAGTTTTTTCTCCGCTTGTTTTTCCAGGGGTATTCGAGATGACATTGAAGAGGAAGATGACCAAGTGAGTTCCTATGCAGTCTTTCTATCTTCTTTTTTGTTGTTTTGTATTTTTTAACTTTCCCTCTCCAAACACGTAACTACTAGAGACAAACAAAATGCCAGTGTCATGCGCAGTATCCAGGCAATTCAGCAGGAAGCTGTAGTGGTTACTCTGCTGTCTCTACCCTTCTAGGTGTTTTAAGAAGAATATTAGACAATTGCATTCACTGAAGATGATTTCTTTCAGTCAGTTTGAACTTAAGTTTCCTGTACAGATTGTTCAGTGTCTGAGGATCTTACACATTGCGATTAGCACAATCGGCTCAAGGGGACACCAGGGAGAGGCTGTTGGACTGTGCAGGCTCCTTGCAGTGAAATGTGGGGTCTGGTCAGGGCAAGAATCAGGCTTTTTGATCCCTCTTTTCGAAGCTCCAGTTCTCATTGAGCTTTGTAAGTATCACTGTGGCAGAAATAATAAAGAGAAAAAACTTAATTTCAAAATGTACCTTCCTACTGAGTTGTAGTTACTGACACTTGTGTTACTTGCATTAATGCAGAGCTTGGCAGGGTTGTCTGGCCTTGAAGGCCTCTGCTTCCAGTGTGGTGAGTGTAGCTGTGCCAGAGTTTGAGCAGAGGTGACTTTTGCTTGGGGACAGCTGTTCAAGTGTATTGTGTGCATAGCTCTGTGACTGAGGGATAATTGTCCAGGAAAATGGAAAATCCAGATGAGTATATACGTATATTTGTTACTGAGCCTTGCTTTACAAATCTGATCTTAAATATTTGCTTTAAGTCAAGCTAGACTGGTGTTTTCTCTATGAGAAAGTCTCACACTGGTGTGCCAGTGAGAATCTGAGAGACACAAACATCTTTGTGAGCTGTGAGGATGGCACGTGACAGGGTGACAGTGTCTTAACTTGGGCTTGTCTTGAAGGACTCTTCTGAAATACTTTCTTTCATATTTCTTGTTGACTCTCTCAATGAAAAATAGTTATCTCGTCATTTCCTGAAGTCTAGTTAGGGGAAGTAAAGAAACTGTCTTTGGCATAGCATGTTTAGAAAAGTCAATATCATATGCTTAATAACAATGTGTTTTCTGGTTAGAAACCTACAATGTTTTGTTCTTTGTGCTTTGTTCATGTGGAAATAAGAATAGATCCTTCTGTTGTTAAACATAACAAGACTTGGTAGAAGGAGTTGTTAAGCAGACACAAGAGAAGCTTGGCTTTTAGGAGCATTTTGTGGTGTAGCTGACACTGGAGTTGTTTTCTTCATTTGTACTTCTTGTCCTTCAGGATGTATCTGTTGGTGTTTATTAGAAGAATCAATTCTAGTGAAAGTAGTTACTTTTTTCCTCAATGGTGGGTGTGAAAGCAAACAGCCACTTAGCTCATACATCACTTCAACAAACAGAAGTACTTTTGCATCCTATTGTATGTGAGTTTGCGGATCTGTTTTGCTGCAGGAAGCGTATTTTCGCTACATGGCTGAGAACCCCACTGCTGGTGTGGTGCAAGAGGAGGAAGAGGATAACCTGGAGTATGATAGTGATGGGAATCCGATTGCACCGTCCAAAAAAATCATTGATCCTCTTCCACCTATTGACCATTCAGAGGTAGGAGGGACATCTGTTCTGTTCTGTTCTGTTTGAGGCATTCCAGAAAGCAGGAGCTGAGGAGGCCCCTGTAATATTTCAGTGCTTTCTTAGGTAAGTCATACTAAATTTCCTTGAAGTGGCTTCATTTAAGCAAGTGTTCTGGCAGACAATTTAGAACTTCAGAAAAAAAAAGGAATCTTGAGTCTGGACTAACTGAGTAATGAATTAATTACATTGCAGATTGAATACCCACCATTTGAGAAAAATTTCTATGATGAGCATGAGGAGATCACCAGCCTGACCCTGCAGCAAGTGGTGGAGTTACGGCATAAGCTGAATCTCCGGGTAAGCTGGTCACAAAACTGCTCTCCCAGTAGCTTTGAACTCCCTTTCAGCTTTGGACTATCTTAGTTGAAATGAAGATTTTCACTGGGTACTCCAGCTTTTGAATCCAATCCTCTCAGACACCTGCAGTGACGCTGATTTCTTGGAATTCTCCTATGGATTTGTGAAAGTGAGAAGTGAGGAATGTTACTTGGACTAATGACCTCCAGAGCTAGGAGTTAAAACTGGAAATAGGTGCAGAAATTAGTTCTTTGCCATTTCCGACGTGTTAGTGGGGTGACCTTCTGTGAAGGGAATTACTTGGGGTAGAACACCAGTTAGACACAAGGAGGTAAAAACGATGTTTAGTAGCTCATGTTGATTGACAGATAATTAAATTTTTATACCTGAAAGTCTTATTTACACAACACATCTGGAATTTGCACCCAGTTTAATTTAATGTCCACTCAAAAAGTGTAGTTCTTTTTCAGAGGCAAAGAGACCCGTTTTGTTTGTTTGTTTTTTTAACAGATTGCTCTTTGTTTTTCTCTCACTGTTCATGAACAAAGATCTTTTTCTCTTTCCAAGGTCTCCGGGGCTGCTCCTCCAAGGCCTGGCAGTAGTTTTGCTCATTTTGGGTTTGATGAGCAACTTATGCATCAGATTAGGAAATCTGAGTATACCCAACCCACTCCAATACAATGTCAGGTGAGTGTTGTTACTTCTCAAACTTGTAAAGAGAATGAAAATAACACGTGCAAAGTCCCTCATCCACATGAGGAGGAGACAAATGCAATTCTAGTTGCCTGCAGAGTGGGTTTTTCTAGAAAAATGGCTTTGGTATTTTTTAAATAGAAGTTTGCCCACTTTTTTTCTTGTTGAATGACCTCTGCAAATATATCCATATTCCTTTTTCATTGGTTTTTTTTTTTGGTGAACGAAGAACATTGAAGTGATGTCTCTTGCCTAGAGAAATGTATGGAAAAAAAAAAGTTTAGGGGTTTTTTGTCTCGGGCTTTCCTCGTTACCTGAGTTTTCCTGTACTGTCTAGCACAAGGATGTGCTAGACTGGGCGTAATGTGGGCTTCAAATCTCCTTCTTTTTAGGGTGTTCCAGTGGCACTAAGTGGCAGAGACATGATTGGGATAGCCAAGACTGGAAGTGGGAAAACAGCCGCCTTCATCTGGCCAATGCTGATCCACATCATGGATCAGAAGGAGCTTGAACCAGGGGATGGTCCCATTGCAGTGATCGTCTGCCCGACCAGGGAGCTCTGCCAGCAGGTAGGTGTGTAGCATTCCTGTATGTACCAGCCAGTCTGCTTGGAGAAGAAGGCAAAATTCTTGGCAGAAATTATCTGGTAACCTCAGGAAAGTATTTGAAAAAACCACTTTGTGCATGAGTAGCCTGGATCCAGTTCACAGCTCTTTCTTACCATTGTTTTCTTGAAGAATCATGACAAACCTAAAACTTTTAATTTTTGCACGATGCTCCTATATTATTTTTAAGTATAAGAATGCTGTGCATGCATTGTGACAAATTGTATGTGCAAAAGGATAGAGCCTGCAGGTTAAATTATTGTTGGATGCCTAAGTAGGTTTCTCAGGTTACTGGAAATTATCCACGTGTGTCAAAGTATTCACCCCTGACGAGCTGGGAATCATCTCATTAAGTTAGTAGCTGAAGAGTGCATTTCAGGCTCCATGCTGCATTTCCAGGGGAGGTGTGTTGTCTCAGAGCTGTCTGATGTGAGCTGTGCTGTGTTTGTGTCACACCCTCAGATCCACTCCGAGTGCAAGCGCTTTGGCAAGGCCTATAACCTGCGCTCCGTGGCCGTGTACGGAGGAGGGAGCATGTGGGAGCAAGCCAAGGCCCTGCAGGAGGGGGCAGAGATCGTGGTCTGCACACCAGTGAGTACCTGTGTACACCAAAACCAGGGTTTTGCACTGTTCAGCTTGAAAAAAGTTGTAAGAATCTGTTCCTATGACATGAATATTGGCACTTAATTCTAGACTGAAGCCTTGAGATGTTTTCTGTTCTAAGTCTCTGGTAAGTCAGGATGAAAAGCAGCTAGGTAATCGTATGTATTAACATGTTTTTAAAGGTGCCTTAAAAACTTGGAGTTTTTTCTTACTAGGGTCGTTTGATTGATCATGTGAAAAAGAAAGCTACAAACCTGCAGAGAGTCACTTACCTTGTGTTTGATGAAGCTGACAGAATGTTTGATATGGGGTTTGGTACGTATTGAACCAAAGTCACTGTTTTGGAAAGCAGTGATGCCCAGTCCCACCTTGGGGGGGGTCTGTAAAATTAAATAGTGAGTGAGAAGCACTCATTCTTTCTGTGATTATATGTTAAATAAAGCAATGAAACTGCATTTTGACTTAATTTTTCTAAACAATGAGCTTACAGGGTTGATTAGAGCATTTCTTCTCCTTTGCAGAATATCAGGTCAGATCAATCGCAAGCCACGTACGTCCTGACAGACAGAGTGAGTAAACAGTCTGGAGCAGAGCTTGGATTTCCAGTTCTGGACACAGCCACACCAGGAGACTTGTGCCAAAGTCCACTGGTGTTATTCTCAGCGTGGGCTGTTGGGAGGGAGCAGTTGTGACATGTGGGCATTCAACTCATCTCTCTGTAATCCCTCCACCAACTGCACTCAGAGCAAAGATGATTAGCTGAATTCATGTTCATATGCCTTGAAATTCAGTGTTCTGAGCTGCCATGAGAGAAGGTTCACAGCAGTGCCCTGCATTATCAATATTTCAGATGCTATGAAATGTGTTTCCATTTCGTGGTATTCTAACAGTGGCTGGTAATTTCCATTAGAGCCCATAAAGCTTCAGCTTCAGTTCACTGACACTCAGGAATCCAGGTCCTCCTTCACAACATCTGTGCAGTGTTTTTACAGTTCTGAAAGGCAGTTTCTACTTCAAGGCATTTGAAGCCTGTTTCTCTTCCAGCCCTCTTGTTCAGTGCCACGTTCCGTAAGAAGATTGAGAAATTGGCTCGGGATATTCTGATCGACCCAATTCGGGTTGTGCAAGGAGACATTGGAGAGGTAATTCCATAATACTTGTGAGACACTCAGAGCAAGGAATTGTTCTGTTTCTGTTCTCTGAAATTTAAGTTAAACTGTAAGAATCATCATTTATAGTTAGTTTTAAATAATTTGTGCTTAGCAAAAATAGAAAGTTTTAGAAATAGTGGGTTTCTATTTTTATCTTGTTGACCTTTCCGCCAACAAATATTCCTGCAGTGTTGGGAGGTTTCATCAAGGAGTAGAACATTAATGTGGTGGTTTATTTTTGTTATTAGGCTGAATCAATGGTTGTCTCAAAAGCATAAACAAAGCCAAAGAACTTCTGCAGTGAAAAATTTGAAAGTTAAAGTCTCTGTGCTATGGTTTACATGGGAATGTTGATGCTGGACTTGCTTGACAGTGACAGCTGAACTATCAGCAGGCTGGGATCTAGTAGGAAGCTGATGAAGTGGGCAGATATAAACTTGCTGGGAAGAAACTTTGCTAATAATATATTGAAACTGTTGAGAAATTTCACAAGATGCCTTCAGAACATCCTTCTTTCAAACAGTTCTCTGTATTTTTTGGTTTTTACATCAGGTCTCTTTATTAAAAAAAAAAAAAAAAAGACTGCCTGAAGCCCCTTCTTTCTGGGAAAAATTTTCCTTGATTTTGCTTAAGAAAAGCACCAGCTTTCACAGCTCAATCACAGGGCCTCTATTCATTGATCTAAACTATTACTGTGTAATGGGAGCATCATCCTTGAAATAATACTAAAATGTGTAAAAGTTAAATCTTTCAGAGAAAACTTGCAGGTAGTGCTGTAAGCTGCACTGCACTGTACTGTATTACTTGTGATGCAGAATGTGTGGGAAGTCTGTGTATTCCTCCCACCTTCCTGGCTCTAAGGACATTTCTCCCCTTAGGCAAATGAGGATGTCACTCAGATTGTGGAGATTTTCCCCTCTGGGCCCAGCAAGTGGAACTGGCTGACGCGGCGCCTCGTGGAGTTCACGTCCTCCGGGAGCGTCCTCCTCTTCGTCACCAAGAAAGCCAACGCAGAGGAACTGGCCAATAACCTCAAGCAGGAGGATCATAACCTCGGGCTGCTTCATGGGGACATGGACCAGAGTGAGAGGAATAAAGTCATTTCGGAATTTAAGAAAAAGGGGATCCCCATCCTGGTAGCTACTGATGTGGCAGGTACGTGACCTTCTGGAAAGCAGCTCAGACAAGGTGTGGGTATCAGCAGAAAGGCCAGCGTGTTTCAGTGGAAGTGAAGTCCTGCACCTGCAGGACTGTACCTGCAGGACACTGTGTTCCAGGTGCTTTTCAGAACCATGGAATGTCCTGAGCTGGAAGGGACCCACAGGGGATCATGGAGCCCAACTCCTGGCCCTGCATGGACACCCCCAAGAGTCTCACTGTGTGCCTATGCAGTACATGGCATTGGGGGTTATTTTTAGTCTCTTAATGATGTCTAAATTACAGCCTGACATTTTTTAATATACAGAAAGAGAAGCTGTGTCTTAAGGAAGTGGTTGCCGTTCATTCATCAGCTGACATTCCTTTTGCCCGCAGGACCAGAGCAGGGTGACAGCCTGATACCAGAGGAATTGCTCTGAGTTAATTGGGGATAATGACACTTCTCAGCACGTTGCTCTTTCTTCCAGCTCGAGGGTTGGATATCCCTTCCATCAAGACTGTCATCAACTACGACGTGGCTCGGGACATAGACACCCACACGCACCGGATCGGCCGCACCGGCCGCGCGGGGGAGAAGGGGGTGGCCTACACTCTGCTGACCCCCAAGGACAGCAACTTTGCTGGTGACCTCGTCAGAAACCTGGAGGGTGCCAACCAGCACGTCTCCAAAGAGCTGCTGGATTTGGCAATGCAGGTATGAACCAGCAAAACTTGAGGTGAGGGAGTTTCACTCCAGATGCAGCACAAAATCAGCCAGCTCATGTTGCTGGCTCCATCATGTGTTAGCAGTGACCTTTTGGGGGTCTGTCCTGGTTTAAAGTGGGTTTCCTAGTGTTTTTAATGGCCTTTGAAAGAATTCATTAAGATTTTGTAACCCAGTATGTGGTCTGTTTTGGGGCCAGGCACTGCCTAGGAAATTAGGAGCTGTAATCTGCTGATGCCAGCAGAGCATTCCAGCATCTCATTACAATCAGATTTATAGCAGGCACCTGGGAGATGCAGCTTAGTTGAAAGCCGAACTAGAAAACAATTGCAGGGACATTCCCTCTGTGAAAGGGTTGTTGCTTGATCATTCCACCTGCTTGGCAGTGCTCTCTGGCAGATTTGCTATATATAGGTATGACAGGTAGCTGCAGCAATTGTGCTTGTGCCACTGAACTTATCAACTCTTTAATTTCTTGTCTTTTGCTGCCTATATAGCTGCAAGAGAGCCCAGGCTTTTTGGCAACTCCCAGATTCATCCAGAGATGGATTAGCAGTCCTGTGGATACATTAGCAAGTAGCTTGGACAGGAGCTGCCAAAAGTAAATACTCTTTCTGACATAGGCAGCATTTTCAGAAGGGACAGAATTAGTGAGGCAGAGCTCCCCTGACTGCCTTGAGAGGAGCATGTAGGAAGCCAACTGACTTATTCACATTGGGAGAGACTGTAGGGCATAAAAAGAGATGCATCCAACTATTATTTAAACACCTGGCAACAGCAGGTCTGGTTGGGCTGATGTTTCCTGGCCACTGCTTGGTACAGAAAGTTTTGCTGACAGACCCTCATTTCTCCTTAGCCAAGCACTGGGCTACAGCAGTGAAACCAAAGTATGAGCAAGAGCAGAGCTCCCAAGTGATGGCATTGGAAATTGTGTTTATTCCTGGGTTTATTAGAATGTAAACCCCCAAAACCTTAACCTGAATGAGAGTTGAAGGTGTAAAATTAGTTTTCATAGAAAGCATTTGTAACTCAAAGCATCAGACCCACATGACACAATTGCCTACAGCAGCTGTGTGGTTAAATGGAAAACAGTATTTACGTTTGTCTTTTGAAATGCTCAGCATCCCTTTTTTCTCAGCCTCATTACATGCATTTATGAAGCTTTTTATTCCCTGTGTTGAGAAACACTTGTCCTTCTCTTACAGAATCCGTGGTTCCGGAAATCCCGCTTTAAAGGAGGGAAGGGCAAGAAGCTGAATATTGGTGGTGGTGGCTTGGGATACCGTGAACGCCCCGGGCTGGGCTCAGAAAATACTGTAAGTAGAGATGCTGAAGAGGTTGTTCACAGATTCTTGGAACTTTTTCACTTAGTATTGATTACTCTTTAGTTTAAAAAAATCTTGGTACTGGATTACAGTGTCTGCTTTAAAAGTTCTCATAGCTCAGCATCTTTCAGAGTTAGGATCATATATCTCAAGTGAAAGTCTCCTGTGCTGTTCTTCTCTTGTTAAGAGCTGCTTTTTTTTAGAGCTAGAGTGATCCAGAAGGTTGGCGATTCCTCATAAAACAGACTGTTGCTGTAAAATAAATGCTAATAAATTACTTCAAAGTTTCCAGACATTTCCAGTCTGATTCTTGGCAGAAAAAAAAAATGGAGCAAACTGTTCCACTGCTCAGGGCTCTCCAGAAGTCTGTCATCCTTAGTGTATGTATTTCCTGAGTGCAGGGACAGGATGGATGTGAGCAGTGGTTGAACTGAGTGTGTCTGTGTGGGATAAACCTCTGCAGTTGCCCTTTGTGTTTTTGCACAGGACCGTGGAAACAACAACAGTGTGATGAGCAACTATGAGGCCTACAAGCCATCCACAGGGGCCATGGGGGACAGGCTGACAGCAATGAAAGCAGCTTTCCAGGTTGGTTCCATGCTTGGACTCCTTTTCTCCCCTGAAAACGCAGCATCCCTGTTATTTCAGGGAAGTTGAGGGTGGTGTTGACTGTGTCACCTGGAGCACACTCAGCATGGCAGTCCCAAGTGGTGGAATTAGATGCAGGCTGGGCTGAACACATTTGCACAAATTTACCAAACTTACTTTGTTTTCTGCTGCCTCTTTGCTCTTCTTTCTTTCTGGATTCTGCACCTGGGCTCGATTCTGTTGAGGTTGCTTAGCAGCAATAGTGTAATTGCAATCAAAAGGGGAAACAGAAGCTCTTTCTCTCAGTGTAAAAATTAACCCCACAATGTAAGAATTCCCTTGTTGGTGTTGTCTGGTAGGAGGTGCCTGTTACTAATTCTGTGTCCATAAGCACAGGAGGAATGTAATCACTCCAAGACTGACTTTTTCTAGGAATTCTGTTGCCCCAAAATCCAAGGTGGGCTTGTGAACGCACGATGACTCCGTGTTCCATGGGGCAGCACAGAGCCAAACCTGCTCTCTTTTGTCTCTCCCTTTCCTGCAGTCCCAGTACAAGAGTCACTTTGTTGCTGCAAGTTTAAATAACCAAAAGACTGGGAGCTCTGCAGCTGGTGCCAGTGGCTGGACCAGTGCCGGGAGCCTGAACTCTGTCCCGACGAGTTCAGCGCAGCAAAACGCCGCCAATCCCGAGAGCCCCATCGCAGCCACCGCGGCAGCAAAGGGAGTCCCGGGCTTCACCAGCACGGGCAGCTTGAGCAGCGTCCCCACCTTCCCGAGCGCCGGAGCACAGGGCTTCAACAACACAAATGCCAGCCCCAACAGCCGAGAGGGCGGCGGCAGCATTGTCAGAGAACGGTACAACGACAACCGGAACAGTCGGCACGGCGAGGCCCCGCGGCGCGTGGAGGGCGGCGGTGGCCGAGGGGAGGGCAGTGGCCGAGGGGAGGGCAGTGGTGGCCGCTTCAATGATGGCCAGCGCTTCGGCGAGGGCCAGCGCTTCGGTGAGGGCCAGCGCTTCAATGATGGCCAGCGCCTCAATGATGGCCAGCGCTTCAATGATGGCCAGCGCTTCAATGATGGCCAGCGCTTCAATGATGGCCAGCGCTTCAATGATGGCCAGCGCTACAATGATGGCCAGCGCTTCAATGATGGCCAGCGCTACAATGATGGCCAGCGCTACAACGAGGGCCAACGTTACAACGAGGGCCAGCGCTACAATGATGGCCAGCGCCACAGCGAAGGCGGTGGCCGGCACAGTGACCCCGCCCGGCACAGCGATGGCCGCCACAGCGACGTCCATCGCCACAGCGAGGGCCGGCACTTCACCGACTTGCCAGGCGGCAACCGCAACAACGGTGACAGCAGGAACAGCACCGAGGGGAGGAACAGCGAGAGCAGGAATGGAGAGAACAGGAAGGAGGCCAACAGCCGAGACAACAAGACAGATGGTTTTGCTGTCCCAGAGCCCCCAAAGCGGAAGAAGAGCCGGTGGGACAGTTAAAAGCTGGGGGTTCACAGGCTGGAGTCTCTGCAGGTAGTGTTATCGTTTTCCAGAGGATTTCTTGGGGTTTTTGGTAACTGGTTGTTGAGCAGCTGGGGCAGGAAAAGGAAACAATGAGAGCCCCCATGCAAGTTCATCTGCGGACAGATTCACCCGAACGAAATGCACACAACACTTAGTGAAAGAAATAATTTTGATAAAGCTCCCTGGGTTCTGCTTTGAAACATTCAGTGCTCGAGTGACTCTGCTGGATTTCAACAGATCTTCTTGACAAAAAGAAGCTGTTCCACATCCTTGGAACGTTAAGAAACTGTTGTCCATAGAAGTATAAATTAGTCTTTTCTTAACCAGCGTTCACATTTACAAACCAGTCCAGTCCACCTAGAGATGCTCAGGACCTGCCTGTTAGACATTAATCTTGCAGCAGTTTGGTCAGTATGGTGAGTTCTTCCTCCATGTCCTTTTCACATTTGCTCCCCAAATAATTTGGCCTCCAGGTTACCCCTTACCTCTCTCCCCATCAACTAAGAATGTATCAATTTGCTTTGCTGAAGGTGGGGCAGAGCAAGTTGGTTTCACTTTTTTGGGTTGGTTTTTTTTTTTTTTTTGGTGTGTGTGGAGCTGTTCAAGGGATCCTTCTCCATCCCAGCAAACCACAAATTCACTTGTAGTGTAGATTGGACTCCCTGGCTTGTTTGTGGTCAGTACTTTAATTCCAATCCCATTGCCCAGATATTTTTTTTCTTTGGAAGAACCTTCTGTTTTCTAATATCCTTCATTCTGGTGGAAGCCTGCATAGCAAACCTGTGTCTGCTGTGCCTATGCACCCTCTGTTCTGAGAGGGTTGAGTGCTTTCTTCAAATTAAAAACAAAAAAGGGAAGACAATGTTGACAGACCACAACCATCGGAGGCTGGAGCCCCCCAGGAAGTGTGGCTAAAGGAAGAAGATTCAGAAATTCAGGGATCTGTTGCTCAGAAGCCTTTAGGGAGAACTGAGAAAACAATTAATGAAAAGAAACAGCTCAAATCTGGCCCTGTTTTGGACACATGTAGTAAATCTGTAAAATCTTGCTTGCCCATTTTTAACTCATTGTGTGTATTCCCATTTTTTACCTTTTTTTTTTTTTTTTTTTGCCACAAGGTAGGGAAGAACTTTTCAGTTGGGACATGTCAGCACCCACCGCTGGCTCGTTTCCACTGGAAGATGTACAAGAAGCTGTCAGGGTTTTGTGACATTGTGATGTTTTCTTTATCAGCTGTGCATTTACTTTCTGCTTGCTCTAGTAAATGTTTTATTACTGGTACAAAAATATGCAAGCATGTGCTTTTTATTCTCCTCTTCTTTGGCTGCCCTGATGTGCGAATGGAGAGCTGACAGTCTGAAGATCCAACTGTGTCTGTCTCACCAGAAGTTGTGGATTGTAGTTGATGAAATACTTCCTGTGGTTTTTCTTAGTATCTTTCACCCCAAAATGTTTCACAAACCCTGTTTTGACTTCAAGGTCTCCTGGGGAATAAATTTTCCTCTGCTTTATAAGAGGAAAGGGTACAGCCCAGGACATGTGACTCTTCCCAGCTTTTTGTGGGGTCATGGGCAGACCTGGAAAGAGAACTCAGCAACAGCCCCAAGATCTGACTGACACCTGAACTGGCTACAGTTCAGACACCACGTGATTATTTGGGCCCTCTCAGAAACCAGCTCTGATCTGCTGGAGTTTTTTAAAATAGTTTCCAGAATTCCCTCCCCACAGTCTGGGCAGGAATTGTTGCCCTGGTTTGAGCTCTGCACATTCGGTGTGAAGACAAGGGTGTTTCAGGGCAGACTGGCAGGGCTTTACAAGCTGTTGTGCTCCCCTTCTCACCCTGAAGGTTCATTGCTGCAATTAAAGATTGGAGTTTCAAAACAAAATGTAAAAATAGCCCCATAGTCTGAGCTGCCATCTGCTCCCTCCCTTCCCAGATCCCAGCCTGCTGCCACTGGGAACCGGCCCTCTGGGAGGCGTGTGCTAGGGGTTCTCCCCTTCTTGTTAACACTTCCCTTTGCTCCTTGTAGGATTATTGGAATTCCTCACCCCTCTCCCACCTACCAGGAGCCTCTTGGCAAGAGAGTGATTAAATATTGATCAGTGACAGGGAGCCACAAATGTCAACTTGCAGGGCTGTGTGAGGTCCGTGGGAGGGCTGGTTCCATCCCCTGGGAACAAGGGAGCAGTGTGAGCAGCATTCCAGCTGCCCTCAGAGGGGATCTGTCCCTGCAGTGGCAGCTGTGCTGCTGTCTTCCGAAGAGACAAATGTCTTCCAAGAGATGATTTTAAAACTGTGCATCCTGGAGCCCTTCCCTGACATGGCTTCTGGCTGTTTGTCCCTCCAGTTCCCTATGACTCACTTTGCACCATAGCTTTTCACTGGAAAATATGGGAGTGCACACAGTTATTTACCTGTTCCCTGTCTTCAGCAAGACATTCCTGCCTTGAGGAGCTGTGTAGGAAGAAGATGCTCCATGCTACCACCAACATGCTGTTTAATTTACCTGCCATCTACACAGCTCCTTGGGAATGCCTTTTCCCTCGGGCAAGGAGCTTTCCTAGGCAGTGCAGGTGCAGGGCAGGGAGATGCTGGGGCTCCTGTCCGTGGCAGGGGCAGAGGGAGAGCAGACCTGGCTGGGAACAGGGCCAGGGTTCCAGCCTTTCCCCCACTGCCAGGTCTAGGCTGGAATACAAGGATGGAAACAAGCCAGACAGACTCTCTTTATTCACTTCTTAGCCTGCAATGAGATGACAGGGCCATGACAGTTGCATGCAGTGGCCTTTGTGGTAATGGATGAAGTGTTGGGGATTCAAGTGTTCCCTGCACCCTTCCAGGCCATAAAGTTTGTCCTGCCTCCTCCATCCCACCCTGTCCCAGTGCCTCCTGCTCCAGTTTGTGGTTGTGTCTTGGCGTTCATTCCATCCACGAGCTGCAGAGGATGAGGGAGGGCAGGGTGAGCTGCAGAACAGCCCCACGGGCACTCTGTGCTCCCCCTGGCTGGACAAGGCCGGAGCTGGTGCTGGGCAGGGGAGTCTGAGGCAGCATCGGGCTCAGGGCTGGGCTTCAACTGCCCTGGGGCTTCAACCCCACCTGTGGGGGTAGGAGCGAGCACGGCGGTGTTTCCTGGTGAGGACTCTAGGCTGTGCAAGCACAGAGATCACATCAGTCACTTGCACGTGGAGGACAATGAGGTTTTATGGCTTGTTTTTGGGCTGGGGTCGAGGAGGAGCGGGAGTGCGTGGTCCCTTTGCGCCCTGGCTCTGACAGAAAGGGAGCTGCGTTGTTCCGGCTGCTATCCCAGCCCTGGCTCTCCGTGCAGGTGTAAGCAGAGCCTGAAGCGTGAGGATCAGCATCTCTTCAGGCACATCTGCGTGGCCAGGTGGGAACTCCACCCTCCTCTTCACAGCATCGTCTCCAGCTCCTTGTTGGGCTTGGGGTGACACTGAGTCAGCTCTGTCAAATCCACCGTGTTTTCCCCCCGGGCTTTCTGGCTCAGTTCCTGCGCGGGGCAGGGCAGGAGCTGGTCCGAGGCGCCGGAGCCGGGGATGTACCCGGGCAGCAGCCCCCGGGTGCCCCCCGCTCCCCGCCCTGCCAGGCTGGTGCTGCAGCTCTGGAGGGCCTGGGAGCCCCGCCCGGCGCAGCAGCAGCTCCCGGGGCGCGCCTGCTGCCCCAAGTGCAGCGCCAGCAGCCTCCGGACGTGAGCCTTCTTGATCTCGGCCTGCACCTGAGAGAGCAGAGGGGGCTGCTGTGCCCAGAGACAGCAAAACTGCCTTGCCTTGCCTTGCCCTTTTTCCCTTCCCTTTTCCCTCCCTTTCCCTTTTCCCCTACCTCCCTTTCCCTTTTTCCTTTCCCTTTTTTCCCTCCAAATCCTATTGAGAGGGATGGATCTGAGCTTTTTGTTCTGGTTATCACAGCCTGGGACTGCAAGTTTGCCTTCCCTGACTCTAAAGGGGCTGGAACAGGGAGCTTAGCTCCTCACTCTTCCCACTTACCTCCCCATTGCAAAAGCAGTAGATAAAAGCCACAAAGAAACCCTGCCAAGAGACCAAAAGAGGTGGAGTTTGAGGTCCCTGAGCCTCCCTGGATGAACATCCCTCAAGGCTGGGAGTAGTCCCATGTCAACCCACCTGGGAGGAGTTAAAGAGCATCTCATAGTGCATCTGGATCTGCCACAGGAGCCCGGAGACCTCGGTGTAGGGCATGGCCATGAACACCACGTAGTGGACTCCAAAAAGTGGCATCAGCACCAGCGTGGACTTGAGCAGCTTCCTGAAAGGAGAGACCTCAGAGCCATTCCCCAGGGCCTGCTGGGCAGCCCCAGCCCCGCAGTGTCCAGGCTGGAGGTGGGAGCAGGAAGAGCTCAGAACTCCAGAGCCAGGCCTCAATCCAGCGGAGCTGCCAAAGGAGCTGGCTGCCACTGTCCTGCCACCCTTCCTCACTCCTCCAGCCCTTCCCACACATCTGCTCCTTCTCCACAACCTTGGGGAGCTGGCAGGACACGAGGCTTTGGTGCTGCCAGGACTTGCCTGTACTGCTGCCGGGGGTCCAGCTTGCCCGTGGTGGTCTCCCAGAGCTTGGAGGCCAACACCCGGACGATGTTGAGGAAGAGGAAGAAGTTCACCTGCCAAGAAACACCACGGTGGTGATGGTGCCCACTGTGAGCTGGGCTCTGCCCGAGGAGCCCTCGGGGGGACAGACAGGCAGCTCTGGGTGAGGTGCAGGCAGAGACATGGCAGTGATGCTGTGGTCAGAGCAGGAGGGACCAGAGCCCCTGGATCCCTCTGGGCTCTCCCTGGGTGCTGGAGTGGCTGGGACAAAACTCCAGTGACCACAAGCAAACAGCTCTGGTTTCTATCAATCCTCTTTCCCCAAAAGGAATTGGGAGGTTCATCCATAGGATTCTTACCACGACTGCAGCCAGGATGGGGACCTGATAAATCCATTTCATGTTCCCTGCACTGAGGTCCCAGCACCTGAGAAGACCAGTAAAGAAACACTTTGGAGAAACCTGACACCACTGGGAAGGATGGCTCCCTGTACCCTCAACCACCCCAGCACCCCCAGCTCCCACTCTCCCCCACCTTGGTGGGCTTTGTGTAAATCTTGAGCTGTAGCTACGAGCATTTGTAACCATCATGGTGGGGCAAAGCAGGTTTAAATGAGCATTAATGTTCCTGAGGGCTCCTTGGCCACCTCATCCCAAACTCCTGTTGTTCATATGATGGCCTTTCTCCTTTTAAAATGCCTCACTCCAGAATGTGCTCTTTAGCATCCATCTCTGTGCTGTTTATTGATCAATTTATGCTGCAAACCTGCATCCACCGTCCTCCCAAATGCAGAACAAAACCACTATTGCTCTGCATTATTGACAATTCTATGAACAAGCCTTGAATGTGTGTTCCCTCCTGTTGTTCTTTTTGGAAAATTTTCATTTCCAAAAAGCTCTGGTGCCCACAGATACTTTGCTGGCATTTGCAGCCACTCTTCCCCTCCCAAAGGCCCTGGCGAAGGTGGGTGTACATACTGTGTATCTGCCAGCGAGGCCCTGACGCTGGCCCAGATGGACACAAACACAGCAGGGAGACCTAGAAGGGCAGGGACAGAGTGAGGAGCAGGGTTGAAGCATCACCTTTGCAGATCAAACCACTTCCTGCATCCCACTGCCCTTCCCTGGGCACTCAGTGCCACTCGGCCATGGCCACAGCTCCTGGCTGCTCTCCAGGACCACGGCCAGGGCTGGGGTCTGTGCTCACCCCAGCCAATGATGATGAGGACCCACAGGTAGTTCTTGTTAGAGAGGAAGGCCATGAAGATCAGGCTGTGCAGGTAGAGACCTTCCACCAAGATCCAGTAGTGGTTGGTGGCCAGAAAATAGAGGAAGAGAGTCACCACCACCTTGCAGCCAACCTGTGGGCACATGGAGATGCCTGTGTCAGGCTGGTCCCCAAAAGCAAAACCTGGTAGCTTTTGCTTTCTGGTCACCAGAACCCAGCTGTGCCCCATGTTCTTCCTGCAGAGACCTGCATCTCCTCTGAGATATTCCAGCATCTTCCTTCCATAGGACAGGTATTCCCTGTACACAGGCCAAGGTACTCTGTGGCTCTGGTCTCTAGTGTGGCACCAGGACAGGGAGGAGTTGGGCAGAGCCAAAGTTAGACCTTCATCCCCTCCCCCTGAACAGCACAGCCCCAGCCTGGGAAGATCCCAAGCACATCCCATTGCATCAGGGCTCCTAAATCCCCCTTTCCCCCCATCCACCACTTGCCAGGTGGCCCCGTTGTCCTGGCAAGGGGCCCCTGAAATCGTCTTCCCGCATCCTGTCGGCGTCGCTGGGCGCCGTGCCCGAGTAGAGCACCATGTCCTTCAGGAAGATGCTGAGGGCCCGGCAGATGAAGGAGGTGAAGAGGTGCACGTGGATGTAATTCCGTGTGCAGTGCAGGCGCCTGCAGAGAAGGGACGTGACACGAACCAAACTCCAGCTGCCCAACCAACTCACCACACTTGGGCTCAGGGAATGGGGGCTCTCAGAGTGGGCTCTGGGGTGTCTGGGCACATAAACCAGATCTGGGAGCAGGTGGGGTGTCCACACTGTCCAAGAGCAGGGTAGAGCAGATCAGGAGCTGGTCACACTGGGAGTGTCTGGGGCTTTGGGAAATTGGCTGATGTTTGTGTTGGGTCTGGGGTTGTTCCCATTCCTTTGGGGGCTGCCCCCTCCCCGGGCTCATGTGCATGGACGATGGGATGAGTTCCTGTTCTCCCACATGGGAGGGGCTTTGGCCTCTCCTTACTTGAAATAGGAGAGGATGCAGACAGCAATGATGAGGGAGGCCAGGGAGATGGAGTAGCCCACAGTGTACATGAGGTGCAGGCGGTCAAACACCTCCTGGAAGAGAAGGACTGAGCTCCACCTCCCTGCCAGAGCACAGAGGGAACAGAGCTGGTTTGAGGAGCAGAGAGGGAAGAGCCCCTTCCCCCAGCACTTCCCCTGGCCTTTGCTTCATCCTCCCCTGGCCCCCATCCACATCCCTTTCCCAGCACCTCTGACAAACGAGGTCACCTTCTGGTGGCTCCGGCTCTCGGAGGAGAAGAGCAGGGCACACTCCGTGTAGTTGGCCCAGGTCTTGTTGATGCTGAGAGCCATGGCCCAGGTCCCATAGGCACTGCAGTACCTGTAGGCGTGACCTGGGAACAGCAACGAGCACTGTGGCAGCAGAAGGACCCGTGGGAAGCCCAGACTTGTCCCTGCTCCATGGATTGTCACCAGGGTGAGGTCACTCTCTGCCCAGGTACAAGACTTGCCTTTGTGGTTGAAGTCGTAGATGTAGTCGGGGCAAGGCACTGACACCTCCTGGCTGGGGGAGCCCCTTGGCCAGCAGATGATCCCATCCCACTCCGGAGGGCAGCTGGGGTCTGGCCAAAGAGCAAAGACACATCTCACATTTCCAGTCAGGGCCTCAGCATAACCTCTGGCATCCCCAAGTGTGTGCTGGACCATGGGGAGGAAAACTCTGCCACAGATCCCCCTGGGCTGCAGAAAGGGAGAAACTGCAGGGGGCCAGGGAAGGGGACACATCCCACCTCTTCCAGATGGGGCAAGGCCTCTCCACAGCTCTCGTTTGTGGGGTACATGGAGCTGTCTGGAAAATGCTGGAGCCAGTGCTGACTGCACCCAGAGCACAGATGGTGCCGTGAGCTCCACAAACCCCCAGGAGCCGGGTATCCTCAGCCCCATCCCACTCCAACAGAGAGGACAGCATTCCCCACAGTGTAACCAGCTCCACCAGGGCTGGCTCACCCAAGCACAGGGGAGGGACAATACCTTTAATCTTCTCCAGCTGGGCCTTTATGTCCCTCTGACACTTTTCCTTGGCCTCCACCAGGAGATAGATCTGCTCTTCTTTTGTGAGAACATCATCGGGATCGACCTGCCCAGACAAAACCCAAGTGACAACCCCTTGGCTCAAGTCATGGCATGGCTATGCTCTCCCAACCCTCTCCAGGAGAGTTGGGTTTGGGTGGCTTTGGGTAGATTCAACAACACAGGGAAGAAAAAAGCTCTTCCTGCATTCCTGCTCTCATTTTCCATCTCCCAAGGCTGATGGTGACGCCAAGCCCCTCTCCACTCTCTCCATGGTCATTTCTGCTCATGGTTTTGTGCAGAAGTCAGTGGCCTGTTGGGCTCCTGCCCCAGGTCCCTGTAACCCACCACCAGCAGTGCTGAGTGTCCTTGTTGCCCATGCTGAGCTCTCCAGGCCAGGTCTGGCAACCTCTGGGTAAAGCGCCCAACCGGGGCTCAGCAAAGCAGGCACTGCCCAGTGCCTGGAGCAGGCAGTGCAATCCATGGCACCTTCAGCCTCCCCATCACACCACATGTGCAAATGTTTTGGGCTAAGATGCTTGAAGGAGTTTAGAGCCAGGATGAGGACACAGCTTTGGAAGTGAACAGGAGCTGGGATGCAGAAGGGTCACTTTCCCCAGCCTGCCTCCAGTGAGCACAGCCAAATCTGGCCCCATAGAGGAGATCCAGGACTCCCATCCATGCTCTTCCCCAAAACAGCATCTGGGTGGGTGAATGGGGGGCTGGTAAGGGATGTGGGGCAGGAGTGGGATCCTGGGGGTGCATCAGCAGGATGGGGGCCTGGCTGTGGGAGTCTCACTGGCTGTGCCCAGCTCTGCCCTCCAGCCCCTCCTGCACTGCTCGTAATCCGCCCGCTCTGCTCCCCCGATGCCTCCAAGGCACTGAACCCTGCCCTGGCTGTGTCCAAGAAATGGAAAAGCCATCACGCTGCAGTGTCTCCATGGCTGCTGGAAAGCTTTTAGCAGGAGTGGAGATGCTCTCCCCTCCTGCCCAGCAGCTCTGCAGAGCGGGATGTGAGTCGGGAGCACAGCCAGCCCTGTCCGGGCCAGTGGCACAACACTTAAAGCCAGGAGAGGGAGCGGAGGAGCCCCGGGGCCACGCAGACTTACCAGAGCCCACGCCGAGCTCAGGAGGCAGCAGCAGAGGAGAGTCACCATGATACCTCCCACAGGGCCAGATGCCTCCATGGTGCCACCGTGTCACTCAGATGGGGACTTCAGGGAGCAGAATCGCTGCCAGTGGTGGAGAGGGCTGGCGTGTTCAGCAGGACAGAGCATCTTCTGGGAGCACCTTCCTGGCTGCCAGCACCACTGAGGTGAGGTGGCAGTGGGGGCACAGCCTGTCCCTGGGAGATCGGGCTGGGTGAGTTCCCTGTCCCTGTGGGATCCCTATAGGGATCTGCTCACAGGCTCTCCAGGCAGGGGGGTCTCTCCCCCCACCATGCTTGATCCTATTCTCTCTTTGTGTCTTGCCTGCTTTAAGCAGCTCCGGGAGCGTGTGCAAACAATTCCTGTTCGGATGGAGACGGCAGAGGTTTATTGGCTTAGCCCAAGGTGCTAAAATCCTCTTCATTCAAGGCAGATTCCTCTTCTCTTTTCAGAAACTTCTCTCACTGCCTGGTGGCTCATTTTTCAACTGTCACAGCATTCCCCTACTGCCCCCAAGCTCCTAAGTCCCTTCTAGCCCCAGACTGGTCCCAAGTAGCTGAAGGAAGGTGGGGAAAATCCCAGCGAGGTGGCTGGAGGCAGGGAGGCAGAGGGTGCAAGCACGTGAGCAGCACCTCGAGCTGATGCTCCTGCGATGGGATGTCTTTCAGGCAGATGCTAGTTTAACCCTTTTCCTTCTCCGGGGGCTGGGATGTGTTTTGGGGAGATGTGCTGGGATCTGTCCTGCTCTCCCAGGCACCCGCAGTGGCCTCAGGGCACGTCTGCATCCAGTCTCCTCGGGAGAGGGGCTGGAGGCTCCATCCTGGGGCAGGGGGGTGGAGGGAGAAGCCATCCAGATGGGGTCCCACACCGTCACTGGGCATCAGGTCAGAGCTGGTCCCACTGCAGCTGTCACCATCCCTTGTCACCTGCATCCCCCTGGCATGGCCCCAGGGCTGTCCTCTGCCTTTCAGGGTCATGCTGATGCCCAGCTTGCTCCCACCACCCAGCCAGTTCCAACACCTTGTGACCTCCAGCAGCCAGAGCATCCCCCTGGGGAAATGGGGCACAAAGAGGGGAGCCCTTTTTCCCCAGGCAGGTTGTCATTAGTGGGATGAGGCTGGAATTCAACAGCCCAGTGCCAAATCCCTGGAACAGCAGCTCCCAGCCTGGGCCCCTCCCCTGGCGCATATAATCCACGTCCAGACACAGCTCTTGCTGCCCCTGTGAGTGCCCCAATCCTGCACAGAGCAGCAGAGCTCCCAGAGACTTCCTTGGGGTTTTCTTGGCAAGACAGCTCATTCTGGTCCCCACCATGAGCCCCCGTGACTGCGTGATAACGGTCAGAGTCCTGCTGGTCTCCTGGGTGGGGGAGGCCAAGGGAACACTGCAAATCCCAAGGACAGGGTTCAGGAGGGGCTGCTGCTCCTGCTGATGGAATCAGACAGCAAAACAAGCCCCACGGTGGCTATCAGCTGAAAATGAAGGAGGGACTGGGGACATTGTCTGCAGCTGCCTGTCTCCAGTGCCTGAGCCATGGCGTGGGTGTGACACCAGCTCTGCCAGCGGCTCCTCAGGATGCTGCACGGGCACAGAGGGCAAGCAAGGGATAAACAGTCAGACTGCACCATGAACGTTTTCTGAAGGCTCTGCTGGGTCTAATTTCTGACCCAGAAGCTGCTGGGGAGTGAAGATGGAGTTAAGGTGAGGTTATTTTGGAGTCAATGGATGCTGAGGGGGAGGCAGCTCAGGGGCAATTTGATTCCCTTGATTTCCCAGGCGATACCTGACCCAGGCTCTGAGTTCACATTTAGCAAAACATGTTGAGTTTTCTTGCTAAATGACTCGTTATATTCTAGAGAGCTCTGGAAAGCAATGATTGCAAATGACACCCATCCAGCCCCCCCAGCTCTCCAGTCCCTGCTAGCAATGAGGAGACGATGACACACAGAGAATTCCCAGCAGTTTGCGGCTGCTCCCTCCTCCAGAATGACCCCCGTAACTCCTCCTGTGCCCTGGTGCCACACACATCTTGTTTAAGTTGATGGTTTAGAATGTCTCAGTAAAACCCTCAAGCTTCATTTTCTGGGATGCTGAACTTCAATGAGTTCTGTGCCTTTGTGAGTCTTCCGTTGGGAGAGGAGGGTGAGAGCAGGAGCATCTCCCAGCAGAGCCTGTCCAGCACCTGGAGCAGAGCCAAATGGAGACTCCATCTGCCCTGCAGGTTTTGGAGGTGCTTGGGATGGGTGGTGCAAAGCTGGGAAAGATTTGGGCTGATGAATTCAGTTGTGGCTTTGGCCATCATTTCCATTTCCTCATTAGCTACCCGGAGGGCAGTGAGCACCTATACTTGTTTTTTTCCAGGGCACAAGCTCAGCCCTGGGGAGAGACTGGGACAAAGCAGACCCTGAGCACGAGGCCAAGGGAGTGTTCAGAGAGTTGTGAGCTCCTTTGAAGCAGCACTTCGTAAATCCTGGTCTTAAAAGGGCTCTGCAGTGCTGGCCCTCGCAGCCTGCCTGCAAACAGGCGCATTTCGCCGTGGGTATCGCGGCAGGTTTATCAGCCATCCTGTTGCTATTTTCTTGCCTGGCCCCCATGGTCATTCGCGTTTAGGTTTCAGTGATCATTTAGCAAGCAGCCCCCATGCAGCCCACCCAGTGCAGGTGCTGGAGGGGGACATGTCCCCCCTTATACAGCTGGGGGGGGGCGGCTGGTGGCTCCGTGGAGCCAGGAGCCGATGACAATGGGTAATTGTCAAATTGGGGCCCCTCTCGTTTGAGTTTTCTTCCTTTTATAGTAAGTAGCAGTTGCTCCAGCAGCTGGCCTGCCCCTCCAGGGTGAGCACTGGGCTCCGTATATAAGGGAAGGAGCAGCCTTTGCCTTTCATCCCTCCGTTCGCTTCCCTCGCTGGGCGGCAGGACTCATCCCGCACCTCCGCAAATCCCAGCGCGATGCCGCTCAAGAAACCCGACCCGAGGAAGGAAGCAGCCAAAGCAGCTCCAGGCTCGGAGCCTGCCTTCGATCCCAAGAGCGTGAAGGTGAGTGAGGAATGAAGACGTCACCGTGTTTCTCCGTGCCTGTCATCTGCCAGGCAGGGGATGCAAAGCGCTCTGCAAATTGCATTAGCCAGGCTGGAAGCCAGCCTTGGGAAGGGAAAATTAATTGTCTGGATGCAGCAGGCTGGGAGTGATGCTGTCCTCTTTGGGGAGATGCCTCAGTGTTGCCCACCCAGCCCTGCCCAGCACTCACTGGAGGGAACCAGGACGCCGTTCCCAGAGCTGCGGCTGCAGAGTTGAACCCCCAGCTCCTGCTGAGACCCCATGTCGGGGTCAGGAGGGTCAGCTTTTATTGCCTCAGGAGCAATAAAAAGCTTCTCTGCCACCCACTGTCTCCATCCTGAAGTATTTTGTTGCCTGTGTTGCCTCCTCCACATAAGAGCATCCTTTATCCAACAGCTCCACAACAGGGACTCACTTTTTCCATGATTCCTCAGGATACTTACATTTTTAAGCCATAGCTGTGGCAGGAGAGTTATTAAGAGCAGGCTCAGCATGGAGGCTGTTTAATCACTTGAACTTGGGATCAGGCCCTAAAATAACATCCTTTCCACCCAAAATAGTCCTAACTGTGGCCTGAGCATCCCTCCTGCCTGCCCATCCCGCTGCTGCCAGCTGTGCTCTCCACAGGGATGTCAGCTCCACAGCAAGGGCAGAAGCAGTCGGGGACACGGCACAGCCAGAGACGGCACAGATACAGGACATGGCATGGATACAGCCCCCTGCCCCGAGCCTGGGGAGGGAGAGGTCCAGAGGGGAGAGTTCCTTTGCTCCCTCCAGCAGCAATCCACATCTCATGCCCAGCTCTGCTTCCTTCTCTTTACAGATTGAATTCACGCTAGAGCAGATTGAAGGTAAGTGCTGAGTTCAGCTTCTCTCAGAGGTGGCTTTAGAAATGGGGAATCCTTTTTCCAGGTAGTTTTTCACCACAGACATAAGAGCTGAGGCCCCACACATTAAACCCCCTCTTCGGGGAAAGGCCAGCAGGATCCAGAGCCTGGCAGGGGAAAGGTATTTTTCATTCATGGTGCGAGATGCAGCCTGGGTCAAAGTCAGGGCTTCTGGTGGGAGGAACAGCCTCTGGCGGCACAGGGACAGCCCCAGAGAGTGGAGATCCACGCGGAAAGGGGGATAAGTATGGATGTCCTGCAGCAAAGCCAGCTGCTGAGAGTGCAGGGATTCAGCAGGTCACCCAGCCAGCTCTGCAGAGGTGACAAAACCTGCTCGAGCAGCCAAGCAACTCGTCTAAGGAGTCTGGCAAAACTCAGCCCGCATTGCGCAAGCTCACCCGGGGCTGCCACACATTCAGAGGGCACAACATGCACGTGTCGGTCCCTTCCCTGCCTGCCTGCCAGGCACGACGTGCTTCCCTGGAGCGGGAATGGGGCCGCTCCGAGCTCTTCTTCCCTGCAGAGTTCAGAGAAGCCTTCGGGCTGTTTGACCGGACGCCTGCGGGGACGATGCAGATCAGCTACGGACAGTGCGGGGACGTCCTCCGGGCGCTCGGCCACAACCCCACCAACGCAGAGGTCCTCAAGGTGCTGGGCAAACCCAAACCAGAAGGTGACAGCAAGCCGGGGACAGGGTGGGACAAGCAATTCCTGTGCTCCCTGTCAGCAAGTAGAGGGTTACATTCCCTGTAGGAAGAGCCCTGCAGGGTCAAGGAACTGGGAAGGAAATTATGCAGACAGGCTTCATTCCTGTGTAATTCCTTCACTCCCCTTCCCCATACCATGGATGATGACATAAGGGATAGGCAGTCCTCACACAGGAATGGTGGCAAGTGATGCTTAGCAGACTTTACCCTGAACTGGTGCAAACTGGTATAACCAGACCAGTCCCAGCGGCCACATTACTGTGGTGACAGACGACTCACCTCATGGTTTAGTTTTGGGCTGATATCAGGGGTCTCTGTGCAGTCCCCTGATGTTAATACTTCATTCCTCATATGGATCTTCCAATCTCAAGTCCCATACAACAGTTCTGTCTCCTCATGGGGCTTCTCCCCTTCACTCTGATGGAAAAGAGACCAAGAGAGTTAATCAGGAGACCCTCAGAGGCTGAATTCAGCCCCAAGAGGGTTCATCTCTGATCCCATCTCCTCCTGTTCCAGAAATGAACACAAAGATGCTGGACTTTGAGACCTTCCTCCCCATCCTGCAGCACTTCACTCGCAACAAGGAGCAGGGCACCTTCGAGGACTTTGTGGAAGGGCTGCGTGTCTTCGACAAGGAGGGCAACGGGATGGTCATGGGGGCCGAGCTGCGCCATGTGCTGGTCACGCTGGGTATGCTGGCCCTGGGGCTGGCCCGGGGGGAGCAAGGCATGGCCCCGAGCTCTTTCTGGGCAAGTGGCTCAGGTAGCTGGCTGGTCTCACATATTGCAGAGGCCCTTTTCACTCTGTTGTTCACAGACTCTTTTAGGAGTCAATAGTCCTGAGTGGGTGGCCATTTCCACCTCATGCCACAGCTTCATGCATGACTCAGGCAAGCAGGAGACTCCAGAACATCCTCAGTTATCAGACAACAGTTGCAGTGTGGTCCTCTCTCCACCATCTCCCACCAGCATTCCTCAGTAGTGGCACACAGCTCTTCCTTAATCCCCTTCTCCTCCCTCTGGTGTCTCTGGTTATCTGGAAGAAGGACAGGAAGGTCCTGGCAGGCTGAAAACCCTTCCCCTCACCTCTCCATCCTCCTGTTCCAGGAGAGAAGATGACAGAAAGTGAGGTGGAGCAGCTCATGGCAGGGCAGGAAGATGCCAATGGCTGTATCAACTATGAAGGTAAGAGCAGGAGATTCCCATCAGGGCCATCTCAGACACGGCTGTCTTGTCTTAGGCTGCAAAATGCATCCTCTGCAAGGGCTCTGGTTGGACTTGATGTTCTCAATGGTCTTTTCTAACCTTAATGATTCCATGATTCTATGACACCGGTGATCACTGGAAGGGAGGTGTGGACCACCTTCCAAAGCCTTTCCAAAAAAGCACTGAGACATGTCAGCCAGGGTGGGAACAAGGTGGTTGTGCCAGTGATTTCCAGGAAAAGCAGCTGAAGACAGCATGTTTCCAAGGAGTTCAGGGCTGTTTTATCCACAGTTTTGGCACTGCTTTGTTGCAATCTATTGAAAATAAACAAAGCCAGCATCTTTCCCAGCAGAGGCTAATTGGGAACATTTGGAGACCTGGATCACTCGCTGCTCCAAAAGGGTGAAAATCTGGAATAGGAGGTGGTTAAATTTAGGAACCCCTAAAATTGGAGAGCAGTGAGGAAAAGAGGGGACCCGTTTCCCTTGGCCTCAGAAAAATGGGGATAATGGTACTGGCTCATCTCCAAGGGTTGGCATCACTCTGACTAGGTTGGGGATGGCATGCAAAAAGTGGGAACAGAAAGAGGAATATTAGTCCTGGCACAGCATCCCCTTCATCCCTGGGGGGTCCGGGCTGGGGGTCCCCCCTGCTGCCTCTCCACCTGCTCCTCCCAGCTCATAGCATGGCCTGACCCCTCACGATCTCATTTCTCCTCAGCTTTTGTCAAGCACATCATGTCTGGCTGAAACAAGAAACTTCAGGTGAGTTCAGTGGCATCTCCTGCTGCTCACTCCAAAATTGGAAATCCTGCAAGTAACAGCCAGGGGCAGGGAAGCCAAACCCCAAACCTGCAGTGGATTAATGCCACAGGAATAATCCCAGCTCTGAAGGCACAAAAATTACGTTGCTTATAAGGAATTTCATTTGTAACTCCTGCCAATTAAAATTTATCAGGACAGCATCAAAACTATGATGGTCCTTTGTGGTCTGGGTAATTGGGTGGAGTCTCTGCTCGGAAAGAAAGAGGTGGTTTATGGTGCCACGTTTTCTAACCTGCCAGAAGCTGAGGGGGTCAACAGCAGCCAGTGGAAATCAATATTTTTAAACCTGCATCAGTGAATGACTCAATGTTAAGAAAATATTTAGTACTTAGAGAGGAAATTTCCGAATTGAGAAATATCAACATTCCCATTAATGTTACAAAGAATAAGGAAAATTTACCATGGATTTTGTTAAACTTTTTCATGTTCCTTAAGATCTATCTGAGGAAAACAGAGAAACATTGCTAAGGGGATGAGGTTTCTTTGAAGGCTGAATTATCCCTCTAAGATCTATTCAATTGAAAATCCAAGTTGCTGCCTGGCCCCAGCTTCCCCACCAATTTCTTATTATTTCATTATCTATTTACTTTTCTAAACATTTCTCCCACCCCTCAGCTATGTAAAAGGCAGGAGGCCAGGAAAAAAAAAAAAAAAGAAGAAGTAAAAATGACCTTCAGATAGTGCTAAATACACAAATTAAACATTTAAAAATCTCTCCCCTCCCAAAATCTCTTTAAACATCAGAAGGTTAAAATGCAGACAGAAATCTGAACTTTGAATTTTCAGCATCCTTTTTATCTCCTTTTTAATCCATTTTTCTCTGGTTCCTGTTCATCAGCTCAGCAATATAGATAGTTGGGTGGCAAAGGCTGACAGGAGATTTAATTCTTCATGTAACTATTTGCATATAAAACTCTTTTTTAAATGGTGTTGAATTACAGCTTTTGACATTTTGGGTTCATCTGAGAAAGAATATTCTGAATACTCTCATCCCAAAGATACTTTGCATTCAGACCTCTCCCACTTGTCTCCCAGGCTCTCAGAAATGCTTGGACCCACCTGAGCACCGTGAAGAGCAAGATTCCTCCATCATGTCCTTTCCCTGGGATGTTTTGCCTAAGCCATCGTTGGCCACCACATGTGTGTGCCTGAGCCTGGTACTCAGTGACATATCTGCAACCAAGTTTTAAACCTCAAGTTACTCTTTTCGGGTTTTCCCTGTGACATTTGTCTCATTAAAATTCATTTCTTCCTCCCTTACATGGTTTGTCTGCCTTGGCTTGGGACTACTTATTGACACGGTGGGTGGAGGAGACCCCTTGGTCTCCACCAGCTCTCAGAGGTAACAGGGTATTTCCATGGAGAGGGGGAAAAGGCAGGGAATGCAAAGGAAGAGTTCAGTCTTGTAAGTGAGGATCATCACCCCACCCTTGGCATTGGTCAGGAGCTGGGCTGCAGCCTGGTCACCTCTTGCTGATGCACACCTGGAGCAAGGAGAGCACAAGGGGCAGGTTGCATCAAAGACACACCCTTTGGTTTTGTGAGGGTCTTAATTTCCTCTCTGCCCTAAAACCAATCCTTTTCCAAAACTGTAGGCCATCCATTCTTCATCACACTGTCCCACGAGCATTCCCTCCAGGTCCAGACTGAACAGCACTATGTAGCAAAGAGGGACCTGCTGGCCCTGCCACTGTCCCTGTCACAGAGCGACCCACGGGCACCAATCCTTCATCAATGCACTGTTTGTTCCAGTGAGGAAAGGCCCTTAAAAACCCCAAAACATTAGGAAAGCATGAAAAACATTCTTTGTTCTGTATCAATGAGACATCCAAAAGTCTAGTTTTGAAGGTTTTCAGAAAGTTGACTCCTGCTGAATCAGCAAGGGAGAAGAAATATGGGGAAAGAACAGGTCCAGGCCCAGCCAAACTGGGCCAGGTCAACCCTCATGGCATGGGGTGATGCCCCATGGGGTGTGGGTAGTGTCCTGCCTGGGATGGAGCCCAGCCAGGATGGGCTCCCTGGACGGTTCTTCTCCAGGCAGATGGTGTGTTCCAGGTCAGACAGCCAGGAGCTGTCTGGGGGCTGTGTAATACAAGCTGGTGACTCTCCCTCTTTCTACCTGCAAAGCAATCTTCAGAGCATCACCACAAGCGGTGAATAATTCATGACACATAACTCAGCCTTCCCATCAGCAGAACACCTGGGAGCAGAAAACACTTTCCTTTGATTTGTTCCTTATTCCAACGTCCTCGCTCTGTCTTTGACTAGAAATCGCAGGCATTTTGCTCCGATGTGTTGACTTCAGCTGCCACTCGCTCGTTCCTGTGCAGTGACTGAGTAACAGCTGCTTTCAATTCCCACTGTTTGATTCAACTGCTCATAAAAAGCAACATAAGCTGTTTATAGATGCAAGATTAGATTTGAGCTCCTCTTTATGCTATTCCTACAGCTTCCATTGGGCAGGATCTGGGCACCTCGTGTTTTTAATGCACTGTCTGTGCTTTAACCTCCTAGAGGACTGTGGTGGCGGGGCCAGAAGGGACCCTGCTTGCTGCACACTCGCTCCGGGGTCACGTTTGTCCTTGTCACTGCTGTGGCACTGACTCCTGCAGCAGAACATGCTGTGGCAGAGAGGAACTGAGCAGAGGGGAGGTGGGGACCTGCCTCAGCTCACAGAGGAAATCCACAGCAGGGACTGGGGGCCCTGGAGCTGTGATATCCCTGCTATAGCCACGATATTCCTGCTGTAGCCATGATATTCCTGTATAGCCACGATATCCCTACTAGCCTTGATATCTCTGCTAGTCATGATATTCCTGCTATAGCTGTGACATCCCTGCCCTGCAAGCCAAGAGGCTGCACTCTCACTCCTCTGTGCAGAGCACAGGCCTTGTGTTTGAGCCCCCAGCTTCCATGGTGAAAGGAGTAACACTAAATTGAAACCAAAGTGAGACCTGCTAAGAGACAGACAGAAAGCAAGCAGTGGGAAATGACAGAACTACAGGAAAAGAGTTTTCCATGTGAAATGTCCAGCCCTTGAAGCCCCCCTGAGGGAAGAGCCAGCCACACTTTAGGGACATGATGTGTCTCTTTAAGATAAAGCAGAGCTGGTTTGTAGCAAAGCAGGCTGGAACGATGCACTTGAACAGGCACAGCATGTATGTCTGCACCTCTGCTTGTGCCTCCGTGCCTCTTCCCCTGGCAAGGCTGCTCCCCTCCTCCTCTGGAAAAGTTGGGGATTCCACAGAGAAAGCAACTTCAGTCCCATGGACATTTATAAAATGTCTGTGGGTGCCAGTGAGTGACCCCACAGGCAGAACTGCACTGCAGGACTGAGGAGTCTCTGTCAATCCAGATCTCCAAAGACAACAGCAAACACTGACCTTTTACAGTTTGGATGTTTTACATGAATTCCAGGGGACTCTGAGGAGAGGTACAAGGAGCCCCCACGCTCCGGAGAGCCTGTATCTCCTCAGGCTGTGATAAGACAGATTCTCATACCAAAGAAGGTCTGGATGTCAGTTCTGTGCCCTGGGGAATGGGAGAGACAGATGGAGCCAGCTTTCATCCCCAGGAGGAGTTATCTGCAGTGCACGAGATCAGGAGGAGGGTGAATATAGACTGTGCTCCTTGAAAGGCTCCTTCCTGGAGCCCCAGACCACGTACACACACCACCATCATCACCATCATCGAGAGGCCAAAGGCCTTCAGAGGAGGAGACACTTCACTGTCATGTTACTCACACCCTCCTTTTGCCTGGCAAAATGACTTGGATCGACCTGATTAGGAAACCAGGTGTCCATGGCAGGGGACAGCACTGCTCTGCAGTTAAAATTTGTTATTTGCCTCAGGTGAGGGATTGAAGAAAACTTTGCCTGCTCACACCCTGAGTGCAAACACCCGCAGATTTGCTGCCAATAACAAATTTGTAACTACACCTTTCAGAAGTGTAGAGAAACAGGGGAAGGAGGCAGGCTGAGCCCTGCTGCTCCGCACACAACTTTTGTTCTCACGTAAAGATACAGCCCCTGCCCACGTGTGCTCAGCAGCACATCAGGATGTGACCTTGGGGCCCGAGTGCAAGTGCAAAACACTGAACAGAGCAAGATGGAGCACAGAGTCCGTGTGTAGGTGTGTGTGCATCGGGGTGCTTTATGGCTGATTCAGCAAGCCCACAGAAGGATTTGGAGAAGGAAGGCCTCTGCCAGCTGCAGGCGGCTATTGATAGGTCAGCGTATTTAATAAATTGTGGTTTACTTGTGCATCTTTATTCCATTCTTTTGCTAAAGCTCTGTGTGCCAGATGTCGCACTTTCAAACACATCCAAGTTGTAACTGGCAAATTACCTGCCTTGTACTTACACCCCGGTCTGCCAGTTTTACTCCTGGATATGAGGACATCACTAGGAATTTCTTCACAGAATGGGTTGTTAAACATTGGAAGGGGCTGCCCAGGGAGCTGGCAGAGTCCCCATGCCCGGAGAAGTCCAAGGAACGACCGGACGCGGCACTCAGTGCTCTGGTCTATCGACGGGGACAGGACCCGGGCCGCGCTGACCCCGACACTGGGAACGGGGACACGGGAACCACCAGCCAAACCCAGCGCGGGGGCCGGGCTGCCTCAGGACGCACTGGTGATGGCAGGAGGGAGCCCTCGCACCAGCACCCCGAGAGACGCTGGGGTTCCCGACAGACCTGGGGATCCCCAGAGCTCGTTCTGTGGCGTACATTCCATGGGTGCT
>VXBC01003616.1:54332-81760 GCA_013399945.1 Ploceus nigricollis | reverse complement strand
GTGCGAGTGAAGGACGTTCCTTCTTCTCAAGGAGTTGGTTTTTTCGGATTGATGGGAGACCTAGGAGAGAAAATAATGTAAATTTCGTTTTTCTCTCGTGTTTCAGTCTCACTGCAGTTACTCTGATGGGTTTCCTGTTCTTGTGCTCAGCCCTCCCATCCAGAAGTCGTGATTCACAGAATTAAGAGCTGCTTTTTCTTTCTGCAGTTCCTGTATGCCCATTCTCTAACTATTCATAATCTTCATTAATCAGTCGTCTCATTCATATTCCCATTCTTTTTTAAAATATATTTTTAGCATTTTAACAGGATGTTTTGGGCTTTTTTTTTCTAGTTACAACAAGAGGTTCCTGGCAGCAGTGTCTTGTTAGAATATGATTGTGTTCTGTAATGAACATAGTGAGAATTCTTGCTTTTGGCTCTTTTCTTTCTAATGAAAAGGTGGAAGGGGAAGAAAGGTTCCTGTGGAAAGCCATCCTGCTGACTTGACCCTGTCTGTGGAAGATGGTGACAGTGAGGGCATTCTTGTAGACCAGGGGTTTGTGTCCTTGATGCTGCTACTCTTCTCATCCCCTCTGAGAGCAAGGGTCAGTGCAGTGCTGGAAATGCTTTTGGCCACCTTGTCCCTCTCCTGCAGAGGCTGTCCTGCACCACTGGTGTTAGCGATGGAGCTGGGCTGGTTGTTTTGTACCAGTTGGGTATTCTAGGAAAACATGGGATTACAATAGAAAAGGAAGCAAGAATGCACTGCAGTGTGAATGAGTGAAGCTGACAGGAAACAATACCAAATGTTTCCAGTGCTGTGCTAACTAGACTGACCAAGTGGAAATATCTGCTCTCCTGAGAGCTCCCTGATAGAAATGTGGGGTCTTGTTGTGGTATTTCAGCAAGGTAAGGACCGCTCTAATGCTGTTCTCCGTTCTTAACCTCTTCCCAACTTGGATGTTTTGATGAGGCTTTGCTATGTTGAATATATCTATTTAGATTGACTATATCTGTTTAGATTCTGCTTTTAAATGACAGATCATTCCTTTAGCAGTAGTTCTGCTGCTGTCAGTTTTACTGCTGTTCCTTGCTTACAGGAGTGCTGGTAAGTTTAGGAATTATTTGTGACTGAGTAAAGTCCATTGCATTTCTGAATTCCCAGTTTAGCTGAAGTCCACGTACTTAGCTCTGTTTTTATAATTTTCTTAAATGAAATGATTGGGAAAGTTGACACTAGTTCTCATTTTTGTCATTGCAGAGATTTTTCCTGTCTTTTTGTCTGTTCTCTCCCAGCCTTTCACATGTCTACAGGGCTCAGCATTCCAGGAAAAAAACTGTCATCCTTACATCCTCACAGCTGTGATGTTACTTATTTGTCACAGCGTGACAGATAAATAACAGAATTTGTGTTTGTATGTAGCCTTATAAATGTTGTGCTTTAATGACATGAAATTCATGTCCCTGAAGGCATTCTGGCCACTGGCTAGGTTTTTGCTAACTTTTAAAATTCTTTTAAGTTGAACAGAGTGCCAGAGTTTACAGCCCTGTGCTGTACTTCCTGATACGGTCGATTTAAAACCCTTCAGCTCCAACATAAAACTCTGTGTCCCATGTGCTAAGAAACAGGCTGGATACCTTCCAAATACTTCTGAAAAACATCTTGGAAAGAAAATGAGCACTTTGCTTGGAATTTAGCTGTTCAAGGTGATCATCTGCTGTGACTCACTGGAATGGTGCTTGAACTTGGCTGCAAACTGCAGGACCAAGGTGTGCTTGTTCAGTGGGCAGAGTTTGTGTGACTGGGGAATGCAGCACAGCCCATCCCAGAGCTCTCCTCCTCCCTGCCCACCCTGAAGACTGAAATCATGGCAGAATCTGCTTAGCACGGCAATATAGGCTAAACAGCTTGGAAAACAATTTCCAAGGCTGTATAACTGTCAGAAGAGAACATCTCTTCAGAGCCCTTTGCTTAGATATGAAGTGACATTTGGACAATGCACAGGATTTTCTGGGTAGAAGATGGACCTGTCTGAATCTGATTTTATTTTCCTGCTCTCCTTTCTGAAGATGCCTTGCTGCAGGGCTGTGTATGGTAGTTTTGGAATTCCCTGTTAATTTTGCATTTCAAATTAATTATTTTTAAAAAGAGTGATTAGGACCTGGAGGTTCATCCTCTCTGTAAACACACTTGAATAAAATGTGGAAACACTTCCAACTTTTCTCCTTCCTATGAGGCAGTCCTGAGAACACTCTTCTTGTGTGGTTTAGCAATTGTGTACCACTATTGCTGTGTACGTGCATTCTACTTCTTCTAGAACAAACTAAATTACTGTGCTATAGTGAGATTAATGTTCCTGTCCTAGATGGTGGGCAAGAAATCCTCTTTTTTGAGGCACAGTCATGGTTTAGACATCTGTTCTCATGGACAATTATTGCTGCATAGGTATGGCTGATTCCCTGCTGCCTTCCTTTCCTCTTCCTGCTCTTTTAGGAGAGTGTGTGTGAGGATCTAGACTCCAGCATGGGTCAGTTGAGGGCAAGAGGAATATTTTGGGCTGCAAAATGATAATTGCTAGAGAACAGGGATTCTACCAGCCTGTTTCCTGCTTTCACTGCTCCACAACAGTTGTTATTTGAGCCCGTGTGTAGTGTAACTCTTACAACGTGGCTGTGACATAGCCCCAAATCCCTCGTGTCCCCTCTTAGCCTTTGGCAGGATTGTTCCTGGCAACTTGCTCTGGTTTGAGCAGTCAGATGACCCTGATTTTCCCACTCCCACCCCCACACCTTTGTTTTGTAAGCTGGCTGAGTTACAGCCCTGCAAAGACAGGCTTTTTAACCTGCCACAACTTGGCTGGATTCATCTGAACGTCACTTGAGACTTGGTGAAAGAAGAGCTGCTTTTGGGAGCAAGAGAAATGGGAGACCTTCTGTCTCCCTGTTTGTCCTGCTGTGTCTGCAGGGCATGGAACCACCTTCAGCCTGGGATCCTTTCAAGGCAGCAGGGAGGAATCACTTCAGCAGGCTCTGAGGCTCAGTTATCTGAAATATGGAATACAACCAGAGAGAAACAATAGTGTGTTTGTATTGTAATGATCAAACTAAGAGAATTCACTTTTAAGTATGTCCAAATACTTTCACACAAGCTTACAAGCACCTGTTGACTTCTTAAGCATATTCTTGGGATCTACTGATAGGAGAAAACAGATTTTCTGTAGAGATTTGTTTATAATATTCCCTGTAGTACTTGGGAGCCCTGGTGTGTGCTGTTCATGACGGCTGTGTGGGCTTCCCGTGAAGAGAACTTGCACAGTTTTCACACCCTGTGTTTGTCAAGTTTGTGTTGGAAGAAGTAGCATATGGTACATGTAATTCCGTGATGTTTGGATTTTTTTTTTAAAATTTTTTTTTTTAGATGAAATTGGCACTTGCCTTTCCAGCTGGGAATAGCACTGCAGGGCAGTATTGCTTTCCCTGTGGAAGATTTCTTTTCGTTTTGGAGTGTCTCATGGGTTTTAGAAGCAAATTCTATTTGTCTTTGGTTGCTGATGAATATTAGAGAAACTCTAGATCACAGTGCCTTGAATTCATAAGTTCACATCTGTGTGCATGTTTGTTCCACTGGAGTTCTGCCATCCTTCCAGTCTGCACAAATATTGGTTGTCACAAACCCAAACTTGGTGCTCCTGAAAAAGAAAACAGTACCTGGGAGCAGATTTTGGCCAAGTGTGAGTGTGTGAGCAAAACCAGAAGTAGGTTGTGTTCATCTGTGGCTGCAGAATACAACTTGTGTGTTTCACTTGCATTGCCCTTGGTCTCGGGTGCTGCTTCACAGTTGGTGACAGTGAAGAGGTGGCTGAAGACCCAACAAAATGCTGCACAAAAAGCACTGGGTCCTCTTCACCTTGGCCCTTAAGGGAGCACTGATGCCTCTTCAGGGAAGATCCTTTATACAGAGATGTTTAATCAACACAAGTCTCATCTTGAACACTGAGAGGTTTCTGGGCCTGTTGGGCTTTGGTTTGGCATCTCAGGGAGATGCTTTAATGGGATATTCTGACCAGTTGGGGTTGGATTTTGGTTTTATCTTTACTGAAGGTGTTGTTTAGTGTTCAGTTGTGCACCAGGCTAAGACTCAGTAATTTCTGAGGGGTTTGGATGATTGTGGATGGTAACAAGTGAGAAACACTCTAAGGTTAATACGTGACTTCAGTGCAGAGTTTGGTGGGGTTTTTTAAGCCTCCTTACTAATAGCTGAAACAAATACAACTTGGCTGGCATGTTTATCCTCCCCTTTTGTTTTATGGCTCTATAAAACCAAGCTGAACTTTGCCTTTTGACAGTAAGAGGTAATGAGTTTTTTGCATTTTCCAAGCTCCCCACTAAATGGAGATGGTTTTCTTGCCTTGCAGGCTGCTATCTGGCAAGCACTGAACCACTACGCGTATCGCGATGCCGTGTTCCTCGCAGAAAGGTTATATGCAGAAGGTGTGTACTTTGCAATTATAAAGCTGATGCTTTTTTTCAATTTTATTTTGGGATTTGTGAGCCTCTGCTCCTGCTTTATTTTCCTCCTGTTCTGATAACGAAGTTTAGCTTTCTGCTTGGGGAAAGCAGAGGAGTGCCTTGCAGTTAGGTTGGAAAATCAAATCATGTAACAGCAGCAATGTTATTTTACAGTAAAATCTCCTTAAAATTAAATTCAGATTTGTGTGTTTAAGTGCAGTGTTTACAGTGATCTGGTTTATGGTATCAAATGGGAGAATGTTGGGGGTTTTTTAGTAACCCTCAAGCATTGCATGTCTTCCAAGGGCACTTGAGGATAGATGCAGCACACAAATTCTACAAATTGGCTTGACATTGAAAGCTGTCTTTGCTAATAATGCTGCTCAAATATGTTGATTGGCTCAAAGAGAGTCTTGTGATGGTGAGAGAAAAGCACTGTGAAATTGAGACAGTGAGAATCAGAACATATGGAACAGGTATCTCCTGCTGAATCCCTGCTAATTGTTACTTCATTGTAAAGCTGTCAGGGCTGGGATGTCTTGGACAGTGAGCAGGCAGCAGTAACACAAATCCGTACTTTCTCTGGGTCCTTCAAACACTTTTTTGGTGTGTTCAATACCTTTTATTTCTCAAACCTTTTCTCCATGACCTCAGATAAGCTTTTTGTTCTTCTGTACTTCTTTGTCCTTGATACTGGTGGTCAGCTTTCCTCCTCTGTTTTGAAAGGTATTGTTCCCTAACCACTAACACAAAAAAACCCCAATCCTTAAGCTAAAATACAAGCATTGTATAATTTCTCATGCTAAACAACCTGAGCTTATAGTTTGAATTAAACTGTATAAGCTATTTCATGCTCTGTTTTGTAATGAAATATTTTGACTGCCACGCCCACAATGCAATTCTTAACAATGGAAGCACAAATACAGGTTTTGAGAAATAAAGGCTTCTTTTTCCTTGTGTCAGGGTTACAAATGGAATCTGGGGTGTTTGATCTGGTGCTGAAATGAGAAATGTTGTGTAGAATATTATGGAACCTGATAATCCAGGTGTTTGCCATCCCTAAAATACTATTTTCTTCATAGAGCTCCCCTGAACACAACACACTGTGAGGTGCAGGGAAATGGTAGATTGAAGGTAATTGCCAAGGATTTAGGAACAAAGAGAATCCACTTTTTGCAGCAGCCAGGAGAAAAATACCCGACTTGATAGTGACACGTCTTTATAGAATAATTCTCTGCAAGAATACTTCAAACAGCCTTTTTCAGTGGCCAGCAGTGCTGAGAGAAAGCAGCATGAATGCTGACACTTGGTGCAAGCAATTAACTGCTAACAAAACATCTGGCTCCTGGTTAAAATAAGTGGTTACACTGCAGAGTGGAAGCTGCAGAGCTTGAATACAGTGGCTCCATGTTGGCAGGAGTGATTTCACCCTGAGAAAAACTTCTTTTAAGTCTACCTGCAATTACTGTCCTTGATGGGACATCTGTGGCTTGGTTGTTTCCCAGAACTCTCAAATTCTGTTAAAGTAGTGGGTAAAAATTGATTTAACTTGTATTTTCAAAAAGGTCTTCTGGTGTTTTTAGGATAAGGCTAATAAAATGTCCTCTGTTTAGGTCTTCTGTTTCCATTGTCACTGTCTGGGTGATGACAAAAACTTAAAATAGTCAGTTTTCAGTGAAGCAAAGGATTTGGGCAGATTCCCAAAGAGGTTTTTAAACAGTGCTCATATTGATTTTTCTAAAGATTTCCCTATAGGTGGGTAAACAGACATCAAAATTGTTTATTTAATGCTGAATTCCATTTACAGGATAATGTCTTCTGAAAAGTATAAAGGTAATGTGGGTTTATTAAGTGGTTGGAGTTTGAAGTTGCTCATGTTCATACACAGCTTTTGATTTAAAATATCATTGTGTGAGGGTGATTTGAGTGTAACATTTGGGGAAGTACAGAGTGGGTTAAGCCACCATGGATACACAAAATCTTTGAATTTACAGAAGGGATTAAAGTTACTTCAGGGGTTGATTCTGTCCTTTATGGTGTAATCATGAGTGGGTCTGACCTCAGTCTCAAACCAGGATGTCAAGTCAAGTTTTTTGAGTAGAACATCCTCAGTGGGGTACATAATTCATTGCAGTGGAAGAAAATTTGGAAACAGACATCAAAATGAAGTAGTTCCAGTCTCTGCCATAAGGAAGTGTTTCTGCCCTGATCAGTGCAAAGTGTTGGTGGCAGGTGTGGTGACACTCTGAGCCAAGTCAGTCTTGGTGTGGCCAACAGGTTGTTGAAGTAGCTCTGGCCTGGCTGCTTTGCTTGGCTTGCTGCTGTTCTAACCACAAGCTGGCTCATCACTTATTCAGGTTGGATAGCCAGAAGGATCAAAGTTCCTTTAAAGCTGTAGATATTGAGTTCATCTGACTAGCCAAGGAAATGGCACAGGACGTTTGGTAATCACCAACAGATAAAGAAGACTTCATTCAGGAATGAATTTCTAATACCAATACCCATTTTCTTCCATCTTGTCCACAGCTGTCTTTTACTCCCTGCCCCCAAATTTTTTGTACTAAAATGATTAACAGCTAACTGGTGATTTTGTTTTCCAGTACACTCAGAAGAAGCACTGTTTTTACTGGCAACGTGTTACTACCGCTCAGGAAAGGCCTACAAAGCTTACAGGCTCCTAAAGGGACACAGCTGTACCACCCCACAGTGTAAATACCTGCTTGCAAAATGTTGTGTGGACCTCAGCAAGTAAGTAAATCCTTCATGTTATGTCCAGGGTTACAAATGGATTTTTTTTTTTTTTTGCTTGGATTTCTCTTTGGAAAATGTTGTCTTGTATAAACTAGAAATTCATTGGTCCTTGAGCACAAAAGATTATGAGTTCAATTTATTTTGCTTTCAGATATGGATCTAATGAGCATGAACCCATGTTGCAAAAACCTCTAAAAGTTGTTGAGTAACTTAGGAATTGCCAAGCTGTGCAGAGAGAAAACAGACCTCTTATGAGCTTATTTATACAGCTCTGCCTTATTTTCTTGTGGGGATGGTCTGTGCTGATAGAAGCATACACCTACAAGTAAAATTTCAAGTGGTGGCAAGAAAAGATGATTTGTTTGTTCAGGTGTTTGGGCTCAGATGCCTCAAAAATGCCTCCCACCCCAGCAGTTGTATAAAGTAATTTTGAAGCCTGACATCCAGTGGCCCATTCTGTATGAGTGCTGCTGTTCCTGCAGGTGGAGGAGGTGCAAATTGAGCCTTTGTTCTCCTTTTGAGCCCTTCTTGCAAGAAAGAAGGGCATTAAAATCCACGATCTCTGCCATATCCCAATATTGGCTCTTAACTCAGTGCATGAGGGGCCTTACAGATTGTATTTCTTCGGGAAACAAAGCCAAATTAAGCTCTGTTTTTGCTTAGATAAAGCACCTTCAAAGATCAAGTGTCTTGAAGATTCTCTTGTCCTTCATGCTAGAATTGATCACTGTTGGAAAAGTCATGCTGAATTTTGTGCCTCTGCTTTTGGGTTTTTGTTTTCTTCCCTCCCAGTAGAGCTGTTTGACTGCAGAGTCCTGAACCTCCCTGTTGTAGAGGAATCCATGGGTTACTTAATGTTCATTTGCAGGAACTGGTTTGTGGTGTGAAACCTGTGAACACTGACAGTGGATTTCTGTTTTTGTTTGCAGCAGGGTGAAAACACTGGACTGCCAGTACTGTGAGCCTTGTAACCCCTTTAAACCTCTTGTTTTTTAAAAAGGCTTGCAGAAGGAGAGCAGATCTTGTCTGGTGGAGTGTTGAATAAACAGAAAAGCCATGATGACATTGTTATGGAGTTTGGTGACTCTGCATGCTTTACACTCTCCTTATTGGGACATGTCTACTGGTAAAGTTGCTTTTTCATTTTGCCCAATAAAGTTGGAAGGTTTTTACTTGACCAAGCCCGGGTTTAGTCAAACATATCCTAAGTCATTTACAGGAGACACCTCTCTCTGGGTTACACCATTTTGGAGCGTGATAAATTCAGGTGGATGATTGTGGAATCAGTCTGATTTGGGAATGGTTAATTTTAATTTTCACCCAAAGACTGAAAACACAAATTCCTCTTTTCTGGGTCGATAGGAATACAATCCAAGAGTCTGAGTTTTTTATATACCTTTGGATTTGCTCTATATGCTTCCCTGAGAAAAACTCTCAGCTTGTTTCTCAGTGTTACCATTTAGATTTTTACTATCTATGTTATACATGTGTAGCTCTAACGCTCAAATCAAAGTTCTGAGGGTGCCAGGCAGAATAACTTGACAATTGTGTTTTGACTTTTCTAAGATGCAAGAAAGGTTTCAGTAAATGTGAATGATTGATTGATTGAATAGGAGTAGTTGGGCTCTTGGATTCTTCTCCACTATATCTATTCTCAATTATTTTCAAAATTATTTCTTTGTAGCCAAATACTTAAGTGTTCAGTTTAGCTGCTAATTTCTTTGCAAAAATATTATCCATAGATACTTAAGATGGCTGGAAGGCTGGCAATGAGGTTACTGTTGGCAAAAAAGAAACAAGCTGTTGCAAAGAACTGCATCTTCCTAAAAATGAAAATTCTCAAGCTATTCTAGTGCTTATGTAACTTTTTTTGACAACTGTGTCTAAATATGTCAAGTAACTTCAAAAGAACTCAGTATTTCTTGAGCTTGAAAGATGAGGAATGTTTCTATGCCTCTCAACATGTTTTTGTTTTTCAACTCCTCTTCTGGAAAACTCTCTTGAACAAAAATGCTGTTCTGAGGTTTCCCTGTGAACTGTTTCATTCTTTTTGCAGCAAGACAGACCGGCTTGCCAAAGGATCAGAATGTTACCAAAAGAGCCTTAGTTTAAATCCTTTCCTCTGGTCCCCTTTTGAATCACTATGTGAAATAGGTGAGTCTGAAGAGCTGTTTTACTCATGTAATTCTTGGGAGAGATTTTTGTGAGCAACAAATAATTTAAAATACTTTGCCATTGTTTAAAACTTCTGTTTTGTTTTCTTCCATCTTCATTATTTATACATTTTTGGATCTAATAATCCAAATGTGCTTTCCAGCCTACATTTAGTAGACACTTAGAACCTGTTTTTGAGAATAGCTTGAAAGTTATTAAAAATATTGATTGTCCAGGGTTTTGTAGCAGAAGAATGGAAGAATACTTCTGCTTTACTACAAAGGGCTCAGAGTGACCTGGTCTAGTGAAGGGTGTCCCTGCTTATTGCAGAGGGTTGGAATGACATGTTCTTTAAGGTCCCTTCTAACCCAACCCAAATGTTCTGTGATTCTCTGAAATGTTTTAAAAACACTTCTAAAATCCTTTTCCCCTGTCCTTGATTCAGACTGAATATTCAGTGTATAGACCCAAGAATAACTGTTAAATCTCCTTCCACTCTTACAGGTGAAAAGCCAGACCCCGACCAAACATTTAAATTAACATCCTTACAGAACTTCAGCAGCTGTCTGCCCAACACTTGCACAACAGTGGTGTCAAATCACAACATATCCCACAGACAGCCCGAGAGTGTCCTCATGGAGACACCCCAGGACACAATTGTGAGTTTTGCTCAAATCATTGTAAAATCATTTGCTAAAATCAGTTTGTTTTTCCAGCTTAACTGAAAAACGTTAATTAAGCTATACCCTGAGTACCTAAGAGCTGCCTTTTATTCTTCAGGAGTTGAACAGAATCAACCTAGAATCCTCCAATTCAAAGTATTCCTCCTTGAATTCGGATTCTTCCATGTCTTACATTGACTCGGCTGTGATTTCCTCAGATTCTGTCCCTCTGGGGTCAGGAACTGCCATATTGTCCAAACAGGCTCAAAATAAACCAAAAACTGGACGGAGTTTACTGGGGGGACCTGCAGCTTTGAGCCCATTAACTCCAAGGTAAGTCCTTGGGATGGCCAAGCTCTGCCCAGGGCTGAGCTGCTGCTGCTGTTTGGGGTTTGGAGCAGGAGGGCAGGAGCTGCACAGCAGTGCACCCGTGGTGGTAGAATTTGTGAACAATGATGTACAAGGGAAACCCAAACAACTTCAGGAACTGCTCTTGCTCCTGAGTGTTGATCTCTTCTGGTTTTTAAACAAGCAGTTGGTTATTTGGAGAGGAATTGTTGATTCAAGATATTGCTTATTGCCATGTTCTCACTTGAAAAATCTCTGAGGGAATATGCTACTGCTCTGGAATAAACTTTATTATGAAAGGCTACTGTAAAGAGCTTTTCTTGAAGTCCAGCTCCTGATGATCGTGTGGGTCCCTGCCAGCTCAGGATATTCCATGAACTGGGTGTGTGTTTAACCCCTGCTGTCAGAGCAGCTCTCCAGGTCTAACATTCACACACTGACCCTTCCTCTCTGGTTCGTTCTTAGCTTTGGAATTTTGCCACTGGAAACCCCGAGCCCTGGAGATGGATCCTATTTACAGAACTACACCAACTCCTCCTCTGTCATCGATGTGCCATCCACCGGAGCACCTTCAAAGAAGGTACCTTGCATTCTGGAGCTCAGCTGCTCTTCTGAGAGCTTGACATTGCAGTGCACTTTAAAGAAGAATCCATAATACAGAGGAAGAAACATGTGAGCTAAGTTTTCCCCCCAGATGCCTGGGCTGTAGTTGCTGGACTAATCTAGGGAAGATCTCTTGTGTTCTGTCCACCTCCCATCACAGAGGGTTCTACAAACACTGAAGCTTCCCAATAACATCCCATTCAAACTTTTCAGTTTGAATTCAGCAGGGTGGAGTGTGAAGACTTGGAATTGTTTGTTTTATTTATTTAATGTATTTTCTGAAGCCTCGAGAGAGCTGAAGCTACTGATCTCTTGCAAGTGGTTCTTGAGTTGTAGTTTACAGACCAGAGTAATAAAAATCCTGCTGCTGGTCTGTGAAGGACTGAGAGAATGGTGCTGTTTCACTCAGCAAATTGTTGGGTAGGGGAAGCTAAAAAATTGCTGCTTTACTCAGGAAGAAACTGCTGTAGTTGCCATAGTGATAAATGAGAGGTGGAATGATGGTGACAGTTGAAGAACTATTTGTTCCTTTCTAAAAACAAAAACCTGAGGATTTTTCCCTGTATTTTTAGTAAATGTACAAGTTGCATGAGGGGTGTTGGTGTTTTATAGGGGGCACTATTTTGAAATAATGTTGAATCTCTCCAAAAGTAGAACTTGAGTTGCCATGTTTGCTCTGGACAAATCTTGATGTTGTGCCTTTCTGAAAGGGAAATCTGGGACCTGTGCTAAAACAGTCAGTTAGGAATGTGCTTTGTTTGGCTGATCCAATTCCCACCCTGTGCTTGCTCAGGGCCATTTGGAAACAGTGGCTTGTGGTGGACTGTGCACATACAGGAAGGTAAATTTCCATTGAAATAAAGTTAGTAAGGTGCAGCTCTTCTGAGAGCTGAAGAGCTTTGGGAAATCAAGTCAGATTTCCTGCTGTTTTGTTGCTTTGCTGAGTGTGACACAGCAGCACTGAGGTGTAAATTTCACTACGCCACACTTAGACCCTGCCCAGATGGAGCTGTGCCACTACCAAAACACAAATATTAAGTACATTCTAATAAACAACTTAAATTCTGGTTCATGCTTTGTCCAGTGCAAATAGTGACTGTGCCAGTTCCACTTTGCTCTTCCAGTTCTGTGTCAGACAAGGTTTGGTGGAGCTGTGGCTGAACAGAGGCAGTTTCCTAGGAAACACTTACATAAGTGAATGAAGCTTTAGGATGAATCCAAAGGCTTCCTGGCGGAGTGGGCAAGTTTCCTTTCTGGCCACCTAAATCATCCTCTGGTAACAGAATCTGGGAAAGGAACAGAAGGACCGAGCTTTAGGGCTTGGAGAATGCACAAACTGACATTGCTTGTGCTGGTCTTGATCTCTTTCTGGGGTCTCTTCCAAACAGCCATCACTGAACTGAATGTTGGTGTCCCTGGAGTGGGCAGAAAGATAATTTTTTTAAGCTTTTTAAAAAAAATATTAAGAGGAGGATCTGTTCTGAAAACAGGCTGAGGTGCTATGCAGTTTGTGAATGGCTTCTGAATGGGATTGTAATAGGATAATTAAAAAATCTTTTTTTTTTTCTATTTTTGGTGGGGTTTTTTTTACAATATTCTGCAGGAAAAAGCCTTTACATATGATGTATTTTAATTCCCTTTTGTTCTTGCACAAGTACTTTAACATATAGTTTCTTGCTGTTAGATGGAGATTCTATATCTTCAAATAATGTGCATAAGCTTTGTAGACTTGGTGTTATTAACAGGTAGAAGGAGAAACACTTATGATGGTTTCCCCTGGGCATGGGGGAACCCTCTCCTTTGTTAAAATAATTCTGTTTCTCCTTGTGCAGCATTTGGTGGGTGGAGTGGGTTGGGTTTGGCGCAGCAGAGATGGAGACTCCTGAGTGACATAATAACAAACCTGTAGAAACTCTGTGTTGTGCAGACTGTCAGCAGGATCAGCCAGGCTGGAACAAAATCTGTCTTCTCCCAGAGTGGGAACAGCCGGGAAGTCACTCCAATTCTTGTTGCACAAACACAGAGCTCTGGTCCACAGACAAGGTAAAACAATCATAGTACTGGAGCATTTTTGTTTAAAGCAAAGCTAGAAGCTGTTACTATTAAAAGTGGAGCAAAGAAGCTTACCTTCTAATGTGTAATTTTTAAATTTGTCTTTTCAGTACAACACCTCAGGTATTGAGCCCAACCATTGCTGCTCCACCCAACGCGCTGCCTCGACGAAGCTCTCGCCTGTTTACCAGTGATAGTTCTACAACCAAGGTACCAAACCTCCCAGTGCTGCAAATCCCTGCCTTTCTCATCCATGCCACTGGGCCAACTGTTGATTTCCACGTATTCATAGCAGTTTCAGCAGCTTAAGAACAGATTATGCAGTGAGCAGGGCATGGCTGGGCATGGTTGTTACACATAATTTTACACAATTCACTCTTAAGTTTAGATTTCTGGATTTAAAAGACTCTTTTATATGTAACTCTTACTTTTCTTATTTGCAGGAAAATAGCAAAAAATTAAAAATGAAGTTTCCACCTAAGATTCCAAACAGAAAAACAAAAAGTAAAACAAATAAGGGAGGAATAACTCAACCAAACTTAAATGACAGTTTGGAAATTACCAAACTGGACTCTTCCATCATTTCAGAAGGGAAAATTTCCACTGTTGCACCACAAATCCAAGCTTTCACGCTACAGAAGGCAGCAGCAGGTCTGTTTGAGCACTGTTGGACTGTAGTAGAGTAAAACCTGATATATCTGGGTTTTAATGTTACTTCAGTATTTGCTTCTTTCCCATTTCTTTTAGCAGCTCTCACCTTTGTATAGTGATAAAAACTGATTTAATTCAACATCTTGTTAACTTAGAAACATGTGAAGAAATATTGAGAGTGGCAATTGTCAGTAGATACATCTTGCAAGCTCTGGTCCTTATTAATGATTAAAGTATTTTCAAAGTATATAAAGTATTATAAATTGTTATGCAATGTATAAATTATGATAATAAGTAATTGTAAGTGTTACATTGTTATAAAGTATAACTTCAAAATTTTAAAGTGTAGAATTTATGACAGTATTATCCTTGGAAACAGATTCAAAGGAGTTACTCATTACCTAGTAATCTCTTAACATGGGCTTTATGTTCTCCCTTGATGTTTCCCATTTGTTTAAAAACACGTCTTTATTCAGATTGTCAGAAAATCCTGAGCAAAATGCTGAATTCCCCTCTTTTGGCTCAGTAATGTTTCCAGGCAGCAAGAGGATGTATCCATGGCTACCAGGCTTGTGGAAACTGCTCAGACCTAAAGAAATGTTTGAATAGCTGCTGGAAATGCAGAACTCCACTCACCCTGAGCGCCAGAGTTTAAGGACTCATTATTTTCTGGCTTCCCTTACAGGCTGATATTCAGAATATCATGCTCATGTTAATTAAGTGTATAATGTTAAGAGTATATAAACCTTGTTTGGAAACTCCTGAAGAGTTTTCATAAGCAAATTCAGGAGCAGTGCACAAGGGAGAGCTTTTGAGATTAGCACTTCCAAGTAAATAAGTCTCAGCTGTCTTTTTTTTTTTTTTCCCCCACTTTTATTTATTGTGTTTTTCTCCTAGAAGGTTTGATGAGCCTTCTCCGGGACATGGGGAAAGGTTATTTAGCCTTGTGCTCATACAACTGCAAAGAAGCCATCAATATTTTGAGCCATTTGCCATCCCACCACTACAACACAGGCTGGGTGCTGTGCCAAATTGGGAGAGCTTACTTTGAGCTGGCAGAATACATGCAGGTAGGAACAGGGGCTGGGCCTTCCTCTTCTCACTTTGCTTTGGCAGTCTTACACAACACCTGCAGACGTCCTGTAAAATCCATGAGAAGTTTGCAGTTGTGGTAAATGGATAAATAAAAAAGTTACACCTGGAATGGATTTAGGTCTTGAATCTGCTTCATTAGAGCTTTCTCACTGAGCTTTCCTAAAATTGTTTCTTAATGTTGTTTCCTCTTGTATCCTAGTGTTGGGGTCTCTTCCTTGTGTGTCCTGTCTCTATCTCCTGCTGTGCTGATGGAATTGTTTGCACTGCACTGTTTTGGAATAGATCACTCAACAATTTGAACTCTAAATCAAAAAACTTCTCAGCATTCTAGTTAATTCTAATCACATCAGTGACCCAGTTTCCCTTCCAGCCTCACAAATGAAGCATTGGCACAGCTGAGGTGATGCCAAACTGCTCCAGAATCAGAAGAGAGCAGTTAAGGGTAATCCCACAGTTCACCTCTCCCTGGCACTGCTGTCCTGACAGCTGATGTGCCTGTTTGCTAAGTTTTTAAAGCACTCCTTGGAGAATGTGTGCAGGAGACAAAGGAGAGGGAGGTTTTGAGCTGTGCACAGTCTGTTTCCAGATGGAACATGCTGGGTGCTTTCATAGATTATTTAGAAAGGTGAGGCTACAGATTTTAATCACAGAATTCCAGTGTGGTTTGGATTGAAAGAGACTTTGAAGCTCATCCATTCCCACCCCTGCCATGGCAGGGACACCTCCCACTGTCCCAGGCTGCTCCCAGCCCCAGTGTCCAACCTGGCCTTGGACACTTCCCGGGATCCAGGGGCAGCCACAGCTGCTCTGGGCACCCTGTGCCAGGGCCTGCCCACCCTCCCAGGGAACAATTCCTTCCCAGTATCCCATCTGACCCTGCCCTCTGGCAGTGTAAAACCAGCACCCCTTATCCTGTCACTCTTTATTGGGATGGTTAACAGTCATAACTGGCCCATAAAAGTCTGTTGTACTCTTTCTGATTTTGTGGATGATGTCTTTGCCTCGCTCGAGCATGGATAGAAACAGGAATTGCAGCTGAGTCAGCAGGAGGGAGAGCTGGCTGCATTCCTGCTGGCATAAGTATCCTGGGATACAGTCACTTCCTTCCCTTGAAAGGAAAGTTCAGGGCTTGCAGCTCTGTGTAGAACACTTAAAAAGCAAAGAGGATGCTCAGGCTGGATGTGAGGCCTTGGACCTTGACCTCTGTGCTCTGCCTTGGTGGGTGGAATTTTATTTTAAGTTTCATTTCTGTTCTCAGGCTGAGAGAATATTTTCAGAAGTGAGGAGGATTGAAAACTACAGAGTAGAAGGCATGGAAATCTATTCAACCACACTCTGGCATCTGCAGAAAGATGTTGCCCTTTCAGTCCTTTCTAAGGATTTGACAGACATGGATAAAAACTCACCAGAGGTATAAAATGCTGTGGGCTTGAATGAGAAGAGGGGAATTGTACGTAGCAAAATCAGTGATTCAGAACAGAGCTTTGAGCTCTAATCCAGTGTACTCTCCAGTGGGAATACACCTGAACATGGCAAAACTGGAGAGGGAGCTGGCAGGGTTGTCTGTTGAACTGCTGATGCCTGAAATGGCTCCTTAAAATTTGAATATCAGCTTATGTGGAACAGGTTGAAACCTTTTATCTGTCAATGGTTATTTAAATTTGCCTTGGCACCATTCAACCAGGAAGATCATTGGTTAGTCACTCACTCTTGCTGCTGCCAGTGTGCAGAGATAAGGAATATATTTTTCCTGTACCTTTTAATTGCTGTAGCTAATTCACTGGCATTTAAAATATTTGTTCTAGAATTTATTTGCAGACATGGTCTTGCACATTTTTATACCAAAGTCCATTAAACTGCAGGGTGTGTGGTAATGTAGTCACGATGTGCCAAAACCCAGAAATCTTTCAATGAGTGCCACAGTAAAAATAAAATATGTGAGTTGATAAATGTGCTCTTAAGAATTAAGCAAACTGTAGAGGATATTGGAAATCTTTTTGGTGGAGGAGGAAATCCAATTCATGTTGTCCTGTTAGTTTATCTAAGAGTGGAAAACAAACTCAGTGAACAGTTGGTGGTTGTTGTAAGATTAGTCAGGATAGAGGGAAACGCAGATTCTAATCCAAGGAGTGGAAAATAGTTATGTGCTTTGGCAGTGATGCTAAAAATTTGGGGAAGTGAGGGACCCTGGGCTGTGGTATTTACAGTCTTGATGGGTGCTGAGCAGCAGGGAAAGAGGAGGTTGTTGTAAAATTCTTCCTCTGCAGATTTCCAGATTTGTCAGTTGGAGGGAGCTGAAGAAATAAAGTACCATCTCCCCCGTTGTTATTCTTAAATATCAAAGATGTTTTATTTCTGGCCTTTTCAACAGCTTCAAAAGCTTTAGTCATTAGTCATCAAAGGATCTAATTGGCACAGACTTGTTGGGTGTCCATGGATTCTCCATTTCTGTAATTCAGCTTGCTTATTTATTAACTTATTTATTTTAGAAGGTGTGTTCAGCCCTGCTTGCCTCACAAGAATGAGCCTGAACTGACTGTCGATTTATTCCTATTTTTACTTTTTAATCTAGGAGTAAGCTATATATAATTATGTAAAGCAGTATAGATTAAGTGTGTTCAGCTCAAACTTAGTCACCCAGAGTAGTAAAAAGGGTTCTGCTCCTGCCCTGCTGTTGTTCCAGGCCTGGTGTGCTGCAGGAAACTGCTTCAGCTTGCAAAGGGAGCACGACATTGCCATCAAGTTCTTCCAGAGGGCCATCCAGGTGGATCCAAACTATGCCTATGCCTACACCCTGCTGGGCCACGAGTTTGTGTTGACAGAAGAGCTGGACAAGGCACTGGCCTGTTTCAGAAACGCCATCAGAGTCAACCCCCGGCACTACAACGCCTGGTAGGTCTGGCTTTATCCCCTGCTCCCCTGGGCTGCAGAATTCCTTCTGGAGGAACATCTCCTGGGTGCTGCCACTGCTGTAATTTCATGGAGTCACTCTGCTTTGGGTTGGAAGGGACCTTACAGCCCATCCAGTCCCACCCCCTGCCATGGGCAGGGAACCTTCCACCATCCCAGGCTGCTCCAAGCCCCATCCGGCCTGGCCAGGGACACTCCCAGGGATGGGACAGCCACCATCTACCCACCACTCTTCCCTCCTGGAAGAGAGCACAGCCATTCCTGCAGAAGGGGGGAGCAACTTTCACAAGGAAGGCAAAAAATTGACCTTTTTTTTTTTTCTGTTTTCACAGATTGTTTAGGCTGTATTACCCCAGCTGTTTTGTCCTGTTGGGCAGCATTCTTTGTGCATTATGTGTCCTCAGCTGCAGTTGGAGAGATGAGGTCTCAGCCTCTTCATACCTTAGGACACACTTAGTTTCTTACAGTTTTTTAATATATAAAAGAGTAAAAGGTAGATCTGTGAGTGTGATAGTGTTAATAACTTTTGTGTCCTTTTATTTAGCAGTTCCTTAGCCAGTCTTGCTCTGTATCACACATCAGTTCTTCAGCCACCCAATGGATAACAAAAAGAAAGAAAATCTTAGACAATTTTTTCCCCCAGGAAATCCCTTCCCACCCAAGATGGGGTTGGCAAGGCTACAAACCATTCCTGCCATGTCACGTTCACTGACAGAAACTAATTTGGTTAAAATCCAGTGCAACTTACCAGAGTTGTTTCTCTGCTGCAGGTACGGGTTGGGAATGATTTATTACAAACAGGAGAAATTCAGTCTGGCAGAAATGCATTTCCAGAAAGCACTCGATATCAACCCTCAGAGCTCAGTCCTGCTGTGTCACATTGGAGTAGTAAGTACATGGCACTTAAAACTTGGGTGGGGAGAATGGGTTGGGGTGGAGAGGAGGTGAGGAGGATTTTTCTTCTTGTGAAGAAGCTTGTTCAGACTTGGTCTAGAACTGGGCAAATACTTTTCTAAAGGAGCAGATTGTAAGTAAACATGGTCAGAAGGGTTTGTCCTTGCCCTGCAGATGAGCTGTTATTTTTCCCCTTTTGGAATTGTTCTCTCTTTGTGTGCCAGGTCCAACATGCACTGAAAAAATCTGAGAAGGCTTTGGACACTTTGAACAAAGCGATCAACATCGACCCCAAGAACCCACTATGCAAATTCCATAGAGCCTCGGTGTTATTTGCAAACGAGAAGTACAAGGTCAGTCTTGGTGCTTGTGGCAGCCTTGAAATTCCTGTAGCTGGGAATGGGGGTGCCTTGGGAGCTGAATGTTCACAGGCCACCCTGGGGCTTGCAGGAAGAGCATTTCCTTTGGCAAGTGCCACCCTCACCAGGGTGGCGTTAACTGTTTTGATTGTAATAAAATCTGGGACCATCAAGAGTTGCTTTTTAAATTATTCTTTTAGTCTGACCCACTATCATGAATTTATACTAAATTACTAAAAAAACTCAGCCAACTGCCCCATATCCAATTACAGCAGTAAGAACCAGCTGTTTCCAAGGTTGTGTTGTGGAGTGAAAAGTCAGAAGTGAAGCAGTTTTGGGCTGATCCCCTGCTGACCTGAACCCTGTTTAGAGTAAGAGAAGATCTTCCCACAGTGTTTATCCAGCAACTTTTCCTCTGGCCAGTGTTTTTTGGCTCCAGAAGACAAGCCAAGTCTGTTTTGAAACTTGCCTCAGAAACATGGGTGCACACTGAAAGGGAAAACTTTACTTAAAACTTTTTTTTTATTTCTAACTGCAGACTAAATATTTTTCAGTTTAATTTCTTAATGAAGCCAGGTGACTGTCACAGCAGAGTAAACAGCTCCAGCATCAAGAACTAGTTTAAAAGTAAAGTAGAAGTTTCACTAAAAGTGTTTGGTTTCAAATGCCTAATATAAAAACTCTTTCCAACCTTTCAGTCGGCTTTACAAGAACTTGAAGAACTGAAACAGATTGTTCCCAAAGAGTCTCTTGTTTACTTTTTAATAGGAAAGGTAGGTAAAACTTCACTGTGATTGTAAGTTCTTTGGTTTCCTTTGCTGCTTAATGAGAAAATTTGATGCCTGTCACTGAGATGCTTCCACTTGGAGCAGTATTCTAAAAATTCCCAAAGCTTTAAGTAAGGTTTAGTGCTCACAGCTGTATTATGTGCCAGCTTTTAAATGCAAAGGACAGTTAAAGAGAGCTGGAGATGATGGTCCATCCCTCAGTGAGCAGAGCTGGCTATTTGCATATGTAACTATTAAAATATTGAACCATTCTCACGCATTGTGTCAGAAATACTGAATAAGAAGCAGCTACATTCCAACCTTTCTTGTGTGAAATGCCAGAGAAGTGATCTAGTGACAGAAATCTTCCTTCCCACCACCTCTGCTGATAAGCTTTAAATAACTTCTGCAACTTTCTGCTGGGGAGTGTCTGGTTACTTGGAAGCACCAAGACAAACTTCCCTCTAACACAGAGCTGGAGAACTCTCTATCAGCAAGATTTCTTTGTTTTGTTTAAACTGTAGAGAGGTAAAAGGATTTGTGCTGAAATTTGTTCACTGGTATTTGTCCAGGAGGAGCTGGACTACTAAACTGATATGAGAGATTATGTCTAGACAAAATGAAGTATTTTCACTGTTTAAATGCTCAACACAGATACATAACTTCCTCATCTGCCCTTAATGATAAAGAATCTCTTAGCTGCTAGTTTATTTCTTTTTATTTTTAAATAGAAACATTTGCTCTTTCTACGCATACTTGTTATTTCCCTTGGGGCTCACCTAATAAGTTTTTCATATCCACCCTCTGTTGCTTTCCATAAAACATCACTGAACTCTGGAGCATTCATTGCCCAAACCTTCAAGTAGCAGCTTCATGTAAATGTAGCCTTTTCTGCTTTTTTTATGTTCAGGTTTATAAAAAGCTGGGTCAGACACATCTGGCCCTAATGAATTTCTCCTGGGCAATGGACCTGGATCCCAAAGGAGCCAACAACCAGATCAAGGAGGCCATAGACAAGCGTTACCTGCCCGACGACGAGGAGCCCATCACCCGCGAGGAGCAGATCAGCGAGTGCTACCCCTACGAGTCAGGTCTGGGCTCCAGCTTCTGCCCCTGGGCTCTGGGCAGAGGGCCACGTTTCATAACTGAAACATTTCTGAGCTCTGGAGACTCTTCACTCAGAATTCATTCATTTTCCCTACAGAAAGCGTGGCGCGAAGGGTTGTGAAATTCGTTTAGATGTAGTAGGACAGAGATCGTGGTAACTCTAAATTTATACAAATTATGGGTGGCTTTAAGAGTATCCCAGGAGAGCAAGACATTCCCAGGGCTGCAAGTATTCCATCATAAAGCATCAAATAATTTCAGAATAAATGAATGGCAGCTAGAGTTGTCTGAAGATGCTTTTTCAGAAGTTAAACTGGATGTTGGATCAAAATACTTGGTGTGCTGAATATAAAAGGTGGCTTTTGATGAAGGTCATGGAAGCAGTTTTATTTGGATCAAGAGAAAATAAAACACTATGGGGAGTAATTCACAGAAAGGAACAGCCCAGGTTTTTCTTCTCTCGGCTTTTGATTATGAACTTAAATTCCATAAAGCATGGCCAGTCATAAATATTGACCTATCTGCAGCCTGAAATGGAGATAGAAAATAAATGCTAATAAGCAATTTAATTCTCTTCCCACAAAGAAGGAACTATAGCAGGATTTGGATTCTTACTAATAGACAAATGGCTGTCCTGCAATTCCAGATTCTCAGCTGAAAAATAGGGAAAGGTGACAACTGTATATCACGTTGGTTTTTATTGGTCCTGTGTGCTTTTTAATATGGAAACTTTACCCTGCGCTGCACTTCTGGAAGTATCCAGTTTTTCTCTCCCTGCTGTTGTAATTGGGGTGATTTCGAGCCCCAGCTCCCTGGGCTGAGCCTGTTCTGACCAGGAGATGGAGACAGAGACTGGAACTGCTGAGCCACACCTGAGCAGTACAGGAAAAACCCCAAAGACCAACCAAACAAGAAAAAAAAATTTAAAAGGAAAAAAGCCCGACAGCTGAATCTGTCCAATAAGCATAAACAAAATAAGTGTTGGGCTGTGTCACAGTTCAGCTTCCCTGGCTGTGCAGAGAAAGTGTGGAGGAGTTCCACAGCCTCAGCTGAATGACCCTCTCGGGGTCAAATAATGGGACAAATGAAAGTAATTTAGGGTAGTTTGGGGGGAAGCGGAACTTTTTTGTTAATGCTGGGCTGGGTGGCAGGGGGAGCCCTGCAGTGGGACAGCCCCTGACCCCGAGGTCTCTTTGTCCCCACAGTGGGCACAGACGAGTCCCAGGAGAGCAGCATGACGGACGCGGATGACACGCAGCTCCACGCCGTGGAAAGTGATGAATTTTAACCTCCAAGAGCCAGTGTCTGAGCTTGAGTGTGTGTGACTGGTACTGTCGTGTTCTCCCCTTCCTTGGCATCCTGGGTTCTACATCTCTGAGCCAGCACTGTTGTTGTTCTCCACTGACACCACGAGTGCACCTCAGACCTGAACTTAGCAGAGTTCATGGCAGTGCAATATCCAGCTGCTGCTGAGTCTGACTAGTTGGCTCTTACACACTTATGGCAGTGACTGAGGAGAAAATGCTGGTTTTGAACTCCCCCTTGCTGGAAAAAAATATCATGGAAGACTTGTGGTTTGCTGTATGGAAGCCAGTAGATGTGGGGATAGTACTAATGACGAGGTGTCTTGTTCTTTTTCCAGAAATGTGTCTTAGTTTGGGTCTTTCTTGGTAAGCAGAGTGCTGAACCTCATTTCCAAGTTCTCCAAGGACAGTGTTGACAAACAGGCTGTTCAAGACTTTTGCATATTGTAGTGTAACTTAAATGCCAGGGAGTGTCAATGACCTTAAAGCTGCAGTGTCTCCAGTGAGCAACCAGGACTGGGTGTGTGTCAGGCCACGTGAAACAGCCCTGTCCCTGCCCAGAGTGCAACTGCAGGAGAATCACATTGCAGGATCAGAGCTTTCATCAAATGCTTTCATGTTCTAACCATGAGTTAATTTATTCACCTGGTTTTGGAAAGGTCAGTGTTTACTTTGTATTTCTGTCAGCACCACCTTGCTTCATTTTTCATGCACCCCTTGACTTGTTTTTCCCCTTTGAAGAATAAAAATTAATAAAGGGAAAAATCAAGAGAGAAATGTAGATACAAGTGTAATGTGAAACATCAAACCCTTAATCCTGTGAGAGTGGGAAGACTGGAAGCCTTAATACAATCAGAGCCTTGGTCAAATGCATCAAATAATTGTCTCAGATCAGTATCTCCTTAGGTCTGCTATCACTTTGAAAACTGTTTTGTAAAGCGTGGTCCAAGCAGGATGCAAAAATGTGCAATTATTTGTCTTTTTCCTTATTTTTTTAAGCTGTTCTTTCAGTTTCCCATTCTAGGAACACTTTCCTTTCCTCCAGGATCTGTTTCTGAGAGGAGAAAGCTGTGCCACATTAGTGAGTCCAAACTGCTCTCTGTAGCATTCTGCAGCAGCAATTGGTGCCCTTTGTGCAGTGATGATAAAGAAAGTGTATGATACAAGCAGTTTTAAAGAGCAATTTATGCCTAATAAATTGGGAATGATACAAATTTCATAGCACCGTATTTGTTGTGATCAGTCTTAATGGTTTTTTTCCTTTTTTTTAATCTATTGGTTTTTAGGTGTCTCTTAGTTTCCTTTACACTTCAATTTCTTTTGAATTCTGCCCTTGTCCACTTGGCACCTCTTCTGTCCCAGCTTCTCTCTGGTCAAGAGCCACATGAACACCTTTATCCTTTCAAAACTCATCCCCAAGTTCTGAGCAAGAATAGAATTCTGTGGTTCGGTGGGTTTTTTGAAGTAGGAGGATGGGCAGTGAAAAATAGGCTTCAATTCCCCTCATAGGGTGAAAAAAACCCTCTAAAATCTGAGGAATTAAAAGAGGTTAAATGAGCTCTGTGCCTGTGCCCTGCACTTTGATCAGCTGGGTCTGGAAGGCTGATGGGTTCACTGATGATTGATCCTGGCACGTCTGGGCTGGAGCGAGGATCTCACACGAGGATCTCACTCGGATTCCTGGGCTCAGGGTGCTCTGGGGTGCTTGCCCCTTCCTGGAGAGCCTTCCCAGGGGAAGACACAGGGCTCAGGTTTCCCTGGAGCTGGTCTGCACCCAGGGCAGAGCTCCCAGGGCCTGCTCCTGAGGCTCCTGTGTCTCTCCTGCTGTGGTTTTCCAGCTCCAGCTGTGGCAGCTTCCCAACACATCCCTCACCAGAAGAGTCTGAGCAGCAGCTCCTGGTAAGGTCTGCAGGCAGCACTTGTGGGAATGCCACTAATTACCGTGTTAATTGGCTTCCTTTTGGTTCCCAGCATATTTTCTAAACAAAAAGCAGGAGAAAGCAGGTGCTATTTACTTTTCCATAACAAATGTTGTTCATGTGGGGACCAGAGATCCAGGAATTGTGGGGCCTTTTTTCCTTTTTATTTGTTCCCTGAAAATTGTAGTAAAACTTTCAACCCCTTGGAAAAAGCTCTAAATTGAGCTGGGATGTTCAAAGGATGTTTGTGCTACTTGGAAGATTTAATATGTAAAAACATTCCTGGCTTTGTGTGTTCATCCTACCTTAAAGGTATTTTCTTTTTTCCCAAGAATCCAGGGTCACATTTAGCCCTTGCTGCTATTTTATGTTCTAAGGAAAAACACAAAATTAGTATTGAAGGACTAAAATTTGGCTCTTTGAGGAGGGACAGAGAGAAAGGCTGAGCATGGAGGCACTGGCAGGCAGGTGAGCACGTGTTCACTGAAGAGAATTAGGGAACTGTCATTTTCTTACAACAAAACTGTGGAAGAATGCAAAGTGTGGGTGTGGTGTTACTATTTGCATTGAAACAATGTAATTTGTCCTTGATTTTTTTTTTTTTGGCTTTTCTTGTTTTTTTTTTTTTTTTTTTAATTTCAAAAATTGTACAGTCCTAGGGGGAAAAAAGTCTTTTCTGTTAATATATTTGCAATTCATGAAAGGATGTGGAAAATCCAAATAAATTACTTTTAAAAGCAGGCTTAGCCCCAGGTGCTTTGGGTCAGGGGTGGGATTTGTCCTTCAGAAGTTGGGTGAGTGGCAGAGGTTGGGAAAGGTTTAAGGGCACCTTGGGGTGCACAGGGCTCTTTTCTGTCCCATGCTACCTGAGCCTCCACATGTCACCTGTAAATCTACCACAGCCTTCCAAGGGGGCTGCAAGGTCCTGGCTGGAATTTTGGGTGAGGTGGGAGGTGTGATGCGGGTGTGACACCAGGTGTAAGGACCTGGAGCTGCTGCAGCCAGTCCAGAGGAGGCCACAGAGCTGCTCCAGGCCTGAGCCAGGCTGGGAGAGCTGGGCGTGCTCACCTGGAGAGGAGAAGGCTCCAAGGAGAGCTCAGAGCCCCTGCCAGGGCCTGAAGGGGCTCCAGGAGAGCTGGAGAGGGACTGGGGACAAGGGATGGAGGGACAGGACACAGGGAATGGCTCCCAGTGCCAGAGGGCCGGGATGGATGGGAGACTGGGGAGAAATCCTTCCTGGTGAGGCCCTGGCACAGGTTGTCCAGAGAAGTTGTTGCTGCTCATCCTCACTTTCCATTCTGCAGCAACAGGAGATTCAAGAAGCTCTTGGGTTAGTTTTATTTAGTTTTATTTTCTTTTTTTTCTGCCTTCCTTAGCAGGTCCCCACCCTGTGGCTGCAGCTGTTGTTGCTCAGCAGAGAAATTAATTATCACAGTCTCTTACAGTTCCAGACCTGGAGGAAAAGCTTCCCGGGAAGGCTCATGGCTGTGCAGAAATTCCTCCTGCTGCATGTAGGCATCTTGGATTGAACCTTTTATCGTTTATTTTTGCCCAACCTAATGCAGTAATTTTTGAGAGCTGAGTTTGGCTGTACAAGCAGCACTGAGATGAACCCGTTCCCAGCTGCTCCCCCCTGTTTTCTCCCATGGTCCTGCTGATCCTGGACATTTGTTCCTGTGCCTGGGGGTCGCTGAGTGCCCACCCTGCAGTGAGAGCTGAGCTGCTCTCCTGTGCCCCACTGCAGCCTCTCCCTGGGGCTGGGGCTGGGGGATGCAGCTGGGCTCTGCTGGACCTGGGCTTAGCTCAGGCAGGCTGAGCTTGAGGTGCCTCCAGAGAAAGGCAAAGCAGTGATGAAGTTGGATTTGTCCATCGTTCCAGGGCTGAGTCACAGCCGTGTGCTGAGCACCAGGAGCTGTTTAGGAACACCTACATCTTACTGAGGTTTGCACTCCTTCTGTTGTTCCCCACTGACTGTTGCTGCAACGTCTTATTTTCTGTCCCTCTGTCCAAGTCTGTGACTTTGAGTGCGAGCTGATCCACGAGTACAAACTGCTTTTTATTTTTAATGGAGCAGAACTGGGTTTTTCTAAGGCAGGGATCTCAGTGCTTTTAAACTGTGTCACCTCAGAATAAGGTCATGGTCTGGATTTTCCTGGATAACCACGAAAAACAACCTGGTTGTTTCATGTTCCCTGGGGAAGGAGAGCAAGGCCAGTGTCTGTGTGGGGACAGTGACTGCAGCTGCTCTGTGTGGGATCAGGATGGCCACCTCTCAAAGTGTGTTTGGAGCATCTCAAACTTCCTTCCAGTCCTGAAAGGGGCTTAGGAAAAAAGAGGGAGAGTAACTTTCTACACAGGTAGATAGAACAAGAGGGGGAACCACTTTAAGCTGGGAGAGAATTAGATTAGATGTTAGGAGGAAATTCTTTACTCAGAGTTTGGCAAGGCCCTGGCACAGGGTGCCCAGAGCAGCTGTGGCTGCCCCTGGATCCCTGGCAGTGTCCCAGACCAGGCTGGACACTGGGGCTGGGAGCAATGGGGACAGTGGGAGGTGTCCCTGCCATGGCAGGGGTGGCACTGGATGGGCTCTGAGGTCCCTTCCCACACAAACCATTCCAGGATTCCGTGATCCTCTCCCCAGCTCTGCTGTCCCAAAGGGAATCAGTGACTCTCATTGCCCAGGACCACCAGTGAGAAGTGAAGGAGCTCACCTGGTTTTTGGCCTGTGGGACATGGAGTTAAGTCTTTTATTAGAATTAATCCTGTCCTGTGACTGGGATGAAAACTAAAAGACAAATTGAAAAGGCAAGAGTGGCAGCAGCTGCAGAGCTGCATGGCTGTGCCCACACCCGTGGTCAGGAGAAGCCCTTGGAAGAGTTTTCTGTGTCTAGGAGGAGATGACAGTGCGATGGCCCTGAGGCCAGCAGCGTGTGGCTCACAAGGGACCGAGGTGCTCCTGTGCCTCGGGTTCCTTGGGGACCACGGCCAGGGCTGGGGGGACACGGGCCAGCAGTGCCACAGCCCTGCTGTCCCCCGTGGGACAGGGCCCCGCGGCAGCGACGGGACACAGGCCCAGGGCCATGCAGGGCACACGGGCCCTGCGTCACCTGTGGGACACGGGCCTGGTGCCACCCGCGGGCCAGGNCCCGGGGGGCCGGCCCCGGTGTCCCCGGCGGGATCGCAGCCCTCGTCACCCGCGCCGGGGCTCGGTGTCCTGGCGGCACCTCCCGGTGCCTCGGCAGGTCCCTCCCCGCTGCGGGACCCGCGCCCCGCACGGGGCACGAGTGGCCTGCGGCCCGCGGGACGCCCCGCGCGTCTCCCGGCTCCTGCCCCGGTGCCACCTGCGGGACAGCGGCGTGCCG
>VXBC01003616.1:19240-48580 GCA_013399945.1 Ploceus nigricollis | reverse complement strand
GGGGTGGGGGGGCACACGCGAAGTTTTAAAAGTAAACAGAAAAAAAAAAATTAAATTGCATAACCTCAAAGCTTGCAAAACGCGTGGAGGGAGCAGGTCCCGCGGCCCCAAATCCGCCTGGAAAATAGGAGTGGAGCGGTGCCGGTAATCCCGGTGGGCTGTCACCGGCGGGAGCCGTGTCACCGGGCGCTCTCCCTGCTCCCCGGGGGCACAATAGCGTCATTTTCCAGGTGGCTTCGAGCTCCAAAACCATTTGCCTGTATTTACTTTCCAGCCGCATATTTTGTATTTTCTTTATTTCGAACCGGCCCTGCCGATCCAGGATTATTTTCCCCAAAACAAGCTGGAAGAGTCCGGCTATCCTGAAATGCTTTCCGTGATCCCTACGTGTGTTTACTTCCATCACGGGATTAGCATCTTCCAGTGCTTGGTTACGGAGAAATTTCCATCGTTTGGGGTATAAATGGGGGTTATGTAGGAGGAAAAATAAGGCAGCTAAATATATTGGGAACTAAACTTATTTTGTCCCCAAAAATCAGACCCACCTTCTAAACCAAGGTGTCATCTCTCCTCTCCTTGAATTTGTGTCCAGGTGGAGCAGAAGGCAGGCACTCCATAGATAATATTCCCTGTTATGTAAAATGCACTTGAATGACAAACTGTAGTTTTCCATGAAACCGGTCAGGATATGGGAGGAACTGCAGGTTTTTTATTTGTTTTGACTGACCACTATATTTTGAACTGGTTTGGGCCACGGCCGTGTTGGTGGTTACATCATGTCATGTGCTGTGTACAGGGTGCTTTGTGCCTGTGGAAATAAGGTGAGGAAGAAGCCGGATCCTCGGTGGGAAGTCGGGCAGGACTCGCTGTGGGTCGGTGCCGCCGCTACGGGGGATGAAACATTCTGGGGCTGGGTGAGGTGTGAGTGCGCCTCTGAGCCTCTGCCGGGGCTGGCAGTCCAGGGAGCTGTCTGCGTGCAGGCGTTTTCTCTTTAAAACCATATTTGTCCTTTTTATAGCCTTTGTTTTCATGGAGGAACCTCTGATGCTCTTCCCTGCTTTAGCGTATCCTCTTGGATTTCCATTCTGGCACGGGAACAGCGACGCTCGTCAAGCTGATTATATATTTTTTCTTTAATTGAGAAGTCAGCAGCGTTTTAAATCGGCGGAGGGGGCGGCGGGGAGAGCCGGGAGAGCCCCGGGCCGGTGCCGGGGCCGGCTGGAGCCCGGCTCCCCGCTCGGTTCCCCGCCCGGTTCCCCGCTCGGTTCCCCGCCGCCCCCGCGCACCAGGGACGGGCGGCCTGGCTTTGGCGCGGCGGGGATGGGGACGGTGTTTTTTTCCCTGTAGCCGCACTGCCAAGGTAGCACAGCTGTGTGGGGTTTAATGGATTGATATGCTGCAGGAGCAGTTAATTGTGGAACTTGGTTGTGGTACTGTTATAGCTGATTTGTAATGATTTAGCAATGAGGAATGACTTGTGTTCCCTCGTCAGAGGTGATAAAGCAGCAGATGACCAGGCAGATGTGGCTGTGGGTTTCTCTTACGCCTTTTTTCCCCTCTTTTGCCTTTTATTTATTTTTTTAAAATGCTGTATTTCAGTCCCATTTGCTCTCGGAGATCATCCGGTAACCAGAGAGCTGGTGAGAGTGTGACATCATGCAAGGCAGGGGTGAAAACTGAGCGGTTCTGTGACCAAAGTCACTTCCTTTTGCCCTGTTTATAACTCGTGTTTTGGTGAAGGCCACTGCCATTATCTAATGAACGCCTGGAACAAAGACAGTCTCTGGAGTTCCAGCACTCCACCCTTCCCTGCTTGGGCTCCACTTGCTGCCTGTCCTCAGGAACCTCAAAAGGCTTTTCCACGGAGGATGAGACTCAATGGACAGCGAGGTAAAGATAAGGCCTGAGGATTCCTAGGCCCAGCCCAAGGGAAAGGGTAAAGCTTGGGGAGTGGGAGAAAAGGCAAGCAGTACATATTTTTATTTCTGGGCCTTCCCCCTACCCCCTTCCATACAATTTTCCTCTTCTGGAAAATTGCCTTTTTCTGGGACCAGTTTTTGAGAGTAGGTCAGTGGTATCTCAGCCTGAACCCAAACAGCACCTGATTTTGCATTTTTCTGTTCATTTTTTTTTACTGGACTGTGAGAGAAACAGGTCAGCTTAGGCCTAAATGGGAATTTAATTCCTGGAAGGGTCTCAGGTGGATCACATAGTGATGAGACCAAATAATGAGTAAGTTCTGCACGCCTGCCTCTCTTCCCAATGTTTATCCTTCCATTAAAAAGAGCTCTGAGCACCAGGCAGTTGCAGTGGCAGGTGATCTGAGAAGCAGCGTTTCCGTTGCTGCATTTTATAAATACCATGTCCCTGCTCATGACTTCCAGGAATACAATGTCTATCTGGAATGAAAAGCAGCAAAGACTCGGTTTGAAAATGCTTCCCTGTAAACATGAGTTTGGCTGCATGTTTGAGGATGCAGTTTTCTGTGACAAATCGTTTAAATTAGAATAAAAGCTTTCTGTTCTTTCTCAGCTGGGCCAGGAGTTGTCATACCCAAATCAGTAAGAGTCTGGGTGATGCAGAACTTGAGTAAACATAATTCCATTAAACCCTGCACATGTCCTTGTCGGCCCGAGTTCAGAGCTGTGTTTTTGGAAGAGGAGAGTTTGGATAAGGTCTCGTTCAGGTTTTTTAAAGAAAGTTAAAAAACCGGTCTGGATCTCTCCTGCCACGAGGTGCAGCCAGCAGGTGACTGCCAGAGTTTGGAGGGTGAGACAAAGGGAGAAAAGGGAGATGTTAATAGTTGGGAAGACTTAATTCTGGAGTTCTGACAGTGCAGTATCTGAATTTAGTGGTGAAACTGTGCTGTTTATCTGATAAAATGAGGGAGAAAGGTAACAAAATCAAATCTCAAGAGGGGAAATGGGGGTAGCTGTCAGCCTGAACAGACCTCACCCTCATCTGTGCCTGAGTTAATCTCTTGCTGCAAACTTAATTTTTTCAGATTTGGTGGAAGGAAAAGTTTAATTGAAATATATATATTTCTGTACTGGGAGCTGCTTCAGTCCTCAGAGGCCTTAGCAGAAGGTGGACCTTAAAGATTTCTCATTTTCAGCTCTCAAACGTTAGGAAACATCTCTCTGAAATCTTTATAACTTCCTGTCGAGGTCTGCAGCGACAGAGGATGTGATGGGAAGGTTACTGCGAGGTTGCTTTGCACTAAATGAGGAAGAGCAAGCCCAGCTCAGGCTGTAATTACGGCCCATGAAAAAGAACCTGTGATGTGTGAGTGAACATCAGCTTTGATTAAACGAGTGTCTCCGCTCTGGAGTTGCTGTCACCATGTTCCTGGTTGCTCGTGGTGGGCTGTGCTCTCTCCTCTGAGATCAGTCAGCTGAGTGCTCTGTCCTGAGGATCCAACCTCTGAACTCCAGTCAGAATAAAGTCTTTAAATGTGGCTGCCAGCTTGGGCAGGGGTCTGGTGATTTGGGACATTTAGCTCTGCTCCTCTCTGGGCTGTTATTTCCCCTTGAGGACATGGCCAGCTATCCCAAGGCACTCCAAAGGACTTTTTGTAGTGACAGCCACTGCCTTGTTCTAAAATACTAAGTATAAAATATGAAATATTAAGGTGCTGCTACTTTATGGGGCAGGGGGTGTTAAGAGTTTTGGAAACAGTTATATGCTTTTGAACAAAGGTGGGTATGATTATACCTCGTGAATGAAAATGTATCTTTAAAATTAAAAGGCAATTCTTTTTTTGTTTAACTTGCTCCCTGAGTCCTGAGTTCAGTTTTTCATATTTCCTGGGCAACTTGCCCAGATTATGCGAAAGAAAAACAAAATCTTTCTGATACTAGATGGGGGAGACCTGGATTTCACAATTAAAGCTTTCTAAAATTTTATTTTATTTTTTATTTTTTGTCTCTGACAGGCTGCTGCTTTCTGCAGATGTGCCATTATTATTTTTGAACCATATTTCTTGTGATTTGACTCTAAACTGCAACTTTGTTCTGAAGAGTAGGTTAACAGCAATGGGTATTTTTATCTCCAGCCACTTAATTTTCCAGGTGAAGGCATTTTTGCTTTTAATTATTTGCTTTTCCAGATTTTTTTCACAGTGATGACAGTTAATCTTGCTTTGTGGCTTCTGTTTTTCTCTCTGACATCATATTGATGAAACCTCCTTTACCTCAGATGATGCAATTGGTTTGGTTTATTTATATCCAATGAGAGTTCACATGCGTAAGAGAGAATTATTCTTGCAGAAGGAGATCTCAGAGTTGACCAGACCCTGCCACTCATGTGGACAAGGAAGTGGAAACAGCAGCTTTTAGTTTAATCTTGAGAGTTTCTCTTCGGAAACAAACAAAAGTGGAGCTCAGTAATATTTCTGGTATGTTCTTACTATTAAAATTCTTATTTTTCCCTGGGAGATTAGGTGCAAGTCTGTAGTGTTAATAGCTGTGGAATGTACTCGTGTGTGTTGTAAAAATCTGCGGTTCTTGTGTATGTTCTTAACCATTTTTTAATTAATATTAAAAATAAAAGAGCCTGTTTCCCAAATGTGGGTCACTGCAAGCACACAGTCTGCACGTGATAACTGGCTTATCAATAAGGTGATCGTCCTGTACTTGCCTGTCACGTTTCCTTAATTAAAGCTTTGAGAGTTGCTTCTCATGTAAATCCCTTTCTAAATTGGTAAACACCTGTCTTACAACTACAAAATGCTGAGAGGTGATAACAAAAGGCATGTAGAGAATCTGTTATGTACAATTGTAACTTTGGTGGATGGACATCGTGGATGTGGAAAATATTTGTAGGGCTCAGGGAGTTGCTGTGTGTTGTTACCTGCTGAGATTAGCACAGATGATGTGTTTTACTTGCAAAATGAAGTGTAGAGGGATTTTATTTTACCAAGTTTGGGGTTTTTTTGTGTGCTTTGTTTTGGTTTTTTGACTGAAACATATTTGTAACCACAGGGACTCGAGTTGGCTGCGCTGTTGATTTGTAGTGGGGGAGGAGAGGGGAAGTGGGAATTGGTACAATGCTCACTTCCTTCAGGGTAACTTTGCTTCTCTTGCTTCTATAACAGCACCTTTTTGTGCATCAGGAAATGCGTGTTGGGGAGGACAGAGCATGGGGTGAAGGGGGTTCAGGGTGCAGTAGTGCAGGAATTTGGGATCGTGTCAGGGAGGTAAACCATAGTCCAAGAACATAAATGTGTGAGGTAGATGTGTGTGGCCAAGCAGTGCAGGGAGGGATGGAGGGCACAGGTGATGGATCCAGGTGGGTGCCATGGTGGGATTGATGTCTGGGAGGAGAGCAGCTGGTGGGAGAGCATGGAGAGCCCTTCCAGAGGCAAACTGGAGTGAGTTTAGACAGGTGCCTCCTGTGTCCAGTGCTCAGAGCTCCCCATATTTCTCATGACCCACACTGGAAGCACAGTGCCTGCCTTCTCCCCAAGAAATTCCTTCCACAAAGAATTCAGAGAGCCAAAACTTCCTGTGTTTGTTTTGGGCTTATTTTCTGGGGTACTGCACAAAATCATGTGCTTGGAAACCCAGTTCTCCTTTCAATGTCTGATTGTAAAGTTGAGTTTTAGAAGCAGAGGGTGTTGAATAAGTCAGCAGGCCGGGGGATTGTTTTCAGGGGTGTCATGACCCGGTGCTGCTGCGGGGTGTAGCGTGGCTGGGTGTGTTCCTCCTGCCCCTCTGACCTCCCATGGCTGCCTCAGCCGTGTCCCCTGCTCCCTCTGCTCAGTGTCCCAGGAGCTGGAGTGTTGGGTAGCTGACCTGGAGTGTGGGTGAAGCCCCCTGAGGAGCCCTGGTGGCTCTGCTGCCTCGGTGGCCTCCCGTGCACTCCGAGGGAAGATGGACGAGTTACTTACCCTGGTTTTACCTGCTTGCTGCAGCCTTTCATCTCGGCTCTGTTAATTACTGCTAAGTGCTCTGGCAGTGCTCTGCTTCTGAAGGGAAAATGAAGAACGTTCATTCAGTATTAGCTTAAGACACGCTGTAAACACCACGGTGGCCTTCCAGAGGCAGCTCCTCTCGGACCTTCCCAAGCCAGGTCCAACTCAGGGGTTGTGCCACGGCTGCTGAGGGCTGGGCTGGGGTTGAACTGTGCTGGTGGAGCTGGAGCAGTGTCCAGGCACTCTGGCAGTTCTCTACCAGCAGGGCTTGTGCCAGAGCAGAAGCCTCTTGGTCCCACATGTGTCGCCTTGAGTGCTGGGAATTAAAGACCCTTGGCAGGGAAGCAGTGAAAAGAGGGACCTGTGGGTGCTCACATGGATCTGCTGATACTGGTGGGTGACAGAAGTTTCAGTAGAACTTGTCAGCACAGTTTGGGTCCCAGGAGCAGGCAACAGATGGGGGATAATTCTTGGAGTTATTGTGAGACTTAGCAGAATGCTCTGAAAGTTCCTCAGACTGTGTGAATGACCTTCCCTTCCCATTCTGTGACCTTTCCTTTCCTTTATTCTCCTTCTTCAGAGATGCCTTAACACCTTCTCCCCTCCAATTCCCTGTTAGGAAGAAATTCCTGATAAGTGTAATACGGCTTTAATAACAACCCACACTTATAAACAGGGGGAGGGAATATGCTTACAAATGTTCCTTAATGTCTTTTCCAGGGGTTGCTCATAAAAGTTGAGATCTAATTCAGCGTTAGAGAAGCCAGTGCTGTCCAGCACACAGAGAGTTTATAAGGACTTAAATACAAAAAATAGACCCAGTAATTTTTGGAGGTCATCTTTAAGCTACTAGAACAAAGCCTTATTCTTAGGGGAGGCTTTCCCAGCTTCCAAAATATTCTAAATGCTGTCCACTCAACAAAAAGTGGAGCCAAGGAGGTTTGTAGTAGCTTTGCAGGAGGATTTGCTGTTTTCAAGTGGGTTTGCTAACCCAGAGGAAAAAGCAGTGTCAAAGTTTTGCTTCCGTTTCCCATTTCTGTTAATTTAAGTTGATGACCTACAAATTAACTCACTTCAGCCTGCATCTCCTGCAAACTCCTGACTGGCTGCAGTGCAGTGCAGCTGTGTTCATGAAGAGTCATTTAGCACCAAGGGTTTCTGCTCTTTTTGCAGTTGGGTGTTTCCAAAGCCACTGTCAATGTCTCGTGGTAACTGTGGTGGAGAGCCCTGAGCCAGAGTTCCCTCTGGAAGGGAAACCCACATGTTTCTGCAGAACTGGGAACCTGTTAGGGGCAGTCATTCCCAGTGTGTGTGTCTCTAGTGAAGGTCTTGGAAGGAGGCTGGAGTGGAGGAAGTCTTTATTCTGGGAGTCTTCCTCCCTCCTCTCCCAAGGGTGTCTTAGTTACAAGTGGAAAGTTCCCTGCAAGTTCCTTTTTTTTTCTTTCTTCCCTGAATAGGCATGTTCAGCTTTTATTTATGGACCCAAATGGTGACTAAAAGCCATTTTCAGTGAGTGTGGCCTAAACTTTAAGACATGCAGATCCTTTTTTAGTAAGGATAAAGTGTATTCAATTACAGAATACCATAAGGTCTGTGAGTCGGGGACTTGGGAAGCCTGAACCCACCTCCAGCATCTTGATATTTCTTCTGCAACAGCTTTTTTAAAGTCGGTTCCTCTGGGAGTGTATTCTTCCTTCCCTGTCTCCTCCTTCTGTGTCACTGAACTGGATTTTATAGAGAGTGAGTTAGAAGGACTGTTAGCAGGGTGCTGTCACTGGGTAGGGACAGTCCAGGCTGGAGGATGAGCAGATGGAGAGCAGCCTGGGAGAAGCACTGGTGGGTGAGAGGCTGGACATGACCAATGCCAGAAACCCCCGTGCCCTGGGCTGGTCCCCCAGGGTGGGCAGCAGGGGAGTGGGGGTGGAACAGGATGAGCTTTAGGGTGCCTTCCAACCCAAATAATTTTGGGATTCTAGGACTGTGGAGGGTTTGTATTTTGGACTTGGTGAGGGGCTGGACAGTTGACCAATGTATGTACTCACTGGAAACCACACACAGAGCAAATAATTTTGAGTCTACCCTCCATGGGAATGTGGGTTTGTTTCTCATAACTCATCACTGACTTTTCACAAAAATTCAGGTTCTAGTACTTTGATTTTCAGCCTTGATGTCTTTCTGGTCCCTGTTACAGAGAAGCACTTGAATCTGATGTTGGGAGCAACTGGATGAGTTCAGAAACAAAACTGGCTGTGAAATTTTCCTTGTTAAACATATTAAAACTTCAGATAGTCCTTGCTTTTCCTGTAAAGTGGTGCATTAATTTGGTCATTGGGGTGTGTTAATGAACAGCTACAACAAGCTTATGCAAATTTATGTGAAATTAGAGGATTGGCATATCAAGCAAGAGATCAGGGCAACTTTTTTTTTATTATTAAGTTGACGTGAAATACCTTATGAAGATGCTAAATAACTTCAGCAGTAAAAGGAAAATCAAGTAACTGTTTCACTGGCAGCACAGCCAGTGCTGTGGGTTATTTGAATGCAATTTAAAAAGGCATTTAAAAACACTGACAGTTTTTAGTGGTAAGGAAAGCGGGTGAATGACCAGAGACTTGAGGGTGGATGGGAAGAGGCTGCAGTGTAGAGAAACAAAGAGTCTTTAGTTATTTCTTTTTATTTGTTTGCTCTAGTTGAATTAAACCCAGGCTTACTCTGACAGTCAGTGTAGAACTTCTCTGTGCGTGTGTGGGTTAATCTTTATCCATGCTCTTGAAAGAGAAATGGGAATTGCTAACACTGGAAATCACCTGGCTCATTTGGAAATGTACTTCTGGGAAAGGAGGTTTCATATACACCAGAGAAGTGACTTTCTTGAAATCCAGGTTTCAGGGAAGCGGTGGGGTTTCTTCAGCCACTGGGAGTTTTAAGCATATGGAGATTTGTTCCCCTCAAGCCCTGTCTGTGTTACATGTTATAGTCAAATTTGTCATTTTTAAGACCCCTGAGCTGGCAGTAGAAGCACTGAAAACTATTTCATAGGTGTAGCTCAGGGATTTCAATGATGTTGGTGAGCTGGTGGCATTGAAGAATAGGAGCATCCAGGGCTGGAGCTTTCATGGAGGCCTGTAAGGGTTCTGGTGTGCTCATGGATAAACTGAAAGATGGGAGTGGCAGTTACAGACAGGCACTCACTGTGGGAGATCCTGGGGTTCTGGAGGGTTGTGTGCTCCTGTTTCTGTTCCCTGGTGCCTGCCTGGCTCTGCTGAGCACGGCTGGGGCTCCCGCGGGGAGGAGGCCGCGGCCAAGCGCAAGCGTCGCGTCCACATCTCGCTGCCGTTGTGCGAAGTGTTTGATTTATTTCCTCCAAGTGCAGCGCCTGACTGTGTCTTTTGCCTTCCTGTGCAGGCTGCCCTCGGGAGCGGCAGTGGGAGGCAGTGGAGCTGGCCTCGGCAGCGGGAGAGGCTGGACTTCCCGTGTCTCTGTGCTGAATGGCTGCGATGGCGCCCGCTCTCACTGACGCAGCAGCCGAAGCTCACCACATCCGATTCAAGCTGGCTCCCCCGTCCTCCACCTTGTCGCCTGGCAGTGCCGAGAGCAACGGCAACGCCAACAACATCCTCCTGGCTGCCAACGGCACCAAAAGGAAAGCCATTGCTCCGGAGGATCCCAGTCTAGATTTCCGAAACAACCCCACGAAGGAAGAGCTGGGCAAGCTGCAGCCGCTAGTGGCCTCTTATCTCCGCTCGGATGTAACATCTGTCTCTTCAAAAGAGCCTCTGAAGCTGCAAGGAGTCTTCAACAAGCAGACAGTCCTTAAATCTCACTCTCTCTTATCTCAGTCCTTTTTGAAAACAAGTGATCTGTTGGGGAGGCAACCAGTGTTGGAATTCACTTTGGAGAACCTAAAAACAATGAGTACTAATAGCCAGCCACCTCTCCCACAGGCGCCTGTGAATGGCTTGGCCAAGAAATTGGCCAAAAGTACCAGTTCAGACCATGAAAACTCTAGTTCTCTGAATGGTGGGAAGTGTGCTTCTCCTTCTGCTGCCCTCCAGACTGTTGACTATAATACAGGAGGTTCTGAATTGGGGGACTTGAAGACCGGGTTGACCAATTGCACTCTTCCACATAGAAGCCTTGATGCAGAGCACGCAACTCCCTTTAGCAATAATAGCACTGCAAATAAATCCTCCCTGAACTCCGCAGAGCAGCAGTGGGTGCTCGAGGGCGGCAGTGGGGACACGCGGGTGCCCGGCGTCGCCAGCCGCTCCGACTTCGGGAGCAGTAAGCTGGAGGAGCAGAAACTTTCTGTGCTGGCTGGTCACCACAGCGCCCTGGACTCCGAGATGAGGACGAGGGCCCTGCTGCGGCGTCAGGCAGACATCGAGAGCCGAGCCCGGCGGCTGCAGAAGCGCTTGCAGGTGGTGCAGGCGAAGCAGGTGGAGAGGCACATCCAGCAGCAGTTGGGCGGCTTCTTGGAGAAAACGCTGAGCAAGCTTCCAGCCTTGGACCCCCTGAGGCATCGGAGCCAGCTGATGTTGACCAGAAAAGCAGAAGCAGCCTTGAGGAAAGCTGCGAGCGAGACAGTTACTTCAGAAGGCCTGAGCAACTTCCTGAAGAGTGATTCAATATCAGAGGAACTGGAGAGATTCACGGCCAGTGGCATGGCCAACTTGAGATCCAGCGAGCAGGCCTTTGACTCGGATGTCACTGAGAGCAGCTCGGGGGGAGAGTCGGACGTTGAAGAAGAGGAACTGACCAAAGCAGACCCAGAACAACCCCACGTACCACTGTAAGTAGCACTCACTTGTTTCCTTTCAGTGGTGGGGAGCAAGGTGGAAGGTGGCAGATAGAAATATGGTTTTTTGTAGGAACACTAGATTTTGGACAGTCTTAGGTCAAAGAATTGTTAAAACTGGTGTGGTGTGGTTTGCAGCACGTACAGCACTGAAGATAAAATTCCTCATGCTTACTGGAAATAGTCTTTGGTGTTTTTGGAGCAGCAAGTTGTGGAAATAATGGCTGGCTGGACTAGTGTGAGCTGCAGATACAAACCTGGAATGCCATTAGCAGTTCTCTCCTAGATGCTTTGGTCCTGTCTCCTGAAAGGAAATGCTTGTTGTTTTACAATCGGAATATTTGTTGAAAACCTGTTGTGTAAATTAAGGCCAGTCTGAATCTGTGTAGCTGACAGCATATTTATGATTGGGGAATTATTTTATTTGTTAAATGGACTGCCTGGAAAAAAGTACTCAGAAAGGATTTGGTTCAAGTGCCAGCGGAAGTGTGAAACAAGTGTGTTTTCTTCTTGAATCTGGGAAATTACTGCTGGGAATTTTCTTCTTGTCTGTGAGTTGCATTAAATGATGACAACAGCTTCATAATTATGTTGTTAACTGGATGCTGTTTGCATAAGTATTAGGTGTCAGCTTGTGTGTGGAGGAGGAAGATCCTTCTCAAGGCAAAAGGTCTTGAGACAGGTCAGGGAAGAAGGGAAATTTTTGTTCCAAACCCAGAATTTTCCCAGGGAGTGCATACCACAGTATTTTGCAAAAATCTCTTAAAAGGCCATATTCTGTGTCTAGTCTGTGTGAAATCTTGCTTGCATCAGTAGATGATCTCTTCCACCCTGATGGATGTATTGAACCTCAGTCTGTGAAGTATCACTATGGTTGACAAAAAGTCCCTGCATGGTCACAGGGGTCCTGGCTGGAATGCCAATGGCTTTCCCATCCAGGCTGGAAATAGTCACCAGGACTTCTGCATTCCTGCACTGTCCTGGGATTCTTCAGATCTCTCTAGAGAAATCACTGAATGGATTTGGGTACCTGTTGTCAGGACTGTGTTAGTGACTGATCGAGGGCTGTGTGACACAGATTTTACTGAGCTGGGTGGATGTGAACAGTGGGCACTTGGTAACTTCAGCATCCTCCGAGAACATGCTCATGTGGGTGAGTGCTGATAACCAGATGTTACAGCTTTTGAATACCAGATTCCAGCTAAATGTCACATTATGTTTTGGGATGGTGGCGCAGGATGAGTTTCTGCATGTGAAGTCATAAATGTGGCTTGAGATTGGGTTTTTCCCAGTGCAAAGCTGGTAGCTAGCTGATCATGTGATCTCTCCTGGGTGGACATAAAGGGGTTCTTGTGCTGTTAGAAACAAGAGTTTAGTAACTTTATTCCTGTTTTATAGCATCCACAGACTTACTGTTGGGATTAGTAGTAGAATTGTATTTCTAAGTCTTGTAGTAGTTATTGGAGGAGACATTTGATTAAAAATCTGTCCAAAATAATATTAAATTTCCCATATTGTGGGTTTCATGGCTTCACATGTTGTCTAGCAAAGTGAAATTTCTTTGCCACTCCTCTTAATCCCAAGAGGAAGTGCGGCATTCAGAGACACGGTGCGTGAAATTCTTTGCTGACTTTTCCGCCCTTTGCGTTAGTCATGCCTTCATGTTCTGAGTGTACTCTTAAAAAGCCAAAGATTCGAAAGCTAATAAAAAGGCTGATCCCTCTGTTGTCTCTGGGTTCAGAAGCTGGTGTGTATGCACACTGGCATCTGGGCCAGGCCCACCAAACCCCGTGTGAAGTTGGTGCCTGTGGGTATTCAGTGACGAGCCGTCCCGGCACTGACCGTCCTGCGGGATGGGTGCTGGGACATCGGCCCCGAGCTCTGGCACTGCCGAGGCTCAGTGCGTGTTGCTGCTTGTTAGTGGAACTCCTCAAGTCAACCTTAAGAGCTGGTACAAGCCTCTGAGCACATCTAAATACCATTCTTTTCCAGCAGTGCTAGGAGGCAGGAAGGGAAGAGCCGAGTTTTCCACTGGGAAGCTGCCTTGGGCCAGCTGATAGTATGGAGCCATTGTTGTGCATTGGTGTGAGTGCAGAGGCTGCTCAAGGAGGGCTGCATTTTTCGTCTTTCTGAATTTACTTCTTTGGAAGGAAGACATGAACCCTGATTATTTTAATTTTGATAATGAGACAGAATATCTAAGTGTGTAATGGAGGCATTCCAAACCCACCTGGATGTGTTCCTGTGTAACCTGCTTTAGGAGACCCTGCCTTGGGTGATCTCCAGCGGTCCCTTCCAACCCCAGCAATTCTGTGATTCTGTACACTTCTCATTGCTCGGTCACCATCCCTTGGTTCTGCATGGCTTCTGGATGCCCCTGCCTTGCCCCCAAACAATCTGCTGTTTGCTTCTAGACCTTTAGTGAGAGTTGTGCCACCAACAGTGTCTCAGAGCCTGCTGGCCGTGAGTGGCCATGTCACCAGCCACCTCGGAGATTCAGGCAGGAGCACCCAAAAGAGACAAAGACATGCTTACATCATGCTTAGATAAGAGCTGACCTTTGGGTTTTTCTGGTGTGGTGGCATTCCAGAATCAGTATCTGGTCAAGGACAGACTTTGAAGCATTTGTACTGTTCTGACCTGCCTGATCTCTGCTACGGAGCACCATCTCCCTGAGAAATTCTTCATTCCAGTAGTGTTAGGGATGTATCAGGACTTGGTAGGTCCTTTTAGAGCACTCCCAGACCTGCTGCCCAGCAAGGAGCTGTCATTCAGGTGCATAACCAGGCCATCATGTCATGCATAAACAAAGCAGGGAGGGAGTTGTTACACCTGTGGGAAGCCCTGCCAGCCATGGGCTTGGTTTAACGAGGTGCTGCTCCTGGTTCTCAGGCTGCCCATGGGGAAGGCAGGTGTGTGCAGGCAGGGTTGGGTTGTGCTGAGTCCTTTGCTTTGTGTGCATCAAGGACCACCGTGTTGGATTGTGTCTGCTGCCAGGTTAACAATGCACAGGTCTGCTTCACAGCTGAGATTCTCTACAGGTGTGAGCAGTGCAGAGTGAGGATCAGGAGAGAGCAGCTTTGCCTTTGCTAGGAGGTGAGGAAGGCAGATGGGAGTCTCCCCTGTGGAGAATCCAAACTTCCTTGGCTGGGTGTGACTGGAGGCAGCAGCACCTGAGAAACCTGTGCGACTGTGAAAGGGCCCAGGTGCCCTTTGGGGGTGGGCAGGCCCTGGCACAGGTGCCCAGAGCAGCTGTGACTGCCCCTGGATCCCTGGCAGTGTCCAAGGCTGGGCTGAACAGGGCTTGGAGCAGCCTGGGGCAGTGGAAGGTGTCCCTGCCTGGGGTGGCACTGGATGAGCTTTAAGGTCCTTTCCAACCCAAACCATTCCATGGTTTTGTATTGCTGTCAGCATGCTGGGATCAGGAACTGCTTGTGAAACGTGGTTCAGAGAAGAGCATGGAATTCTTCCCAGTGCTGGAGGGCTGCTGGCTGAAATCTGGTTTGTGTGGCTGAGTGATGGTTTAGAAAGTCACCAAAGTCCTGTTGTTTCTGTGTCCCTGTGCTAATACGTACAAATAGGCAGTACTTCATGTGGCTTGTGCATCTTTATTGTAGCTGCTCTTCTCAGAATGGTGGTTTCTTTGGTTGTGTTGGGTTTGCCTGCAGACAAGTTTAATCAGAATTTGTCAATTATTTTTGGCTGGTTGGTGACCTGTGCTATGCGGTGATGTAGACATGAGCTGGTGAGTGGTAGGTGATTTGGTCTCTCTAATTCTCAACTTCAGTCTGTACAATGGAAAAATTTTCTGAAAAGGTAACGAAACCAAATATTTAACTGGGACTTATCTTTTAGCTCAGGTTTTCTTATCTGGAAAGTCACTGGTTGGTTGGCAGTTGCATCGAGCTGCTGAGAGGGAGCTGAAGTTCCTAGTGACCAACTTCTCACATCACTGGCTTCCCACGGAACCTTTCCAGGGGTCAGACAGTCCCTACAGTATTCAGTTGTGGTTGTTACGATGCCTATGGCCACGATGCCTGAGCACACTTTAATTATTCCCATTTACTGAAGGGAAAGCCCAGCACCTTCTGCACTTTGGTGTTGCAGTGAATCATTTCACAGCCTGTGTGTTGTCTCCTCCCTGCACTGCGTCACATTGCGCTGCTGGGATTTCAGAGTTGCTGGGCTTGGAGTAGTAATTAAGATTTCTCACAACTGCTTTTCCCAGCACTGATTTCCAGGTCCTGTGTTGGAGATGAATGCATGAGGCACTTGGGTTGGAGGTTGCTTGAGGGGTGGTACATCAGCTGACTGAGAAATGGGATTTAGAGATTCTGAGTTTTTTCCCTTGATTATGTTTTTCAAGCGAGAACATGATCATGAAGCCTATATCTCAAAGCCCATTAAATAATATTTCTCAAATCCATGACTTCATGGAGCTATGGTTCAGATGGCAGATCGCACATGTAATTCAGAAATCAAATCCCACACCATGGGGACTAAGGAAACTTTTCCTACTGGTCACAAAGATCTTTCACTAAATGATTTATTCAGAACAATCCTAAAAGTTTGTCTCTTACTCTTTTATCACTTTTTCAGTCACCTGCTTGACACTTTGGGGGGTGTTTTTTGTTGAATTTTAGCTGTGCTTATAGGTACTGATGACAGCAAAGTGCTTAATTGTATTTTTTTTGCTGTTTATGAGAACTTGCTTATGTGTTGTCTGAGTTGTTAGTCTCAGCATCGATATGTTGGTCAGGAGAGAAGTCCTGCAAGCTCTTTCAGAGAGAGCAAATCCTGAAGTGTTCTTGCTTAGCATTTGAAAGCAGAACAATTGAGCAGCTGATTGTTCAAAAATGCCTAATCAGGTATCTGGAGTAAGTAGGACACTCCAAGTCCCTCTTGCTTTTAAGGAAAGAGGGCGAACGAGAATAGTCAGTTATTTCTCAAAGAGATGCTGGTCCTAGTACACTTTTTATAGATATTATGGGTGTCTAATAAGTTGTTTCTGACTTTTATTAGACCCTTGGTCCTCGTGCAGATGTCACTGGAGAATGGCAGGGAGGTTTGGTGTAGGTCGGTGGCCATCCACAGACCTCAGATAAGGCAGCGTGGTTGTCTTTCATCTGAGAGGGAGTTTGGTGCTTTGGTTTAAATTCATCCATCTAGGCTGAAAGCCCCTTCCACCCCAGAGCAATCTGGGATTCTGTGAACCAGCCCTCAGAGTTGGGTCACACGTGCGAGGAATAGCATTTGGATCAGTGCTGTGTTGAGGAAAAGGTTTGAATTTGGTGTGTGGGGTGTTGAATGCCAACAAAGCATCTTTCTGGCAGATGCCTTTACTGCCCCTGCAGCGTTTTGGGTTGTTCTGTTCAGAGCCAGGTCTCCTCTCCCTGTCTGTCAGGCTGGGCTGGCCTGGTGTAGGGAAGATAAAGCAGAGGACTGGGAATGATTTGGTGTCTGGTACTGCCAGTAAGCTGCTCTTTGTCTCTTAGCCCTTACCCAGTGGGGCAGCGAGTAAGAACACGCTGTAGTTCTGATTTTCTAGGAGTTGTGGGTGACACTGTGAATAGGGTTGTATAAATATTTACTTTACTTTTCATTGGAAAAAGCCTGTCACAACATCTGAAGCAGCAGAAAAAAATGTTTAGAAGTTTGTGAATGTGAACTGGTGTTAAAAACCCAGTGTGGTACTTATCTGCTTCGCTGCAGTCTCCTCTGAAATTGAAGTCAGTGTTTGAGCGAGGGAAGGGGGCCCTGTTTAGAGCTAATCTCCAATATTGAAGTCTAATGTACCTCTGTGGGGGATGGGGAAAGACTTTTACACTGTGTTACACCAGCATCTGCAAGCTGACCCAGCTCAGAGCTGCATTTTTATTCATGCTGGTACTGACAGGAGGCAACAAATGACTGTATGGCTGAGATTACAAGTGGAGCAAGGGTGAGTGTGGAATTCCTTAAGGAAGAGATTGTAAAGGTACTCCCAGGTGTCTTCTGAACGATCTGGGGTTTCATTCTGCAGTGACATGGGCTTCCCCCCTCTTCTGTTCTCTCCTCCCGCAGATCCGTTCTGGTTACACTCGCTCAGCAGTGCTAGACTTCCAGCTGGGGGAAAATGTTTTTCTTGCTAAACTGGCACTACCCCAAGAGATTTTTCCACGGAGTGTGTTTTGGGCACACCCTGGATATGGGGCGTTTTGCAAGTGTCTCCTTTCAAAGGCTTGGACAGCTCAGTGTCTTGCTGGGCCATCCTCAGATAAAACACTTTAGGTAGGAGAGAATTTAAAAATTTGACTTAGGTTTTATTTGCTGGATTTTGGAATGAAAGGAAGGGCTTAAAAATATAAATAGGTGAGGGCCTGTGTATTGACTAGGAATTCAGATGGGGAAGTGGGAAGAGAAGCTTGAATTGCCATTGGGTTTGTTGCAATTGCCCTTCTCATCTCTGGAGCCAACTGGGACCAATTCAACTCTCCAGTGCATTTGGAGTTGTCTCTGGTTGTGGCTCTCTGCATTTGAAAGATTTGCTTTCACTTGAAGTACTGGAATGGTTTTCTTAAGTAACATCCAGCTCCTTCTTTTCTTTACCTTTTTTTCTTTTTTTTCTGTCCTATTTCTTTTCACCCCCCTCTGACCTTCCCTAGGATAAGGTTACTTTCTGGAATGCCTGCTCCAGGTTTGACCTCAGCACTGAACAAGCTATTTATGGGAAGGGTACCTGGCACAGGCATGCCGAGTGAAGGATTTGCTAAGGATGCCTGGGATTTTCCTGTAAAATGTGCTGTTTCATTGCATTGCATCAGCAGTGAGGGGCATGATGTTTGGTGAAGGAGAATGTTTAAAAGGGGACAGTCAGAGTCTTGTGCTGTTGAGACTTTCTGTTCACCGCTTTTGTTACGGGCTCAAAAATTCTGTGGCAAATTGATCACGTGGAGGGTGTTTTCCCTTTTCCTGCCCCTCCCCAAACCAACCCGAGCCCTGTACCAGAGCGTGCCCCTCCATGTGCCAATGTGCCCCCCGTGTGTGCCAGAGCATGCCCCCCGTGTGCCAATGTGCCCCCCATGTGCCAGAGCGTGCCCCTCCATGTGTCAATGTGCCCCCCGTGTGCCAGAGCGTGCCCCCCGTGTGCCAGAGCACTTGTGGCTGCCGTGGTGGCCGGGAGCTGTCAGGTTGGTGAGGTGAGCTCCTGGCAGATGGCTGTTCCACGATGTCTCAGCTGCAAAACGAGATGTTCCCTGCGATAGTGGTGGCACAGCTCGGCTGGCACATCTCGTGACGCGCCTGCTTCCGAGGCACTTTAATTCCTGCTGCCTTATGAATGAGCACAGGGTGCTCTCTCCACAACTCCATGATTCTCAAAGAGCCTCTGTTTTAGAGAGGTAGAGCTGCTGTCTGTTAAATCTGTGCATCCTGCCTCTGTAAAGTGCACTCACAGAATCACAGAAGGCTTTAGGTGTGAAAGGACCTTTAAGTTCATCCTGTGCCGCCCCTGCCATGGCAGGGACACCTTCCACTGTCCCAGGCTGCTCCAAACCCCAATGTCCAGCCTGGCCTTGGACACTGCCAGGGATCCAGGGGCAGCCACAGCTGCTCTGCTCAGATTGGAATTCCAGAGAGTTTTGAATGTCATTTTACTGCCTCAGAAGTGCCTCCTTACAGGGTGGATTTGTGAAAAGTGACTTCATTTGGCTGCTGGCTTAATGAAATATTCAGTAATTTAAAGCAATGCCAAAAAAAAAAAATACACGCCCCCCCCACTATAATAGTGACTTTTTTATATTCGGCTCGAAACATTTGATCATCAAATTACCCAAAGAGGGAACTAAGGATGATCCGGGTTCTCCTCATGCAGCAGAGCTTTAGGCTTTTGTATTTTGTGACATTTTCACAGTTTCCATAGTAACACATAACGATGTTGTAAGAAATGTTGCAAGAATTTTATTTGTGTAAGGGAGGACTTTCAAATATTAATGGAAAGCAGTGTGAATTGGAGGGAAATGTGTGTGATGGGAGGCAGAGGGAAGGGTTTGATGTAGTGCCTGGAGTGAGCAGCCATCCGTAGATTGAACTGGTCTTGGCCAGCAAACAGGAAAATAAGAGAGCTTCAGTCATCTGAGGAATGTTTACCACAAAGTCTTTCCTCTCTGGTGCTGTAGGTGAAGCTTGAGAATATCTGCTGTTGCTCATTCTCTGGTCCAGGTAAAGGACATTTTATCTCCAAAGTGCTTCTCATCCCAGTCCGTGTGCAGTTGGAGCTTCATCTCTTTCCATGATGTTAAAGATTTGGAGCTGTTAGCCACTGGCATTCATGGGGGGCTCTAGGCTTAGTTGAGATAAAATTGGATGTCTTCATTTAGAAGCCTTTGAGGCAGCTCATAGGCTCAGTCTGCATTTCCTGAATTCCCTGGTGGCTCCCCTTTAATACCCAGTGCTGAGCTTTGGCTTTTTCAGGGCTGGTGACGTTGGATTAGCAAATCCATTCCACTCCTGAGGGAGGCTTTTTGTAGGTGCCATAGACAGAAATAAAAAAAAAAAAAAGGATTCCTGAAGACAAAAAAGGTTTAGTGAGGGATATTTGTATGCACATATGAAATATGTGGGTGTATATGAAATACATAAATACGAGTTGTGGGTCAGCAGCTGCCAGGCCTGTGTTTCTATCCAGCTGTGTGACTTGAGGCAGTGCGGGGCAGTAAAAGTTCCCTGCCCTCTGCATGGAGCTGATGGGAGGCCAGAGCAGGAGGGTGTGCCTGCTCCGAGCTGGCAGCCGCGGCAGCAGGAGAGAGCAGAGCAGAGCCCACCTGTGTGCACTCAGAGCAGGGCACAGCTGGCTTGGAAGGTGCTTCAGTGCTCAGTGACCCTGGCTCTGCTCTGACAGAACTGAGCTGCTGTGCTCCCACTCCTGCTCCCTGTGCTTTGATGGGAGGAGCTGCTGGCTCTTCCTGTTCCTAGTGACTTTTTTCTCCACTGGAGTCCCACATCCCAGTGGCCAGGGGGAGAATATTTCTGTTCAGCAGCCGTTGCTATTCCTAGGCTGGGACAGTTGCATGAATAAAAATCGCAGCAGCTAAATCTGCCTATTTTTGTGTGAATTGGAGCCCTTCTCCATGTGACTTCTGCTATTCCCGTGCTGGCTATTTCAAAAAAATGAGACAATCAGCCTTCTGTAGATCTGCATTTTGAATGCAGAACACTTGCAGGGCTCTTGCTCCATGTATGCAACATTTTGTGGTGTTGGCTTTTACTGTCTCAGGCTAAAACAAGAAAATTATTCTCCCTCTGCTCCTTTCATGTCCTAGGTAGCTCTCCTGCCATTAGCAGAGATTTCTGAAAGTCAAAGGCAAGGTGCTGTTTATACTGAGACAGCAGAAAATAATGTTAAGAAACTAAGCACATTAGGAAATCTCCCAAGGTATTAATCACTTTTCCTACGTCAGGGTGGATTAAATTGATACAAATTAATTTTCAAGTATTTTTTATTGTAAGAGACACAGCTGAGTGTCATGTAATGACTTCTCCAAGTTTCGTGTGTGTATATTGGTCAAAATCATCCCATTTTAAATAAAATAAATCTGTTTGAGTAGTAGCCAGCACTTAAAGAAGATTCCTCAGTGTGGTGATTCATATTGTGCCTAAAGACAGCTTTCCATACTCAGCCCTCGCTCTCTCCCCCCTACCATCCCCCTCTCCCTGCCTGGAAATGGGCAGGAAGCCCGAACCAGCTTAACTCTTAGTTATTTAAGCCTACTTTTAATAAGTAATACTTGTAAAAAATCTTACCTGAAGGCTCTGATTGACATTGTGTTGTGTATTAGATCTTAACCTGGTTTATGAAGTGTGTAACTGCTGGTTTTTCTTTTTTGGCTGCCTTTTTCCTGCATTTTAAACTCTTCCTAACAGGCTGGAATTACATCTGTCTCCAGTTACAGTGGTTCTGTGCTGGTTCACTCTTTTGTGTGACTCTTTCACTTGTCAGACCTGCCCCAATGCCCCTCCTCGAGTATTCATGGCCAGGTCTTTTTAATGGAAAGAGTTCTATTTCTTTTTGCAGCTAATTCTCCTGCATGCTGCCTCGTGAGATAGTATTTATTTCAAAATGGAATCCTCTGAAAAGAGAAAATTTTCATGACCCATCCTGGTTGTCAGCGCACAGCTCTGCCTTTGTTTTTCCCCCTTTTCTCTCTGTACCAGGCATGCTTTGGTTATGTTAAACTCCTGAAACCAAACGCCCTCCAGGCTGGGTACAGGTAAGCCCTGATCAGATTAGCTGCTCTGCAAATTGGGTTGGTTATTGTGCCAGTGTTTTCTTGTGCTTGAACAATGAATTTGTGTGCCAGGACAAGGTGCTCCTCTCTGAAAAATTAAAGGAAAAATGACTTGATTGAGTGTTTCAGTGGCTTTATGAAGAACTAATGAAAATTATCACATAATATCTGGAGTTGGAAGAGACCCACAAGGATCACCCAGTCCAACTCCTGGCTCTGCACAGACACCCCAACAATCCCACCCTGTGCCTGTTTCCCTCCCACAACGTAAAAAGATGCTCTGTGAAAACTTTGTAGTGCTCAGTGGTGCAGCTCCTGGAAAGAGGAGGATGAGGAGAAAATGTTGTGGGTGTTTTGTTCGTTGTTGTCAGTCTGTGAAGATTCTGGTTGTAAATTCCCAGCTGCTTTTAGCTGTGATGCTTGGAACAAGCAATGACTGCAGGACTCCAGCAGGGAGGGAACCTCTGCAGCCCCTCACAGACTAACGAGGTGGTCCCCACTAATGAGGGTCTGTTCTGGAGCCCATTGTTACTGGGTGAATCTGCTGGAGAAGTCCTCTCTTTATTGTTTTCCTCTGATGTTGCGGCATTCCTCAAAATCCCTTTCATCTACTTCTTGTCTGCTTGTTAACAGCCATCTGCATGCAGAGCACTTGGCTACTTTCAATCTTTGCCTTACATAATTGAAGTTTTCCCCCCCTCCTCCTTTTGGAGCTTTCTGGTAGGATTTTTTTTCCTCTCTGATGTAGGTGTTTGAATTTTTCAAGTAGTCAGACTAGTACATAAAGTGATCTTCCTGTTCTGGGCTTGCTGCAGTTGTCATACTGGGGGGAGAAAAAAATTGGTTTTACTTAAATTTATTAGGCCTGGGAGAAAACTTAGCTGCCCAGAGCAGCTGTGGCTGCCCCATCCCTGGAAGTGTCCAAGGCCAGGCTGGAGGGGACTTGGAGCAGCCTGGGACAGTGGGAGGTGTCCCTGCCCAGGGCAGGGGGTGGCACTGGATGGGCTTTAAGGTCCTTCCCAACCCAAACCATCCTGTGATTCTGTAAAACTGTGTAATTTTCCTTCCAGTTTGAGAGACTGCAACCAGAATTTTCAAGAAAGCATATCCAGAGAAGCCTTTTCTCTTTTTTTCCTTCTTTTTCTGTTTCTGCTGTTGGGTCCTACAGAGCTGTGCTGGAGTTTTAAAGAGAGTTGGATGCTCATTGCCCAGCGATTGGGGATTTTGTTGGACGAGGAATAGTGGGATGTGCCTGTCCTCACTGCCCTTGGGAACTGCTGACCTGGTACAAATGGGAGTATTAATTGAAGTAATGGAGCTGTCCTGTGTTTCACTTCATTTCTGAGAGTAGCTTGTCCAAAAGCATCTTGGTTTATTTATTTAGCTGATGCTTGGTGGGATAAGGGGGGTTCTGAGAATTTGTGATTATCTCCTTAGCTGTGGCTCATGCTGCTGTCTCAGAAAGGAGTGAGGTAGTTCCCCTCCTCCTCCTCCTCCCTGCCACAGAGAGAGCAGCAGCTGCCTGGCTCCCTCCAGGATTAATCATCTCCATCGAACCTCTGATGGGTTTTTGGCACACACTGGGGCAGAGAGCTGATGGAAAAGTCTTGTCTTCCTTCACAGAGAGGTCTTGGAGAATGTAGAAATCCATGCAAAAATCTCTTTTCCAGTCACTGTAATTGCCTGTTAGCTCAGAGCTGGGTAATGTCACTTCTAAAGCTGCATTTATTGCACAAGATTGTATGATAATTTCAGAAGGACATTTTCCCTTTTACCAAAGTTCTTTTCCTTTTTATTTAGATGGAAACATCCCACCCTCTAGTAGTCATGAACTCCCTGGCCCTTCGAGGGAGCTGACAGTGCAGAGCTACACTGGCTGATCACAGTTCTAGTTCTTAGCACAGCTCGTTCCAGCTCCTCTAATGAAAAAAAATAGTCATATCTCTTCCAGAGCTGGGAATCCTCTAGATCTGGGGAGGTGCAAATCTGTAATGGTTTGGCTGCAGATCCCGCTTGGCCCTCCGGACCCTTGCAGGCTGTGCAGTAATGGACTCGCAGCCACGGCTCTTTGTTCCTGCTACAATGACTTTTGTGTTGGCTTTTGTTGTGAAACTCTTGGCTTCAGAGTTTGTGAATGTGTTTGAAACCCTCCCGTGTGTCGTAGGCTTCCTTGTGACACGTGCAGGAAGGTTGGGTGGCTGGGGAGAAGGCGCTGTCCCAAAGCAGGAGCGCTCAGCCCAGGCCGGTGCCCTGCGGTGGGGAGCGGTCCCTGGCCTGGGGGGGCTGCCAGCCTGGCACTGCTGTTCACAGCACTCTGCAGAAGCCCCAGTGGATTGAGAGCCTCTGTTCTGTTCTTTGTGTCAACCTTCTGTAGTTTTACCAAGCGTTAAGGTCTGGTCGATGTTGTAATACTCCAAACTATTCTCATTTGCTGCCTTTCCTCGTGGTTGCTTGACTGAAAGTTGCCCCAGTTCAGTTTTTTTGGCTCTTGTGCTGGCTTTTAGACATCTGATTGTGACATGCTTTGCTTCTGCTTGTAAATAAAAAAACTGAATTAAAAAAAAGGTCTAGTATTCACATCTCTAGAAAAGCCCAACTCCTAGAAAGTGGTGACTGCAGGGTGAGTAATGCTCCATTCACTCCCACTCCCACTTCCCCCAAAAGAACAGGAAAACCCTCCTGAATACATCTTTGATAAAAAATCCTCCTGATGAGATTGATGTCTTGGTTTTTTGAGAGACTGAGGAGATTTGGGGTAACGATGGAAGCTCTGCTTCTTGGATGAGATGTTTCAATGCCACCAATCAAAACATCTTCTAAAAATATCCTGTCTTCAAGAAGAATCCATTCTTGCAAATTGGAGCCCAGTATTAAAGAACAGACTGTTGGTTGCAAAGGGTCCAAATTAAAGCAACAGACCAATATTCCTCTCTCTTTTCTCCCTTTCCAACTCCTTATAGAATTGCTGGATATTTATTGCAGACTTCACACAGCATGAAAGTAAAATTAGAGTATGAGATGCTCCAAACTCTGGCACTTGAACTGCAGTGAAGTTTGCTCAGAAGGTGGAAAGTGGCCTGATTACTCTACAGATACTTTTATTCTGTCTCCTGCCTTGTGTCTTGGCATGAAACAAACATTATCTAGTCCTTGTGAAAAGTCCTGGAATAGAGAGTGTGTCTTGGCTGAACCTGATTGAAAGGGCTGAGGAAAACCTATCCAAGAAAAATAAATTTCTGGTGGAGTGGCCAACAGAGTGTGTGACATGAATCACTTCTGGAGGGATGGGGGTGGTACAGAGAGGTGGTTTTGATTTGGCTCTGGGAAATATGGATGAAATGGGGGGGATAAAGACCCTTTTAAGTGTCCTTACAGACACAATTAAGTTATAAGCATCTCTTTATAGCCTAAAATAATTCCATTCTTGGTGTTTTCTCACTACTTCTTGTTCCCATGGCTTCTCTTTCCACCTTGTACCCTGAACTTTCTGATCTTCTCTAGATCTTGCAGAAGAGCTTCTCCCTTTTCTCCTGCTCTGTGGACCATGGAGTTGGGTATCTCAGATAGGGCAGTGTTGGCTTTCATCCCAGAGGGAGTTTGATGCATTGGTTTAAATTTACCTTTCTTGGACGAGGTCTCAGCTGTTTTGGGGCAGAGCAGAAGGCCTCATCCCCAAAGTGCCAGCAGTGACAGGAGCCCCCCAGAGCTGCTGGTGTGGGGTTCCTGGGTCTGCCCCAGCTCTGGGGTTATTGGTTTGCACAGGTACCTCACAGGGCTGTTTATTTAGAGAGGGAGAAGAGCTGAAAAACCACCCCTGGGTGTCAAGGGCACAGCTCCCCAGCTGCTGTCTGTCCTCTGCCCGGCCCGTGGAGGTTGGGGTTGGCTTTCCCAGCCCGTCTGGGGTTGCCTCCTCTCCCTGTCCAGCCCCTCGCTCCCGGAGGTGAGGCAGGAGGAGCTCCCCTGTTTGCACTTACAACAGGGAGGAGCCGTGTAGCAAAACCTGCCACGTCTGCTTGATACAGACCCGCATTGTCCTTGACAAGGATAGAGCCTTCCAGTAACTCACCTTGCCAGCAAGAAATGGGATTTATTTTTTCATTTTTTTTATTAAGAGCAGCTGAGTTGCTTGGAATCAGTGCGGTGTTCAGTGACGCCCAAGGAGGATGTACTTCTGTGAACAGAAAATGCTGCTTAATTGCTCAAGACAGCAGTTTATTCTTTCACGTTGTGGAATTCCAGTCTGGGTGAACCCAGCAATGTGGCTCTGAACTCATTACTTTGATTTCTTGCTCATTGCCTTGACATAGTAGAAAGCATCTCTCCCTTGCAGAATGAAATGCTGAATCTTTCTGTCCTAAATGAGATTAAATTAATACTGCGTTCTGGGGAGCTCTTTTACAAAGAATCAGCAGCATTCTGCTCTTCTGCAGGATTGTGTTAATCATCAGACATGAATTGTAGGACTGTGGCCACATAAAGCTCTGTAACAGCCCAGCAAAAAGCTGGAAAATGCTGAAGGGATAACTCAGGTATCTCTGGGAAGAGAAGCAGGCTGCAGAATCCTGAGTCACAGAAATAAATGTAATTGACTGTATGTTTCCCAAACAGCAGCTGAATCTGACTATTCTAAAGTAAAAATGGTTTTGTTTTCTCTTTCACATGTGACGTACAGTCCTTTTTTTAGCTGCTTGTGTTTTTTAAGCTATAGGGAATTGTGAATGACTTGTGTGAATTTATAGTGAGTTTTGAAAGGCTTGAAGGCATTCTGGAGTGTGTGTGTATGTATGTACACACTCTGTGCGTGGTATACAACCAACATTTTAAAGAAGCCTCTATTTATTTAGATCCCAGCAATTTGAGGCCCTTGCTCTCATCTCTGTAGTTACAGGTATGGTTAAGTTTGTTGGCTGCAAAGAGGAAATCTGCAGTCTCTTTCTCAATGCAATCTCAATATAATTTTATTAAAGCAGGTTTTAGGACAAACAGGAGATGAGGTGTAGTTCACTAGGTAAAAGCAAGCGTGTTTTGAGAGCTTGAATATGAAATCTTAATGCGTGTGGCAAGTTTCTCATTATACAACCACACCACCAAAAATACCACCTGCTTTATTTCATGGAATCAAAGAAAGGTTTGGGTGGGAAGGGACCTCAGAGCCCACCCAGTGCCACCCTGCCATGGCAGGGACACCTCCCACTGTCCCAGGCTGCTCCCAGCCCCAGTGTCCAGCCTGGCCTTGGGCACTGCCAGGGATCCAGGGGCAGCCACAGCTGCTCTGGGCACCTGTGCCAGGGCCTGCCCACCCTGCCAGGGGGGAATTTCATAACCTCCCCAAACTCAACCGTGCTCTTCCTCTACCTGTCAATAATTTTATTGCACAGAGGATTTAGGCTGCAGCGCTTAACCCTGTTCCTGAAACCGCTTCTGCGTGCTTTGGAAGAAAACACACAAACTAAGGAGGGGGATCTGCTCTTTGTGGTAGAGTTCATTCGTGTTGGTTAGAGGTTGTTCTAAATTTTGAAACACGAGGTTTAACATCTCTTCTAGAATTTGTATCTTTATGTGGATAGCAGGATGCAAAATACTTAAATATAGTTAAATTCCTATAGTTTGGTGCCTTGTTTCTGGCTTCTGTACCACTGGTGTTTTATCTTAGTTTTCTGACTTGCTGTGGCAAAAGCAGAGAGCTGGTAGATAAGGAGCTTTTAAAGATGAGACTTGTCAGTAAGAAAAAACAGCCTGTAAGCCTTGCTTAGTCAGCCTTTAGATGAAATTAAGTGGTTGCAAATTAATTTGTTCTTAATAAACTAAACTGAATACAGTTACCAGTTTGTCCAAGACTTTGTTTATAAGGTCCAATAGACTTCTTGTAGCTTTTATTTTTGTTGTAAGTTCTGTTTTTATATCAAAGGACATAAATCATGAGTTCTTTGTTGCCTTATGAAGGTCAACATCAGGATCCTCCTCTATCAGTCTGGACTGGTGTCTCTGGGGAGGAAAGTTTTGCCCAAAACCAGTAGCTGCTGCTTTTTAGCTCACATCAGCCTTACTCTCCCCTTTATTCTTCTAAACTGGAGACTGTGAAGGTATCTGCTGCTACACTTCGAAATGGAAGAGGATATACTGAAGAGGAAGTATTGCTTATGCATGTTCTGTGTCTCAAGCTGCAGTTGTAACAGCATTGCCTATTGCCCCAGATCTGCAAGGATGAGGCTTTCACAGGCTCTTAGCAGGAATAGTTGGCATAGTTTGCATGCAAAGATGATTTTTTAAAAGCAAAATAAGTATAAATAATCCTTGACCGAAGCCCAAGTGGGTTTTGCAGCATTTTGGTTTTTTCCTTAGGGAAATAAGGGGAAAGTGCTGCTCTGGGAGGTCAGACGTTATCTATGGGATGTGCCTAAACATCCTCTTGTAACTCTTCCCCGGTGAACACAAAGCATCTGTGCTGTCTGTAAAACTGTTTGCATTGAGCTGAGGAAGAGCAGGAAAGAGCTGGGATCAAAAAGAGCCATGATGGTTCTCTGAGGTTCACTGGGTCACTGTGGCCACCTCTGCTGTACTCCCTGAGCTCTTCCAGCCCTAACAGGTGTCTCCCTGAAAATATGTGCCAGTGTTTGCTGTCTGCTGGGGAAGAACAGTGTTCCTTTGTTGCTGTTTGGAGAGAGGAGGGAAGCCAGCCAAGTTCAGTGCTGCTTCATGGCAGAACGTATCTCAGTGCTTTGAAGCTGTGTGCTTTTAAAAATAAGACCATCTAGACTGCAGCTCTGCAGTTCTTTCTTGCATTCACTGAAATGTGCTCCAGTTAGAGACATGTTCTTCTACTAAGATTCCTTCTATTAAAATTCTGTCCATTTTTAATCCTCTTTCTGTTACTGCTCTGATGTTTGGAAGAGAGCTCCTAGTTCTCTGTCCTTTTGGGGGACACACAACAAACCCAAAAATTCTGCTAGTCGGTCATCTTCTTGGTCTCAAACACCACCTCTTTCAAATACCTGGGCTCTAACTTTGGGCATAAAGACTGGACATCCCTTTAATTCCTAGGAGATAAAAACAAAGATCTTGATGTAAGAAATGTTGCCTGTCAAAATAAGTTAATAAGACCCTGGCAAAGGTTTTATTTCCTGGAGAGTGTTCAGCTGAACTTGATGGTTTCCCCATTCCTTTCGTGGGAATCTCTGGATCTGGGTGCAGTTGGTGGTTGAAAGGTCAGGGTGTCCTGTGTGGGGGAGTTTGGGAGGAGGGTGGCAGTGGCAGTTGAGTGGTTTTGTGAAGTTTTTTGTTACAGGCCCTAGGAGACAGAATTCTCAGGAGATGTAACAAAACATGGTCTCCCTTTATAGCAGTTGAGTCTCCACAGGGGGAAGATTTGTACATGTGTGTCCTGTTAAATCTCCCATTTTCACAGAGAGCTTGACTGTGGAGTTGGGAGAGGGGTACATGGTGTGCTAGGCTGCTGGAGTTGGCAGTGAACTGAATTAACAGCCTCCTCCCTGAGAGCTGAAACTCCTGAGAATTGCCAGCACAGCCTAAACTCCATTCACTCGCTGGTACGATTCTCCTCTCTTCCAATTTGTCTCCTGCAGGAAGCACTGAGCACGTGATGGGGATGCTGCCATTGGGAGGATGATTTCTTGTGGCTGAAAGTGCTTGTGATCATTCCTGAAATAAATTGCTTTTATTTCTGCTCTTGCCTTGCCAAATATCCTGAAGCTGTATGTTCACCTTTCCCCAGCAGTACTGGGAGCTGCTGGGTAGAGCCAGTCCCCTGCTTCTGTTCCAGTTTCTCTGAAAGCAGAGAAGGAAAGCTTAATGGGTAGTTTTTAATTTCCTTATTAGACAGTTCACAATCCATATGGGAGAGAGACTCTGTGGTATCTGCATTCTTACTGCTGGGGAAGATTTTACTTCACGGCTCTTTCCCTCTTAAACACTAAAGAGTCTGTAGTGAAGCTGTTTTATAGGGAGCCATGCTTAAATGGTACCAGGAGCACTTGGATATCTCTCTTGCATGTGAGAATGTATAAAAGCTGTCACATTCTTCACTAGTGCACACCTTTCTGGGAAAATCAGTGTTAATACATCTCTCAGTAACTCTTGCAGCTTTTGTGCAGGATTTGTGGCCTCAGCAACTATTTCTTTTTGCTGTGATTGCAAATACTTGAGCATCTTTTTATTCTCATTAGGCCAAGGATGGTTCCTGCTTGTCCATAGTAAGGGCTTGAATCACAAACTTGGGGTTCAAACATGCAAAACACTTGTGGTAAGATAAGCTACCCTGGTGCATTTTTTTTGCATGGAGGGAGAAGGCCTTGCTGCTGCTTTGGGGTGGGGGGGTGCAAGAGGCAGGTGCTGGGTGTCACCTA
>VXBC01003616.1:0-11196 GCA_013399945.1 Ploceus nigricollis | reverse complement strand
TTTTTTTTTGAAACATTGAAGAAAGAAAATGGAGCACAAGGGGACAAAAAGAATTGCTGAACACAGCGTGTCCTTTCCCCAGCTTTAGGGAATAGCCAGAGTCTCTGGGAAGAGCCTGAGCTGCAGGGAGAGAAGGAGGAAGCATTCAGGAGGGTGTAACAGTTGTAACATGGGAACAGCTGCTGAGTCCTGCTCCCCAAATTCACATTGAAGATGCCTCATGTAGCTGAACGAATAAAAAGCCCAAACAACAGAGTTACTACATGAGTGGATTGTTAACCTGCAGCTGACCCCTTGCTTTTAATCTCAATAAATGAAATGAAGCCCATATAATCACTCCTAAATTTGTGTGTGTGTCTGTGACACATATTTTGCTCCAGAAGAGCCTGGCAATGGGAGGGGAGGGCAGCTATAGTATCAGAGATGCCACAAGGTGAAAACCCTCCCTTTGTTCTGCTTTTCTTCACCCACCTCCCCTGTGCCTGGGAGGGAGTGTGGGCCTGATCAGAGGGAGCCTTTTTGGCAAGTGTTTAATTAATTAAAAGGGAGAAGATAGTAAATTGATGGTTACAGTGGAATGTCTTCTGTGATGCTAAAACCATTCCACTCTAAAGTGATCTTGTGCCTGGGACAATAAATACCCCACAGATAACAGAGCCTCTTGACCGTGAGCCAGAACTCCTCTGGCCATTTAATAGATGAGAAAAAGATGTCAAGTACCATGGCCAGGATCAAACAGCAAATCTGTGATGGAGCACGGAATTAGCAGAGTGGGACTGGGGGCCCAGCTTTGAGCCTTTTAAACCGTAAGACTTTATTCTTCCCCCCCTGCTCTGCCATGTTGCAGAGGATGGATGAGAGCCCTCAGTCAGGATTCCACCTCGGAGGTGTCCTATTCCCTAAGGGAAGGTCTTCCTTTGTGATGTAGGAAATAAGTTTTAGATTCCCACCACAGATATACAAACATGGACTCTGCTATCAGCTTCTTGCTTTTCTTCCTTTCTGTTTGTTCTTCGCTTTTCTCCCTGGTCAGATGTGGATTTCCTCCTTGGAGCCTACCTGGAGTTAATCCTTAACTCTGCTCTCAGTGATAATTCCTGTGTTCTCTCTTGTGGGCCAGTGCCTTTTGGCTCTGTAGGAGAAATGCATGTGCACACATGTGACTTTATGTGTTTGGACTCTCCAGAGTTCATCATCCAAAGTTGTGTAAACTCCTCCTGCGAGGAGTCCTTGAGGACGTGGCACTGGCGGGCCATCCTCATCCCGGGGGGCTCCCACGGGGTCTCGTGCAGCAAACACGCTCTGAGATTTGGATGGGTCACATCCGAATCCCAGCATTCAGTTTGTGAGCATCGGCCACCTCAGCTCTGCAGACTCATCCAGACCCCGCTTCCTTCCCCCTCCAAGGCTCCTGTGCTCTCAGGGCTTGAATTACTCCCTGCTCTCTTTCAGCAGAGTAAATGGGGTATCTGTAAGTTTAAACATTAAGGCCTTTGTCAGCCCACAGCAAGTAGCAGAGGCCTCCTGTGGCTACAGCTATGTTTGGGGGAGGCCCTTGTTTCACAGGGCACGGAGTTGTGTTGAAGGATGGTTTGGCAGCATGGGAGCGGAGCAGGGCACAGGTGGAGCTCCGGCAGGAGCCGAGCTCCCCTTGTCCTCCCCCAGCCACTTAGAGTGTCCCGTCCTTGTCCCAAAGGCAGGGCCCCTGCCAGGGAGGATGGGACCCACAGGACTCAGCTGCAGCCCTCAGAGGAGTTGCCAAGTGGAGCGTTGGCTCCTTTTTGTCTCCATCGCTTCCTAGTAGATCACCCAACGATTGTTGTTCAGCTCCAGCCTCCAGCGTGTGCCACCTCTGCCGTGTGTTGGGTGAAATACTCCTCCTTTCTACTGTCCAGAAACTACTGGGGTTTAAAATTGTTTCTGGCAAACATGTTCAGAAGATGGTATGGGCTGAGATAGTGGCTCTTAAACTGTGCTCTGTGGGACCATGCAGATGGATTTGCAGGTTCATTAAATGAGATTCATTAAATGATGGAAAACTTGATAAAGGAGCCAGGAATGCCCGAGAAATTCACGAGTGTTGACAGACATCTACTGGTGCCAAAGCTGTGATGAGGAGCGGAGGGAAGGGACATGATGTGTTGGTGGTTGAATGCAGATGAGATGGGAAGCTCCCTGAAAACCCTTCATTAGTGGCCGGAGTTGCTCTTCTGGAAGATTCTTCGACCTGGTCAGAGCTCAGCCCTTTCTTGGAAAGCAGAGATGCTCTTTTGTGTCTCCCATTTGATGTTTGAATCCAGTGTTTCTTCAGTCCTTTGTGTGCCAGAGCGTCGCTGATAAAAGGGGTTTCACGTGGCCGAACAATGCAGATTGTTCCTTTCTTCTCATGGAAATACAACTGGATTTTCACAGCCTTATTTTGGCCATCTCCAGCTACCCCCAGGACAGCTCTGCCCAGAGCTCCTTTCGCTTGTGCCCACAGTTTACCTACCCCAAACCAGCAGCTCCCCCTGCATCCCCAGGGATGTCGGTCTCAGATTTGATCCAGTGCCATGAAACCTCTCTGCATTTTTGCTGTGGAACACAATTGCTAAGTCCATCATTTATACCTTCTGATGTGCTGCCTGTCCACAGTGGAGTGGCTGGAAGCAGCTGCCCTTCTCCCTGCCCATGCCATCCCGATGCTCCATGGCCCCTTTCCACCGTGTTTCTCTGGCTCCAGGCAAAACCCAGCACAGCGTGACTCACATCAGTCTCCTGTTCTTCCTCTCCCTTCCCATTTCTCTCTGGACTTTTTCCATGCTCCTGTTCTATACAGCAGTCCTTCAGCCAGGATTATATTATCCCATTTCTTAGATAAAGGGCTTGGAAGCCAGAAATGTGTTATTTCTGTGTTAACTGGAAGGGCTCTTTGGGTTGAGAGAGGAAACTTTCCTTGGATTGGTGCCAGAAATAGCACGGCTGCCCCTTCCCTTGACTAGATGACCTTCAGATTTAATATTGATGTGCAGCTTTATTCTTGCTCTGATTTAGACTGAAGAGCTGATCTTTGCTGGGACCTGCGTTGGGAGAGGCCTGGGTAGGGACTTGTGCTTAGAGGGGCTGCAGAGGAGCTGAGCACAGCACCAAGAGAATATCTGCATCCAGTGGGGGTTCTCTTTCCCTAAAAGACATGGTGTTCCTGTTGCTTTGAACAGGGATCACCCCCCCATGCTTCAAGCCAAAAAAGAAAAGGAAATCTCATTTTTCCTACGACTCTGAAGCTACTGGGACTGAAGGCTTGGAAATCAGGGCAAGCCCCTGAGTGAGTGGGCCTGAGCTGGGACTGCGCTCGTGGAACTTGCTCCCAGTGCTCTCCCGAAGGCTGGGAAGCAGACTGCTGCTCCCCTGGAAGGCTGGGAGCCTTGGGGCTGCACCTGCTTGCTGAGTTCATACCACTGATGCAGTTCTGCATTGATGCTTCTGCGCTGCTTCAGTGTCCCCTAAAATCCAGTATATATTCTTCCTCACTCCAAGCCCAGCCCATTTCAGCCATGTTTGGCCCTGCTGAGAACTTCTGCTCCTACTGGAAATCTTCTGGCTTCTACCTGGTTTGTCCTGATGTCATTATATGATTCAAACAAATGTATTTTTTACAGTCATAGAATGATTTGTGTTGAAAGGAACCTTAAAGCTTATCCAGTCTCACCCCTCTGCCATGGGCAGGGACACCTCCCGCTAGACCAGGTTGCTCCAAGCCCCAGGCCTTGAACATTTCCAGAGGTGGGGAGTCAAAAACTCTCTGGACTTCTCAACTGATGCCTTTGTGTGAGCATAAAATCTTCCTTGCTCTAATGTACTGTGAGGAAAACTGAAAAAAAAAACTTTTTAGGAGACTTCTGTGAGGAGGGTTTAGAGCTTTTGTGTTCCAGGTACAGAGCAGAGTGTAGTTTTGTGATCTCAGAGCTGTGTTCAGGAGCAGTGTCGGAATTCTGCATTTGGAGACGTGTTTGCAGGGCTCTCTCCTCTTCCTCCCAGGACATGAAAGAGCAGATAAGGAGGGTGAGGTCATCCCAGCAGTGCAGAAATTTCCCAGGCCTCGAGCTGAGCCTGTTTCAGTGTAATCACTTATCCTGAAGTTTCATTTTGATCTTGGGCTGCAGAACCTGTAGAGTTAAACAAAAGCCCCCCTGGTCCCCATGAGCCATGACAAAACACCCTTTGACCTCAGGTCTTAACGGCTGCATAATGAGAAGTGAAGAGACTGAGGCTGCTTTTTCATGCCTGGAGAGATGGGAGTATCCAGTGCTGCTCACTCCTCTGTCAGTGTTTACTGGGTGCACTGGGTGGGGGCGAAGAGGAAGACTCTATCTCCTGTGAGATAAACCAAGGGGAAAATGAAAGCAGGTTTTATTTGTTGCCCTGCTCACTTCCATCCTGGAGTGGCAGTGATCAGAAATGGCTGAGTTGAAAACAAGTTTCTGCATCCTGTGTCAGTGTGTAGTGAGCTTTGTTGTTGGGAAGTTTGGTAAATACTGAAGGAATAGTCAATTCCACTCTTGCGAGGAAGAGTTCTTTGCTTTGAGATTAACTCCACTTTTTTCTTGGATATCTCATTGTGAGATTATTTTGCTGGTGCTGTCCAAGTGGGGAAGCTTTGGGACACTGAGACAGCTGTAGTGGCACTTGTTCAGATCAAGTTGAGAGCAGCAGAGTCAGGAAACGCCTTTGTTGGTGCCATTCCCCTTATGGCATGAGCTGGAAGGTTTTAACATCCTGGAGAATCATTCCATAAGTTCTGCCTTCAGTAACTCTCCTGAACAATGAAAACAGGTCCCAGATAAGTCCTATTCTGACATGGTGTTGTGTTGGCACTGCTCACCAAAGCTCAGGGCTGCCGTCCTCACCCTGGCTATCATTTCATGTAGTCTCTGTATTATGGAATATTGATTTACTGTGGAGCATAAAAATGTGCCGTACTCAGCAGAAGGGCCTCTCCAATTGTTATGCTCCAGGAACACTGCTGCTCAGGAATGTGAAATAAATTTTCCCTTTTAACAATGGACCCTGATTTGCATAGTCTCTATTCTTGTTCCCCGGGGACTGTGGCACTAATGGGCTGCAGCGAGCGCTCCCCCACTTGGACACCAAACTCCTCTATTTGCTGCATACAAAGGGCTTTGCTGTGGAACAAGTGTAATAACTTCTCAAACAGTTTACTCTGTGCCGTAATTGTCTCCTCTCTGTTGTGCTCTCAGTTTTGTTTGAAGAGCTTAGAACGCTGAACACCCCCTTCCTTCTCTTCTTTGATGTTTTAACTGCATTATTCTCAGGGAAGCTTGTTTTCCAGCAATCCAGAAAGTCACATCGTCCCATGCTGCCAAGTGAGGTGATCTCACGGTGCTGAAGGGAGACCAGCAGCTGGGAAGTGGCTGCTTTGCTCTGCTGGGTCTCGGCTTTGGCAGCAAGCAGAGCTTCAGGATAGAAGTGCAATATTCAAGATAATGGCTTGTGGTTGTTGCTGGTTGTGCTCATGATGTGTTAGTGAAGATGTCAAACCTCTGTCATCGCTTGCTGTATCCTCTTAGTGAACAGGAGTCACTGGCCCTCAGCTCCTGAGTTTGCCAGAAGAAAGTTATAAATCTCTTGGTGAGGAGAAAAAAATGAAGAGCACAATTTCCATTGGCTTTGTGCTTCTGCCACTTTGTGCTTTCTTGTAGAAGAATTTTAACTCCTACTGAAAAATCTGGGTCTAAGAAACGTAATGATTCTCCTGTGCAACCCAGACCTGCTGGGAAGCTGCTATAAGCAAAATTACAATATTGATAAAGGGCCTTGCTCAGCAGAAAGGATATGCTCCTGGAACATGTTTGTTGTAAGCTTGAGCAATTGTATTTTAGGCTTTTTGAGGTAAAAGTGGGCATTCTTGGTTCATAGTCTGCAATGTTGAGAATGGCATCTTAACCAGAGCTTTAAGGGAAAAATTCCCGATGAACTGAACCAGTTGGAGCAAACTTTGGGGCCTTGTGTAGTGTCACCTTCTTATTCCTGGATTTAGCTGCAAGGGACTAAGAAACTGCCTTAATTTCTGGAGTGATGGTGATCAGGCAGAATCTGCACAAGATTCTGTTCTGCACAAGAATCTGTTCAAGCTGCTCTGCTCTGCCTGCCTCGGTGCCCATGAGCGTGTGGAGAACTGTGCTGAAAAATGGGTTCAATAAATTCCCTTACACCGTGGTGTTTTTCAGCTGACTGCTCTGCTGAGCCTCTGGAGAGTTGGTTTTCCTGGTGTAGCAGGCAGCTTGTGGTGACCACACTTCTGATCCAACCTCCTGTCCTGCACCTTGCTCCCCCACCTTCCCCTTCTCTCCTCACGCCTTTGTCCATGGGTGCTAAGCAGGGTTCAGACGTGGCCCAGAGTACTTGCACTGGCATAGTTGAAAGAATAAAATCCTCATTTTTGGCTATTGTCACAGAACAATTGTTGCTGCTGAGGGCTCGAGAGCAGCTAGAGCTGGGAATGGCTGTTTTTCAGACAGTCAGCTGAATAAATGCTTGGGGCAGTGCATAAATGTCATGGTGTAAAGATCTGGGGGACTTGGATTTGGAACAACACAGAAGCACTTCTGAGACAGCGTTCTGCCGTTTGCAGGCCTTGGTGGGAGCTGCTCCTGTTCTCTCGAGGTTCACTGTTTGCACAGGGATTGAGGATGGGCTGGGGAAGGCCAGCACAGCGCAGACAGGAGTGACTCGGTGTCCCCGTGAGTCACCCTGCGGTGCAGGATCCCAACCCCGAGGCCTGGGTGTTAGCCGGGATGGGATGCTGTGTCACCAGCCTTGTGTGGCACCTGGGGCTGTGGAGTTTCACCTTCACAGAGCCCTGGGATCCTTTCAGTTAGAAAAGCCCTCTAAGACCGTCTCGTCCAGCCTTGGCCAGTGCTCTGGAGCTGCTCTGCTCGGGGCTGTGACTGCATCCCTGCAGCACGGGCAGAGCCGAGGGCTGGTGGCACAGTGTCTGCAGGTGGTGATTCACAGCCAGCAGTGCTGCTCTGGGCTAAATCAGCAGGTAAATAAAACGGTGATTTTTAGTCTTGGGGCAGGAGCTTGGCTTAGCCCTGCTCATGCTTTAGGATTTGTACTCCCAAGTTTTCCCTGAGCAGTGGGGGCTTTTCAGTGGAAATAAGTCTTTACTGGAGGTCCTGGGTTTGTGTGAATATGGGAATGAATGAGCCGAGGGGAGGTTGGAAGGAGATGCAGCAGAGTGCTGAGCACATGCTGGGAATAAAGAGCCCTTCAAAGCTGATGGTTCTGTCCAGGGGTGGGGGCGGGTGTTCAGCTGAACAAATTGTTCACTTTGGCTTCTTTGCAGGCAGAAATGTTACCATCAGCTAATGAGATTGTTCTCAAGCCTTGTGGGGTTTTCTCTTCCTCCCTCAGAGTCATCATGAGAGTGGGTTTGGCAGAGCTTTAACTCTTGCTCCACACACTGATCTGGTTTTGCATTGATCCAAAATAATAATAATAATAACAATAATAATAGTAGTAGTAGTAGGATAAAAGCTTGGTGAGCTGAAGAATGAATGTGAAGAATATACGGGAACAGGAGCAAAGTGGAAAATAGCAGCTGAAGTGCTTGTCTTACTGAAGAAAGGTCCCATCCTGTACCTCCTGGGCTGTGTCCCAATGCCACGGTGAGGCTCCTCTGTGGGAGGGGCTGAAACATTCCCAGTTTGCCTCTGGAAGGTGAGGGAGGCTGAGCTGGGTGTTCCTGGGGGAAGGTCTCAAACCCCAGAGCTTTGAATCACTCTCAGGTGATTTCTTCTGTCCAAAGCTGTGTAGCAAAGAGGAGGCCTGTGTACTGGAAGGTGACTGCACTCCAGGGGACAGCAAAGCCCCTGGGAATATACAGAGTGGAGGAGGGGAACCATATGGAAAGTGCCTGGAAAGCTGGAGCTTATTGCCTCATGTTGTGGCATTAATCTGTGAGTGTCCAAGGCTCTGGGAGCTGCCAGGTGCCCTGGGCTGTGCCACCTCCTGGCATCAGTGCCAAAGGCATTCTGTGGTTCCCAGTGAACCCCTCCCATGGCTGTTCAGCTCCCAGCCTGCTTGGCTGCCTGCAGAGTATCTCAGTGTTTCTGTGTTGTGTTTCTCTCTCTTCTGGCATCAACTGTTTCTTCCAGCATGACCTGTTACTCCTCATTTAACATCAAGATGGTTTGGGTTGCTGAAGTGCTTGGAGTGGCAGAAACAATCTCCCTCCAGACCCCGGTGGCTGTTTCTCATTCATTCTGCTGATTCCTAGAAGTGGATCTGATAATGTAGCTCCCCTCCAGCCTGTAACTTTCCCATCTGAAATCAGTTCTAGCTCCATTCTTCTGTGCTGCTCCATGTCATTACCACGCTGGTTTAGCAGCAGCTGGTGGGTCTGCTCTGCTCACTTTGCAGCTGGGCCTTTAGTAGGGCAGTCTCCTGGTGAAAAATAAGTCTGCTAATCTCTAATTCTCTCCATTTGTTGGGGCTGTCTCTGTCTGCCTGGTTGGAATTCAGCTGCATGGACTCAGCAGAAAGCAGCACGGACTGGTGGGTGGATGGGCTGACTGATGGACTTGAAACTGAGACTGAGATTGGATATTGGGAAGAAATCCTTCCCCAAGAGGGTGGGCAGGCCCTGGCACGACCCAGAGCAGCTGTGGCTGCCCCTGGATCCCTGGCAGTGTTTGAGGCCAGGTGGGACAGGGCTTGGAGCAGCCTGGGGTAGTGGAAGGTGTCCCTGCCCAGGGCAGGGGATGGAACTAAGTGATCCCTGTGCCAGGGTGTAACCACCCTCACAGGGAGGAATTTCTTCCCAATATCCAATCTAACCCTTCCCTCTATCACTCTGAAGCCATTCCCCCTTGTCCTGTCCCTCCATGCTCTTGTGAAAAGTCCCTCTCCGTTTTCCTTGTAGACTCTCTTCAGATTTAGAAAGAAAGGAGAGGATTTTCCTCTCCCCCAGAGCAAGGGGAGGTTTCAGATCCCCAGTGGTCACTGCAGGACATCACACTCTGTGTTGTGCCCAGTTGCTCCTTTCTAGTGCTAGACGAGGAAAGAATCATTTTCACAAAATGCTTGTAGAGGCATTAAAGCTGAGGAATATCCACAGGTCCTTGTCCCAGAGCTGATCCCCACGAGGGAACATCCATCCCATGATGTTGCTGCCAGCACCAGCAGGGAAGGGTGGGACCGAACTGGGAAAGGCTCAGTTCTAAATATAGAGACACTACGCTCGGTGCTGTTTTGGAAAGTGTGGCTGAGGCATCATTCTGTTCTTCCCCTCCTCCACTGCTGCCGCAGGGTGTCAGAGGATGAAGTGTACATTACTGTGTTTCGCTTTCTTGGGTTATTTTTGGTTCAAATCCAGTGGGTTTTTCTGGGGTAGGATGTGTCCTGATTTTAAGGTGAGGAGCAGGTCTGCTGCTGCTTGTGCTGCCATGTCACTTAAGAAACTAAGTGGATTGAAAACCATTCTTTTCATACTTAATCTCAATTTCTGTGTAATCTGAGCAAAAGAATAGGCTCTATTTATCAGCACAGGCCAGCGTTCCAGCCGGCAGAGGTGCTTTGTAATGTTGGGAGAGGCAAACTTAGGGAATTGGCACTTCAGATGTACTCTCAGCAGCATTTGATTCTAAAAGCTTACTTCTAAAAATTCTCAGGGCTCTGTGCATCTCCAAAGAGCAAACTGCTGAAATCTGGCTTTACACAGGGAAATATTCCAGAGGGAAGGACTTGAACTCCTGAAGGTGTTTTGGAGAAGGCTGGGAGGGCAGGAGGCAGCAGATGCTGTTGCCTGTTTTGTGGGAACGTGGCCTCATCTACATTGGCTCTGCAGGGACAGCCAGAGGTCCAGCAGGAATATGGATAACGTGTCTTGTTCTAAATGCAGGGGATTCACTTGCAGTTTGAAGCAACCAACTCCTTTTTTTCAGGGTATTTCTATTAGTTGATTTGAAACTTGTAATAACCCTGGGACTTTTTTGTATTTATTTCATTTTTAGGCAAATGCATTTGGTAGCAGTTATGCCTAAATCAGGGCAGAGGCCCAGGAGGTGCAGATTTTTTTAAGAACTTGATGATTTCTGCTCCTTTCCATCTCTGCAGCTGGGGCTGCCTCAGTACAAAACCTCATTTACCACGTGCTGCTTCTGCTGTCGTGGCTGGTTTCAGCTCTGAAATGGGTTAATCTCAGCAGAAGACTTTCTGGTTTGATTTTGGAGGAAACATCTGGGCATTGCTGTGGCTCCCCTGCCCCACATGCTTTGGCTGGTTCGAAATTCCTACACAGAAGGAGGGGGGGAGATGGGCAAAGGGAATTATTTCGTGATTAATTTCTTAATTGCTAAGCATCCAGATGTGGCAAAGGCTTTGTGCAGCAGCACTGGATTTGTCAGCACTTTCTGCTGATGCTTTGTTTCCACACCATGTCGGGGTTGTCTTCCTTTCTGGGAAGCCTTAATATTTATCCACAGGAATCAGTATGCTTATTTTCATGATACTGTGGCTTTTAACATGGAGAGTGGAGCCGTGGATTTATCCATTCCTTACCATCTCTGTGTTCCTGTGTGCCCTGGACTGCAGCAGTAGGGATTGAGGGTGTTTTGATGACAGTTGATGTTATTTCCTGGCTTCTTTATTTGCTTGGTCCATCCATCAGATGCAGAAATCAGGTTTGCTTTGCTGTTGCCTGCTGTGTCCTTCGCAGCATGCCATTGCAGGGGAGCGGCTTGTGCAAGGTTGGCCCTGTTGGTCCTCTCCACCTCGTAAACCCCAGCAGTGGCGGTTGTGAAACTTGTCACCAAGGTTTAATTGTGGCCACATGGTATGAGCTGCCGTTCAGGTGGATTTGGGCACTGATGCCAGAGACTTTTTTTGAAGGCTTCAGTCACTGGGTGCCAGCAGATGTTGGAATATTGCTCTGCAGAGACATGGCCCTTGCAGCACGTCTGTAATTCCTCGGTAATTATTAGCAGCAGTGAGATGGTATCAGTCCTGCCATCCAGAACGCTGCTTCTGATCTGTCTGTCAGTTCTCCTTGGATCTCTGTGGCCTGTGTGATTAGAATCCCACTCAGAATAATGCTGTGTGTGTTGCAGGAGGCGGAGGGCAGAGTGGAGGTGGGCAGCAGACCGCGCCGCCATCGTCAGCCGCTGGAACTGGCTCCAGGCCCACGTGTCGGAC
>VXBC01003615.1:121414-140824 GCA_013399945.1 Ploceus nigricollis | reverse complement strand
TGAAAGTAAAATAGATTTTAAAGTCTTTTGAGAGCAGCAAGATTCTAAAGGAATAGATCAAATTACTTACTTTTATATTGCCATAAAGCTACAGAGACATTTTCTGTCTCTTGTGTGTTTTGAAAGGATCACAATTTTGTCCAAGGGCCAAATGAGATAATAATAATAATAATAATAATAATAATAATAATGATATTAAACCCAAGCAAGACTATTAGGAAGTAACTGATAATTAATAAGCATGTTTTAAAAATAATTTACAGTGACCTTTTACCTTAAAGAGTTAGGTTTAATTATAGAAATACTTTCACCTCAAGATGACTAAAATTATCAATTTTTTGATTTTTAGTATAACTTCCTGCATTGTTCATAGAGTTCTATTGAGTATCTCTGTTATTCATGAAATTAAAGGCTGGATTTGCCACTTTATCCTTATGTATGAGCATGACAACTGTGAAGAATATTGCAGTTTCCTGAAAAACCATTCAGTGTTTCCTGAAAAATCATTTAGTAACCTCTCAAGACCAGCACATGTGCAGCTGGAGGAGAAAACATTAACCACCATTAGCCATCACCACTGTGAGTGAGAAATCTATCAGAGGCTCTGGTTTTCTGGTTCCTACATCAAGGTGATAAATAAATGGATTATCAGCATCTGAAAAGTCACATGGCTTCTCTCTCCACTTTGTAGACAGATTAATCTTGCAAAGGTATAAAGCAGAATTAGTGAAAAAACAGCAAGCTCATAGTCTGGACTAATAGAATTTAAATTTCATTATAATTTTTTAAAACAGTGAACCATCCTTTAAGCTTCTACCCAAGAAGCTTGTAGGGCCTGTTGTGACAGACAAGAGGTGATGATTTTAAACTAGAAGAGAGTAGATTCAGACTGGATTTAATAAAGATGAGGGTGGTAAAACTCTGGCACAGGCTGCCCAATGAGGTGGTAGATACCTCATCCCTGGAAATGTTCAAGGTCAGGCTGGGTGGGGCTGGGAACAACCTGGTCTAGTTGAAGTTGTCCCATAGTACTGGCTGACCTTGAAAGGTCCCTTCCAACCCAAACCATCCCATGATTCTATGATTTGGTTTCAAGGTCTTCCATGATCTGAGGCATCCTCCATCTGCTCATACTTTGTGTGTCCTACAGGCACCACCTTTCTAATGTTGATGGAATTCCTGTCTGGCATCATTCCATCACATCTGCCTGTTTATTACTGAGATCTTTGGTCACCCTTTGCTCCCTCTGAGCAAGCTCTCAGTTGGACATATCCCCTTTCCTTAGCTCCTGCTGCATCCACAAAGATTCACACTGTGTTTGAATTTAAAGTCTCCATGTCAGCCCTGTAATTCCTACGTTCTAAAAAGGGCTGGATAAAGAAGATTAAGGGCTGTTCAACAGAAATCCAGTGAAAAAGACAAGTTTATCCAAGCCTCTTCTTTGGAAGATCTCTGCTACTGGAGATTTTACTCCAGAATGGGTCGAAGAGTTATTTAACAGATTTACCTTCTGAGAAATATTTGCTGAAATGTCGTCTTTCTAAACTCGATTTTTAAAGCCAAAACTCTAATCCTGACATGGAGAAATGGAGAAACAGGTTTGCTTTTCTTCAAAATATTGGGTCTAATTAAGGAAGAAGCCCTCACTGATGAAAAATGAATACAAAAGGCTAATGGATGAAGAGTCTCAGTGGAGAAAATCAAAATCAAGTGGGCTTAGTCAGAGAAGTTGTCACTCCTTTTCAAGGGAAATTACAGCTTTTGACATAGAAATAGCTGCACAACTCCAGAAGTTTTGAATTCCATCTCCCTGAAGGGATCAGTTGCCCCAGCTGAGTGATTTTTGCCAATTATCCTCTTGTTCCCTGATCAATCTCTTTTTCTGCCCATTGTTATACCAGCACCTATTCTAAAATACTCTCAGTTGGAGCAAATAACTTCCTGTTCCTTTCCTTTTCAGCTCCTCAAAAAGATCATTAGCAGCAAAGCAAAGTTCCTTGCAAGATTTCTACCCAGCCGACACAACAATTTGCAAAGACTTCTCCTTTCCCCCCCTACAAACCTGCTTTTTATTCTTATCCCTCATCATAAAGAAAGCTCATTTCCAAATTGCAACACCTAAATCCCAGAGGAGCCTCTCAATCCCCTGCACAGTTTTAATGGAAATATTAGAAAATAAGGAAAAAACAAACTTTTTTTCTGGTTGAAAACATGCACAGATGTTCTTTACCCAATATATGGATTAGATAATGCAGTTGTCAGTGACACACTTTTTTATCAGACTTTTAAAAGCATTTAAAGCTGAAGAAAAATGTAGTTTTTCCAATCAATGTTAAAATCTTCAGTGAGGATAAAATCACTTCATACACATAGTGGGGTTTGGGTGCTTTGATTTTTGCAATAATCCAATGAAAGCTCAAAATTAGCACTGAAAACGAAGGGAAATCAACCAATTCTGATGTATTAGGAAAATTATAAAACACAACTCACTGTGGGCATTATAATTGAGTGCATGGAGCTGATGAGCAGCTGAACTCATCTGCCATAAGTTTTTTATTTCAAACTAATCTATAAACTGCTTTTTCAATTCTCTAAAAGCACATAAAATACCAACAATTCTTTTAGAGTGTCCCCATCAATCCAATAAAAAAAATCATAGGTTGCAAATGACCAACCATAGCTGTAATACTAAAAATATTCTGGTTATCAATCTAAAACTGGTTTTGCAGTGATGTTGGCCAGGATGTTTTGCCTCATTACTTCATGGTTCTCATTCTGTTGTTTATTGTCCTGTCGTATTATATTTATATCATTTGGCCTCCATCTTCCATAGCAATTAAAAATGGCATTTCTTTAATCCTGGTTTTGCTGGTTTTCCTGGTGCTTTCCACACATTTCCATCCCTGGATTGGAATTGATTGTCACCACCAGTCTCTGTGCAATGACCTCTCCCATTAAAAAAATCTTTAAATACTTGATTTAACTCCATTCTTTGTTTTAGTTATTTTTACTATGATGGGATATGTGGCTCCATACACAAACTTTGGCACACACAGTCACCACCTCAGCAGAGAGACCCTGGAAATGCCTGATTTCTGGGTGTGGATTCCTTTTGTCACTGGACATGGTAAATCCTGGAATTGCTGCAGCTTGGAAACTGTCCCAGCACACAAGGGACACTGGGAATTACACATTGGACTCCAACTCTCTACATTTCATGACAAAATCTTGGATATGGGAAGAGAAGAGGGGCTCAGCCAATATTATCTGGTAATGTGAAGATAACCACAGCTAAAATGGGCTTCATGTGTCCAGAAAAGGAGCTGTTAGACTGGATTGTATTGGACTGTGACAGGAAGGATTAGTGGAGAGGAGGCCTGACAGTGAATTCATTTTAATCTGCAGTAGATATTTTTGGGGGCCCAAAGCTGGAGTTTTGAAGCCCATGGACAAGTTATCAGGAATTCAGCACATGCTGTGTGAGGGTCACCAGTGGCTTTACCTCTCTCAGAGCAGGAGCCTCTAAAAGTGATTTCACTGGCAAAGCATTTCCATCCACCAACATTCCCACAAGGAGATACTTTTTTCTTTCACCAGGGAAAGGTTCTTCCCCAGAGGGTGCTGGCACTGCCCAGGCTCCCCAGGGAATGGGCACGGCCCCGAGGCTGCCAGAGCTCCAGGAGGGTTTGGACAACTCTCCCAGGGATGCCCAGGGTGGGATTGTTGGGGTGTCTGTGCAGGGCCAGGAGCTGGACTGGATGATCCCTGTGGAGCCTTTCCAACTCAGAATATTCCATAATTCTGTGATCTTTGAATGGAAGTGCTGGGAGGCACAGAGAGGTTAATCTGCACAATATGCAGGTGTGCTACAGACATGCTCTTTCCCTTTCTCATATTCTTTGCCAGGTGCCTTGCATAAACACTGGCCCAGCTCTGTCCCCCAGCCTGGAGGTCTGAAATGAAAGGACAATCTGCTCCTCTCCTGGCTAATTGGAACTGGAGCAGAGATATTTCACAAGAGAATAATGATGAGCTGCTTTCCCTGCATCCCTCTTTTCCTCCATTTTTATTTTTGTAGTGTCTCATCTGCTCTGCTGAGCTGCCAGTCACCTCCTGGGGACACTGTCCCTCACTGAGAGCTCCTGGGACTGTCTGACTGTCCCTCAGCTGTTTTCATCTCCTGAGGCTGGGACATTCCATCTGGGAGCTGGACCTGTGGACACTGTGAGTGCTCAGAAAGTGCCTTCCAGTTCTGGATCTCCTCATTTCCCCCCTGGCAGCTGGACCTGAGCTCGGAGGAGCTCCCTGCTAACGAGGGAGCTCCATTCTCTGATCCTCCCCTTGCTTGGCTCTGGTGGCTGAATTGCCTCTGGCTCACCTCAATCAGCTCCATTTATTCCAGGGTTTTGAGTAGCTGCATATGAAAGCCTCGCTGATGGAGATATCACATGGCTTTGCTTTGCCTACAGACAATGATTTCATCTTAATAAAGTCAGATTTTGGCTCTGCCTGCTGCGCTGTCGAGTGAGCTCTCCTACAAGCCCCACAATGCAGCAGCTTTGTGAGGAAAAAAATACAGGACAGAATAATTTCTTTTTTCTCTCAATAATCCTGAAAATGAGCCATGACTGACAAGTGGGAGCAAGGAGGATTTGAAGCACTTGAATTTCTTTTTCCAGTGTATTTTATATTGCAACTGAGGATGCCACTGCCACTGCAGGAAGAGTTATGAGAGCATTTAAAGGGTTAAGACCTTCATATGCCTGAGGCCACTTCTAAGTCCTGGTTTTCTGTACTGCTCCGTCCTATCAGGTTTCTTTCTCCCTCTGGTCAAAATAGTAACTTATATAATTACCTAATTCATATGAATTTGCAAGGCAACAAATGAAATGAAAAAGCTCCTCGGAAACACCAGCATTACACAAAAATACACATAAATCAAAAAAGCACCTCCAACACCTGAAGTGACACATAGCCACATCAAATTCCTGCCCTGCAAACTGCTCAGCCCATGAAACAGAGCAAAAAATGCAGAGCACAAGGCAAAAATGTGCCATCAACCTCTTTAGGAGGCTGTGCATGCCACTGGCAGGGGCTGCTTTGCCTTAGTGCCCCTCAATTCTTTGACTGATTTGTTCCTTGGGTGTAACAGCTGCCCACAGGTTGTACCTGCACGGGTGAATCGAGTGTGACACAAAGCCAGAACATTGTGGTGCGTTGCTTCTTGTGCTAATAAATATTTCAGCATGAAGCCTAAGTGCTGGTTCTGCAGCACCCCATCCTCCTCTGCTGCAAGAGGCAGGAAAAGCAACTGGCAAATTGCTGCCCATAATGGAAAATTAAAAAAAAAAAAAAAAAAGTTGGTAAGCTTGTGGTAATGGATCACATATTTTAAATTGATTTTTGTTGCTTAGGAGGATTTGAAGCACTTGGATTTCTTTTTTCAGGGTATTTTATATTGAATCTGTGGATGCCACTGTCACTGTGGGAACATTATGAGAGCATTAAAGGGTTAAGACCTTCACATGCCTGAGGACACTTATAAGCCCTAAAATTAAACCTAAATCCTAAAACCCACAGTTGTTTTTTCCTTTTTATTTCTGACAGCCAGCCCTCTCCCTCTGCACAGGTCAGCCCTGAATGTGCTACACTTCAAGGCTCTTTCCTTCGTGGAATTTTTTCTAGGAAGAAGAAGAAAAACATCTCAGCCACTCAAAGTTGGAGCATCCTTCTCCTCTCTTCCCCCTTTTAGTGTCAAGTGAGAGATTTACCCATCTCCCACCCCAGTGATGCCTCACAGCAAAATATCCTGGCTCCAAACAGCATCCCCAAGCTCACAGGCAGCTCCAGGATTCTGGGATAAGCATTCCCAGCTTTACCAGGAACCCTACAAATAATATTTGTACAGCTCCCAGGACAAACAAACACGGGCAGGAAGCATTTACAAACCCAGGCTGTGTTAATTGCTTCTGGGAGTGTCTGCAGATGACTCTACCTGAAAATATTGGAGGGTTTTGATGAAAACTCACAGATTGTGGCGCACAGGCAACAAGGCAAACATTTCCTTCATTTCCTCGCTGGATTTTGAAATTAAAAAAGGAAAAGAGCCACATCTGTGCTCAGGAGTCCATTTCCAAGCTCCCCATCCTGCTGGGTTGGCTTCCATGGCTGGGCAGTATGGATTGAGTAGGTCCTAAATCTGGGATTTGCTCCTAGAACCTCAAGTGTTGCACCTCATGGGGTATTTATGGCTTGGAAATGAGGAATTTGTGAGGAAAAAAGGGTGAGGGAGGAGAATTAACTCAATATTTCCTTCTAGGATCACCCTCCATCCTCAACTCTCCAATGAGATTTGGCTTGTGGGGACATTTTCCTCTGAGTTAGGGTAAAACCTGTGGGGTAAAAGTTGTTTGACTTGCTGGGAATATTATTTCTATCAGAAGAGCCTCTCAGTCAGAGAATAAAATTCCAAAATACGGTTTTATGTGGCAATATCTTTACTGATTAAAAAGAAGGAGTAAAATAAAGTAAAGCAATGACTTTCCACTGGTTTTATTCCTACTTATTTTATGTGCCAGGAATTTTTCACTGTTTCAGTGGGAACTGGAGTTATCTTCAGCCTCACCATAACTTTTACATCTATTATTGTGAGTTATTTTTCTCAATTGGTGAAAAGCAAATAACAAATGTAAATAGATTTTCTTATTTCTGGATGCTGGTGTGGAGTTAGCTTGGGGAAAGCTGGGAAATGCTGCTATCAAGGTTCTGTGATAAAAAAATTAAAATTCATAGTTTTGTGTTTTATGATTTATGAATCCATCATTGTAAACTAGGAGGGAATTTTCACTGGAATCCTAGAAATAAACTGGAAACAAGATGGAAAAAAGTCAAAGTGACTCTTTGGGCTCTGTGATCTTTATTTTGGGTAATAAATTTGTGCAGACTGGAAGAAGGCAATGAAGCATGGCTTGGAAACATATTCCCCAGGAATGTATATTTTAAAGAAATGTCAATTCCTTTTAACAGAATCCACAGCTGACTTTCTAAATATCTTTGTCAGTGTTCCCATTAGGCTTTTTTTCAGTCATTTAAGTTCACCCTGAGAATTTTCCCTACATTTTTGGTGGGAATTACCTAAAATCTTGTCAATATTGTATTTCTTATACACTGGGCTTCATCCTGGGATGTCTGGGGCTGTGATTTGTGGGACAAATCAGAAAAGATTCTGATCCAGCCTCAATCAATGTGGAAATCTCTGTTTTCTTGCATCCTGGCCCAGGACTTTGAATGTGAAATTTCATGAGTAAATGTTGGATTGAATTTGTTGAATCCATGAAGTGGATTTTTGCCACTGAAGGATTTCATTATGGAGGGTGATTTAAGGGCTTTAAATGTTGTTCTCACCCTCGGTGTTATGAAATTCATCTGTCCACACTCCCAAAATCCCTTCCAGCTGTTTCAAAAGAGCATTTATTAACATCTGCAGCAAGGTTGGTTTTGCTCCACAGGAGATAGCAGAAGAAATCCCATGGAATCAGTCAGAACTTGTGTGGATCTCAGCACTGCAGGTGAATTTTTTAGGAGAAACTGTAAAAAATGCTGGTAGCACAAATTTTCTTCCTCATTCCTCACGTTTCTCCATCTGAAGAAATCAAAATAAATATAAGAGGGCTCAGCAGTGAGCCTGTGCCTGACACAGTTTGAATGTGGGTTAAGAAGACCAAAGCAAACAAAAAAAAAAAGGCAAAATAATTGTTATGCCTCACAACACACCCTCAGAGCCAACAGTCCGTGAGGAAGTAATTTCTGTCGACATATCAACATTGCAAATCGTCGACGTCCTCTTTAAAAAAAGCCAATATTTCTTCTAAATTTCCTTCAGATGGGAATGACTGATCCCCAAGAAAATGCAAAAGGACCTTGAAAGGAAAGGCTGCTGCAGTGGCTTGCAGGGACACGCTCCTCCCGAGCTTCCAGCACAATTATATGCTTATTACTTCGGAAGAGTTCGAAAACAAGCAAGCTGCAGCTTTTAATGAAGCTTTCATAGCAGTGAGAACTATGAAAAAGCATTTAAAGCAGCTCATCTCCTCCTCTATTCAGGCTCTCTTTCATTTCCAGAGGCAGTTGCGAGGAGAAATTGGATGCCATCCAGTTTGGGTTTATAAGGAAGCAGAAAAGGAGATAATGGCGGAAGTTTGTGCTTTCTTCCCCCATGTAAATTTGATCATCTTCAACGTTTGATCAGATTTTGAGGAACACAAGACAAAAAAACCCAGCAGATATTTCCAATCATGCATTTTAAAAACCTCAAAAGAGCTTTGCAGAGCCTCCCTGCATCCAGAGCTGCTTCAGACTTTTCTTTTTATTATTTTGGGGGAAGATGTAGAACATAACCAGTTACTTAGCCCTGGCACCTGATTATAAAATCCTGACTCAGAGCATCTCCAAGTTCTGCTTACAATGCATAGACATACATCCAGCCCTTTGTACTGTCAGGCTGCCTCCCTAACAAGCCAGAAATATGTATGTGAGTGGAGAAGACATTCCAGGATCAGAGGAACAGTCACTTAACAATATGTCATGGAGACTGATCCCTTTGTCAGCCCACAAAAGCTAAATGTGACCCCAAAGGAGACATCTTTTATTATGGAGAATGCAATTTTCTTGTTCTTTTATGGTGTTTTTTATTGCCAGCATTATTCACAATTCCCTAATTAGAGAGGATAACATTGGTACACTGGTTTTTACTCCTCAGTTTGGGTGCACACAGGTGTATTTGTGCAATAAGTGGAATAATATTGCTTTTCCTTTCTGTTTTTCTGTACAGAGTTCAGTGGGCCACAATATTTCTCTTGGCATCTGCTCTAATGCTGTGATCTCACATACGCCCTCAAAAAGATGAGGCTGAGCAGCCTGTTCATTTGTTTTTCAATTTAAAAGAGCTCATTTGAAACTTTGCAACCAAAGCTTATTTCAGGTTTTATTTCTAAAAGAGCACTTGACCCTTTCAGTGAAAAAAGTAACATGTGTTGACATTGCAAAATTGTCCAAATTCAAGCACCTGAGTTCAGGATGTCACCTTCCCTTTGGTGCTCCTGGCTTTGTGTGCCAACATGGAACACAAATCCCCAGTGTGGGAAAAATAAAGTCATTGCTTTGTAGGTGCCTGAAACTTGGCCAGGGGAATTTACAAAGGATATTGTTTTTACTTTGTCTGTTTGCTTTCTTATGGATTGCTGTTCACAGCAGAGTACAAAGCCTGAGCCCCAAAAGAACATAAGATGGGATATTTCTGGGTTCCCAACAAGTTTCTGGACAATTGTGAAGAAACCTTGTCACACAGCAAGGGAGTACAAATTGCCCCAAATCTTTTTTTTCCAGATCTTGGAGAGTCATAACTCTTTGAGAGAAGCTGTGAATCAATTCCCTGCAGAAGATTTCACTTGACAGACGCAGAACAGCCCTAAATGTCATCTGTGGGGAAGTGATTCCTGTATTTGTTTGTTTTTCTGTCCATATTTCACTGCCCAGAAGCCAATGAGGGGATTTTACAGCAGGACTGGTGAAGTTCTCCAGCTACAGCCCAGCTGTAAAACACACAGTAGAGTTTTCGCCTTTTTATTTCCTGACAATGAGTTTTGGTCCTGTCAGTTAAACCCACCTCAGAGGAGAAAGAAAGAGAGAAATGATTGCTCAGTGAATCTCAGAAGAATTATGGAGTTGTACAGCCCCAGAAGGATTTTAGGCAGTTTTATATTGCCCAGCTCAGCCCACATTTATTTTGTCTGTCTCAGTGTCTGAGCTATGTGATGGGTAGAGAAAACTTCCTCTGCTGCCTGATGGATCTGAGCAATCTGGTGTGGATCTGGCTGGGTGAAACACAGAAGAGAGTTCTTAGCTGCACAGAAGGCCAAAATCCACGTTGTTATTTATATATTTATTTTATCTGTGTTATTTTATCTGTATCTATATTTATAGTTATCTATGTTGTAATTATATATTTATTTTATTATGCGATAATTTAATGCAAGCAAGTACTAGAGACTGTAAAAAAAAAGGTTTTTACATAGAGAAAAACAAAGAGTCAGTAAAGAATTAGGAATTTTTTAACAGTTAAATGCTTCCATATAAACTTAGTTATGTCCAACTGCTTGAACTCAGAGGAGGAATAACTGCAGCAATCTGGAAATCTGTGCTGCAAATGTAACTCTCTCCTAGATAAAACCGTAAACATATCCTAAATCAGAGTAATTATCCAATTGTGCTGGGTTCTGACTACGTGAGACACTCAAAAGTCTCCCAAGAACCTGGAGATACTCTGAGGAAAGTGTTCTGCCAGTGAAGATTTATCCACTGTTTCACCTGATAAGATTGTTCATCTTGTTTTGAGCAGCGTAATTTGCCCTCCTCAGCACGCTGCCTTACCTTCATATATGTAGAGGAGAACTGGATTGATTATCTTCAGGCTTCCTGCCACTAAACTCAGCAAATTAGCTGCTCATGATTCCAGCAAATGACTGCTCTTTCTTTTTTTTTCTGGTGCTCCAGGAGAAATTGAACTGTAAAGCTTTGGCTGGGAAGCCAAGAACTTGTTCAGAAACTCCCCAGAGAAGAAAGAGCTGGAGAGCTGCTGTTAGAATTGATCAAGAGGTACAGGAAAATATGGGATGGTTCTGGTGTCCCAGAGAATCCAAGGAAAACGAGCTCTGTTTCTCTTGGTGCCTTTTCTGCAGTGAGATCGGGTGCTTGTGTCACATTCAGAGAACCATCGAAGGCTGGGTTGGACGGGACCTTAAACCCCCTGATGGGGACTCCACCACTGCCCTGAGCAGCTGTGCTGGGGCTGGACAACCCTTTTCATGAATGATTTTCCCAAATATCCACCCTGAGCTTGCCCTAAGGCCGTTCCCTCTCCTCCTGTCCCTGTTCCCTGGGGGCAGAGCCCGACCCCCCCCGGCTGTCCCCTCCTGTCAGGAGCTGTGCAGAGCCACAAGGTCCCCCCTGATCTCCCTTTTCTCCAGGCTCAGCCCCTTCCCAGCTCCCTCAGCCTCTCCTGGTGCTCCAAACCCTTCCCAGCTCCATTCCCTTCCCTAGCCACACTCCATCCCCTCCAAGTCCTTCCTTTTGGGGGATTTCACTGCCCTGGTGCTGCTGGACACAGCACTGCAGGCACAAGCAGGATGCCATTCCTTATGTGACCACAAACCAGGAGCAAACCCAGCCTCTAAAATCAGGCTTTAAGCTGAACTTCACCAAGCCTCCATTTCTCAGGATTTTCCTTGTGGCCACCCCCAGTCTGTGCTGGGAGTGAACATCTCACAAAGCCACAAACCATCAGCTCAGCTCTCCAGCCGTGGGATCTGGGACAAATCACTTTAATTTTGTCTCCTGGTTTTCCTTTCACCTTAACAATACACTTTCTGCCACTTGGGAGAAACTGCTTATTTCCTTTGGCCGTTGCATGGACTTTGAGTCCAAATGAGAAATGATAATCCATCAATCCATCATTTCTCAACTGTTCTCTCTGCCAAACAAAAAAAAAAAAAAAAAAAGGAGAAAAAAAGTGAAAAAAGCTAATTCCAAGCTGGGAGGAGATGTGATTCTTCAAAGAGTAAAGACATCTTTCAGTTTTGAGAATATTCTGCTGCAGTGTCACCAGCTGAGCTAAAACTGCTCCAGCTGGAAGGTGCTGAGAGCAGGACAGGCATGGCCTTGCTGACTTTGATGGGAGTGCATTTGAGGAAAAATCCCACTTTTCAGGGAAAATATGGTTTGAATGCTGCAGGGAGAGGGAAAGCCCTGGTCCCCAGGACTCTGGGTTGCAGCTCTGGGTGTTCACTTGATGTTTATCTTGAGAAAAAGTTTAACCAAGTTCAGATTGACCATTTTTTTTCCTCTCTGACCATTAATTTTTCCTAAACACCCCCTTGTCTGAATATAAATTTGTCAGATGGGTTTCTTAGATGCTGAAGAAGGAGAATGAAGCTCTGTGAGTTCTGTGTGAGTGCCTGGTGTGGTGGCACCCAGCCCCACCAGGTGCAATTTGACCATTTCCCTCTCATTTCCCCTCAATCTCAGTAATTCCAACCCCTCTCTTCTTCCTTTGTCTTTTCAATCTTATTTGTATCATTTTATCCTCCCTGTTCATTTTTTTCCCCCTTCCATAAAACCCAATAAAATATTAATGTGGCATAACAAATCTGTCTGTGCTGGGAATCTCTTGGAACTATTGATGAAGCCATGAATAAATTATGAACCTTGATTTTGCTTGTGGTATATCAAATTTCACGTATTTATTACATTTTCTGTGAAGTCAGCTCATCTGACAGAGGTTTTGGTTTTGTTTGCCTGCTTTTATTTTAGGTAGCCCATGATTTATTAACGTTTGGAAAAGGTAATGTCTGATGTAGTGTAACCTAAAATATGAAATCTCCATTTGGATCAGTTTTTGCAGTTTTTGTTATCTAGAAAAGGAAGAAAAAGGAAAAAAATTCTGCTTATCCCAGAAAAAAATAAAAATACAAATATATGTTTTTCCTTATGCTGTTAAGCTGCATCTTCCAATATCACCTTGGCCTAAGGAAAAGACTTCCAAATGTGAAGAGTAGTGCTCACTATTAAAAAAAGGAAAATCCCCAAACCTTGAGTATTGTAGCAGTAATTCTATTTTCTTTGGGAAAAATGTCTCTCTTTAGCAATCTTAATCAAGATTTTTATTCCAATTAGAGACTAATTTGAGAGTTTAAGTGTGGGTTGCTCTTTCTGAAATTATGTGTTAGTATTTTTAAAATTTTTTTTTTTTTGAGGGAGATTGATGGCAAAATAAGTCTCAAGTAGTTTTTCTGGAGATGTGTGCACTGCTGAGAGTTTTCCTGGTTTACTGACGAAGGATCTGCTCATTTGGGCATCTTATTCCTAAAAGAATCTGATCAGAGATGGAGTTTTTTATACCATGGATTTTCCAACAATCCACTGAAGGGAGGCAAAAGAGAGTTTGGAGTTAAATCTCTGAAACAAAGAATTCCTGATGTACAGCTGCCACTTCCAGGCTGAAAACAAACAGAGATGTTGGCAGAAAAGAAGAAATCCCTGCTTATTTGGGCTCTTTCACTCATCCCTGTGGGTCACACAGAATTCAGAGCATAAAATTCCCTGCTCCAGAAATGCAGGTGAAAATGTTGATAAGCTGAACCTCAGGAATTGAGCTGGGGGAATAAAATCTCCCAATCTTTTAATAAAAAGTGTGTTATGCATTTAGAACAATTTGCATATAGGAAAGAATAAGGAAGATGCCTGGGAATCCTTCAAAAAATTAATATAGAAGTTATATTATGATGCAACATTAATATTTGAAAATTTTAAAATGCATTCTGAAAGGGCTTTTCAAATTTGAAACTGCAGATAGTATTATGATAAATTCATAATTGTTATTTAGGCCTATTTCTTATTAAATATTTCTCAGGTAAACTCTGCCTTGTGCTTAAAATGGCATGAAGTCCAAAAGTTCTGCAAAGGCCACCCAAAAAGGAGACACCAAAGGGGGAATTGAAATCCATGAAGAGAAAGGTGAGGAAATCTGACCCTCAGGTAATGTCACCTGATAAAATCCTCTAAACTCACAAAGTCAAGCAGAGCTCTAAAGGAAAATTCAGTGCTTGGCTCACAGTCCTTTCACTACATTAATAATTATTATTAATAATCAATAAAAATGGGCAAACACCACGGTGAGAGGGCAAAGCAGGACAGAGGATTTTGGTGTTTTCTGCTTTGTTTTCAGCACAACACATCCAAAAAAGTCTTTTTCCTTCATATATTGCAGTAATTAAGTTCCTTAAAATGCAAATCAGAGGATGAATAATTAGGAACAAAAAGCCAGCTCTAATTCCCCAAGAATTCTCCTGTTTTAGGTGTGCAGTGTCACTCCTGTGGCTCTGGGTTACCTCTCCCACTACCTCCCAGACCTTTGCAGTACAGGTTGTGATGAGTAAAGCACCTCAAAGTTCTCATAGAAAAAAAGGGATTTTCCCCCACCTCCCCTAGGGAAGAATGGATAATTGCTGGGTAATTTCAATTGCAGAAGCATGTCCCACCACCCCTGCACTTGGTGATTCTGCTGCCCACCTCTTTCCAGAGCCTGCAAGTGGCTGAATCCATAAACTCCTGACAATAGGGTGGAAAATGTCCAGTTGGATGAGAAAAGGCAGCTCAGAGCAGCACGTGGAATGCTGATGAGTTTCCCCAGTGGCCTGAGTGTGGCACTGAGGGATTTTCATGGAATGAATGTGACAAATGGCCAATGCAGGTACAACCCCAGCTGCAGCCACCCCTCAATGAAATGCAGGAGGGGCTGCTCTGAAGTCACTCCTTCAACCACTCTGCCCATGACAGAAAATAAAAGATGGTGATAGGAACTTGTGGTACCTAAAAAATGAGCCAAATTTGCTGGGCAGTGAGAAAATGCATTGCATCCTCTTTGAGAGGAGAAATCACAGGTTTCCACCTATTTTCCCCCTTATTTTTGGTAGTGAAATGCTCCCTAGAGGAATGATGGTCGTTGTCTCTTGTGGATCTCAGACAAAAGAGGCTGCTTTATCGATCTCCACTCCTTGCTGCAAAGGTATAATTAAAAATAAGTATTAAAGCTGATTCCAGCCTAACCTGGCACTCCAGAGCTGGCTGTGTACAATAAAAATCACCTCATGCTCTCCTCGTGAGGAGAGCCCTCAGTGATCCAATTTCAGAGCTCTGCAGAGGTAATTGAAGGCTGCAGGAGGTTGTTCTGCACAAGCTCAGATTAGGACTTAGCTGAGAACGTGTCAGATGCAGCCACAGCTCAGCCCCATCTCCTGCAGATTTTTGGGGAGGATCAGGACAGGGCTGAAGGTGAGAAGTCCAGCACTCTGCACACTCAAGAGTGTTTAAATACACCAGGCAGTGGATATATGTTGTTTTTAATTAGCAATTATTTATAAAAATGGTATTAATCTTTTAAAATGTTGACTTGTGTGCTCTGACAGCTTGGTTGGGTTTTTCTGGCTGGGAGGATGGCTGGTAACACTGCCAGATGATCTGTCTCTGAGACAGGAAGATCATTCTTTGAGTACATAAACAGTATGAATATATATGCCATGAATATATTTATAAATATGGTCAGGATAGGATCTGTTTAACCAGGAAAGGTCAGGATTGAGCCCTCAGGAATCTCATTTCAGACAAACCCAAGCTTGCACTTCTATCACTGTTTACATGTGCTGGCTCACATTTCACAGTGGAAATTGCCTCTATTAGAGTTTATTTTATACTTTGCTTGCAACTGGAACTCAGTAATTTTTTAATATATTGAGTTCTCAGACCTTGGGACATTGCTGTGCAAGGGTGTTGTACTTTCGAAAAGCACCTCAGTCCTTGTGCAGCCTGTCCTGGAATCCAACACCACCACAGAACCCAAAATTTCCCAATTTTTCTACATTTCTTTTTAAAAACGAGCAAATAGGCTGTGATCTTATCCAGCTACTGATTTGTGTAGCTGCTGATCTTATATGCTTGGGTGGCAGATGGATGGTGCAGGCTGTAAAATACTAAGGCAAAGAGAAGGGTAGCCTGTGAGATTACTAATCAATTTTCCAAAGACCTGTCTCGCAGAAGGGCCAGCTGTAAATTGTTTCATATTTCTTTTTAATTTACACAAAACCATCTAAGGTGACCTGCTGGCATCTGTCTGTGTTGATTTTCATGTACTTTATTGGTCTTTTAGCACTGCTTCTATTGCTCATCAGCTCCTCTGAATGTGTCTGTGAAGTTTCCCAAGGAAAATGAAGATGCTTACGGTGGAGATGATTTCCCTCATTTTGGGACACATTATATTTATTAATCTAATGCTGAATCTCTTCATATGTCTGCTTTGGAAAGTGTGAATGGCAATTTAGGCTCTCTTGTGCTGGGTGCTCTGCTTCTTTATGGGACATATCCTGACAGCCAATCTCATGCACTGGATGGAAGAGATAAAACATGGGGAAGAAAAATTATCAGCAGCCTCTTTCACAGAGACAGAGCTGAGTAAGGGAAGACTTGTTTAATTCACATAAAATAATCTGTGACATGGTCAGGGGCTGAATTTTGATGTTGGGCTTTTCTTCTCAAGGCCAGGCACACACATATCCATCCTCAGTTTCAAAGGAATAAAGATGAGTCTCTTGGAAAAAGCCAGAATTAATTGAGAGAAAACAGAAATTTGCTAAATTGGAAATTTGAAAGTTACTGTTGATGGGAGAAATATTAAAAAAACTGTCTGTATATCACTTGCATTTTCTAAATATTTCAAATTACAGCAGCTTTGATTTTGGAGTGTGGGGAAGATGATCTGTCAGCTTCTCTAAAACTTGCTTTGTTTCTCAGGGAAGAAAGAAGAAAGTCTTGAAGTTTAAAAACAATAATTGAAGTTGGTTAATTTGCAGCTCTTTGCTTTTGCCTTCAAATAATTGCACTGTAACAGCTCAAGAAGGGTGTGTGATAGTTGCTGCAATAACACTTCTAATGAAGTGACTTGCTTTTGCTATTAATACATCTGAAGAAATCTCAGCAAAGCTTTCATAAAAAGCTCATTGGACTTTTCTACCCGTGTCTACAACCCAACATCTGATTATCCCCTTTGTATTTCCATCAGGCACTAATAGCTTCACATGGCTTAAAAATTGAGGACAAGATCCTCAGCTGCTCTGAGTGGGAGAACTGCCTGGGCTCCCTCAATTACACCCACAAGAATCTCCCTCCTACCTCAGACAATAAAACCCATTTATGTCAGCAACAGCGAGATGCTGCTTCAACAGAAGGAAAATACCCCTTAAATTAATTTATTTTCTCTTTAACTTCCAATGTGAGTGTAATTTTTTATAATAGGAGGAAAATCCTGGGTAGGACAAATGGTTTAAATATTTAAATGCAGAGATTAAACCGGTTGTTGGGAGTTTACTGAACCTGGAGAAGGCAAGATGATAAAGAGAATTAGGGAAGACACAGCAAGCAGGAGCATGAATTAGGGATGCCAAGAGCAAAGCTTGGTAACAGACTCCTGAATCCACATGGGCTGGGAAGTTTGGATCTGTGATCAGTGACACCAAAACCTCAGGTGATTTATTCATAAAGGCTTTGCTTAGCTTTGAAGTCAGAGAGAATTTTCCCTTAGTAAGGGCTTCAAGATGAGACCCCAGATGACAAAAGGCACTGGATCAAGGAGGGTGTAGTAAGTTAGTGAAATGCAGGATGGCACTTCTGCTCATTCAAAGTCATTTCCCAGTCCTTAGCCTAGGCTGGGAGCCAAGCAAAGCAAGGCCTTCATTAGGAATGAATCACAAACTTCACAAAATAAAGACAATCTTCAGCTCACTAAATTTATGGGGAAAAAACCCCAACCCTCCCCCGTGACCAGACTTTAGCTGAATACTACAATATTTACAGCAAAGAATGTAAACCTTGACAGGGGGTGATAAAACCAACACCAACTCTTTCTTTGCCTTTTATACCCCAACCACACCAGCAAATCTTAATTTTTATCTCACTCCTAGCCCTGAAGAAGAAGAGGACTAAAGGTCCCTCACATCAGGATAATGAAGGGTGTGTTCTTTCTTCTGCAAAGACCTTGTTAACTGGTTCAGGAGCACTTTTATTTCTTGCATGTGTCTGCTGCAATATCTACAGGAGCTGGAAAATGAAACCCCACTTCACAGCAAAGTAGAGCTTTTGCCTCTTTCTTTTCAGGGCTGCTCTCAAGGACAAGGGGTTATTAGTGGCCTTTCACTCTCCAGGGCAGGAACTTTTCAGGCTTCAGAAATTTTTACCCTGTTGAGTGAATGCAATGCATTGAATTTCTTTATTGCTTTCATGTTGCTAAGGTCTACTTCGATTTTTGAGAAAATAATTAACTGCTACTCAAGCCAGGAGAATGAAACTGGAAGCGCAAGCGTAACACAAAGAAATCCTCAAATAACCTTGGAATAGTATGAGCTGATTTTTTATTTAGCTACCAGTTCTGAAAAATCGAGGGAAATAAATTTGGATTGGCTTTAACAAGAGCATTTGAAACCCTTTTGAGCCAAAAGTAAAAACGGAGGTTAGCTTGTGAAATGAAATCCTCCATTTGTTCCAGGCTTCTAAATACTTTGAGATTTTTTAATATTCAATTTTTTAAAAGTGAATACATTTCATTTAGTAAAACTTTAAAATTATTAGCTTCAACTTTTTTTTCTCCACAAATCGCATCACCTTTTTTCTGATTAAATAACTAGATGCAACTGGCAAAGTATCATATTAGCAATACAAGTGGATTTATCTCTGTGGTTTTGGAAAAGCAATAGGCAAAATAGGCAACTTTTTTTTTTTCCTAAGAACAAGTCTGGTCAATAAATCAGAAAAGAAATGGCTATGTGTGCAAGGTAAAAAAAAAAAGGTTTTTGTTAGCAAGTCCCATATCCAGAGATAAAAATTAAGAAATATATGTTTAATTTTGTTGTCCCGAAAAAATCTGTGTGTGTGGACTGTGAAACAGAAGAGGAACAATTTTTCCTCCAGCTGGAAGTGGTGGCAGAGGACTGGGCACAGCCTTTTATTTTTGTAGGGATGCACTGAGGAGCAGAGAACTCAGAGGAAGCAGAACATGATTTCATAAAGGGAAAATAGTTTTTTATTTGGAGGTGAGGAAAAGAGCAAAGGATGCAATTCCCAGCACATCCTCTGGAGCATCTCTGGGCTCCTGCCATCCCCACTTACACCCAGGTACTGCAGTTCTGTGCTGCAGCAATATTGATAGGGATCTTTCTGCTGGAAACTGGGGAAAGGACAAACCTTTCATTCCACTTTAGCAAATAAAAAATATTCTTAGTGCTGTTTCCATTATTATCTAAAGCTCAGTAACTGAAACATGCAGGTGGAGCAGTAGCAAGTTGAAATTATTCAGAGTTCCTCTGAATTTGTGCATCTTTGTTTCCATTTAATTTGGAATGCAAAAGGCACACACTGGGAGATCTCAGCCCGAGGAAACAAGACACTAAACCAGAAATGAAATCCATGGAGCCATCAGCTGTGAGTTACTGGGCAAGGGCATTTGGCAAACTGGTAACATTTAAAAATATAAAGTTTTTATGCAACAATATTTGTGAAAGTTCCCTAAGAATCCACAGAGGTGTCAAAAGCATTTCAACAGGCAATGATGGGGGACAGCAGTGGCAGGAATTTGGCCATTAAATGTCCATACACAGATGATGGAAATGTTCAAAAATGAGTAGATGTGGCATCTCACCTTGAAGGTCCTTTCCAACCTGAATGATTCCATGATCCTGTGGGATGGGTCACTCAGGAAAAGGCAAAGTCTGTCAATTTTATTGACATTTGCAGCTGTCATAGCAAATACCTCTG
>VXBC01003615.1:109515-121389 GCA_013399945.1 Ploceus nigricollis | reverse complement strand
ATGATGGAAATGTTCAAAAATGAGTAGATGTGGCATCTCACCTTGAAGGTCCTTTCCAACCTGAATGATTCCATGATCCTGTGGGATGGGTCACTCAGGAAAAGGCAAAGTCTGTCAATTTTATTGACATTTGCAGCTGTCATAGCAAATACCTCTGCACTTCACAAATATATTTTAACCAAACCACTCTTTAAACCATTAGGTACATTTTTCTAATTTTTTTTTTTTTTTAGTTACAGAAGCACGTTCCTAATTCTTCCTGTTGAAAATCAAATAATCTGGCTATATTTGTTGTCTTGTATTTTAAAAGTCTTAAAAATTTAGAAAATTTTACTTTTTTATTTTGTAAAAGTACCCTTGAGCTAATAGCCTGCAAGTCAGCTTCAGGAAACTAATGGTACAGCCAGGGAAAATCAGGTGTATTTGAGTTTTCATCTTATTGGAAAGGTTCAAAATACAACCCACAGGAATTGATTTAAGTGTCAAAGTTGGTATTATAAAAATGAAAATTAACTGTCAAAGAGTAAATAAAAGGAAGAAAAGATGTGACACATCTATTCAGTCCTTGCTAACACAAGCCAGGGTCACCTGTCCTGAAAGCAATATTGGTAAATGTCTATTTAATCATATTTGAAAGCCTTTTCTTCACAAAAAAAATTCTATTTTCCATAAGCTACTCCAGCTTTTAGCCATCCTTACTGTTAAAAAACAGAAGGATTGTCCTAATAAGCGCCCTTTGGGATTTTTATATCCAGGCAGCACAAAACACTTTACTCAGGAAATCATCCTGAAATTATTTCATTCCTAATGCAATTTTTCCAGCCCCACCGTACAAAGGGCATGGTTTCTGTCATTCAAATTTTCACTACATCCAAGCAGCAACATTAAAGAAAATATCACACTTTTATACTGGAGAAGAGCACTTGGGCAGGGTGGTGGAGCAGGAGTGGGGTCAGTGGTGGTGTTCAGGACACAAGGGTTGGCTCTCAAACCCCTCCAAACTCCCCTGGGTGTTTGTGCCCCTCTTCCTTTTCCAGGACGGCTGCAAACCTCGTGNCTCACCATCCCATAATATGAAGCCCAGACCCACACACTAATGCAGCACAGAATGTGAAAAATAGAAAAGCTAAACCTGAGGCATCACAGGAAGGGCCTCTGAGCCTTTCTTCCAACATCTCTGCCCAGTCCTGGCACCTCCCATGGATGGGGATCCCCCACGCCGTGGGCTCTGAGCTCAGCTGGGTTCGGTGGATGATCCAGAAACTCCCACACCAAACTTCATTTGACTTTGGATATGCTGGTATTTGTGTGACCAAAATGTGTTCAAACTTTGGGACAGCAGAGACCATCTGTAAATAGAGGCACTCAAAGCAGACAGTGTTGGGGCTATAGTGGAGACATCAAGGGACAGCTTGCAAAATAATGTATTAGAATTATACAGCAATCTTGTCATCAGTGACCCAGGAGTGTTTACAGGACTCTGCCGAAGCTTTTTGAACCAAAGTGTTGTCCAAAATAACCTTGTCATGAACAAAACCAGGAGCAATTGACTGTCATTAATTATGGATACATGCAGAGAGGATATAGCTTTGTGCAAAATCAAATCATTCCAAAACTCCACGGAAAGCAGGCTGCTCCATCAGCAAATGTGCTCCTTGCTTTACCTTCCTCTCTGGGTGATTGAAGAGAGGCATAATGAGGTTACTGTGGATGGAAGGAAATGGTCAAGGGCTCAAATGCCAGCAGGTCACTAAACTTTAACATCAGAACCGCTCCAAATGATTGTGTGGGCTCATCAGCTGTAAATGTGACATGAAAAATGTTAAAACTTCAGTGTACAGAATGACACAGCACACCAGGTTATGACATAATCCAGGAGCTGAGCAGGAGCAACTGTTTCCAATATCAAAGAAAAAATTATTTCATAGCAATGCAGCTGGTCTAGCACACTGAAATATGGAGTTTTTAACTCAATCAGAGTGTCACAGTGCTAAATTCTCTCATTGTCACAGGCAGACCACAATTTGATATAGGAAATTATGTTCAAAAATGCTAAACTGTGCATTTTAATGAATTTCATCTCAGAATAAAGGTTATCATGTTTTGTAAGAGATAAAAAGGTGGCAGGCCCATTGGTGATGGGCACTGCATTGTGTCACCTGGCACAAATGCCATGAGAGAATAAAAGGTGAAATATGTTCCTATAAGAGATGGATGTTGAATTTTTATATCTTAATATTATAGTCTGATTTTGTTGGCATTATCAATGTTCTGCTTGGATTCAAAACCAAAATAGCCATTAAAATTGTCTTCCAAGGAGAAATTCCAAATCATTGAAATTTAGAGATACCATTTTATCTTGACACAAGAGCAGAGCCAGACTTAATTTCTTAAACCACACTGGAATTACTGGAGGTTTTGAGGAGGGTCTATTGGGAAGCCATCAATCAACCCCACTCATTCTGGCCCAAATGTTTATCATTAAATTGTCCTCAGAACTATTTTCATTGTCTGCCACCTGACAACTGAAACCTGATTTTAGTTCCACCTCAGCTTCCTGCACCACAGCATCAGCTTTCATCCTGCTAATTATTCCAGACTGACATGTGCTGTGGATTATTTGCACTTGACCAGTAACTCCTAAAGAATGGCATTCAACTCCCAGCCACCACGGGAGGTTCAGCTTGCATTTTCTGCCACTGTTGCAGCTTCACAGTCTGATTTTAAATGTCCCATTACATTTTGGGAGTCAATAATATCATATCTATCTATCTATCTGTATAAAAATATTTTTAATTTCTCATAAAGCAGCACTTTACCATGTCCCACAGGCCCAGCAGCTGAGCTATGCAAACTGCTGGGTTAGAATTCCTCCCAGAGTGTTGGTTGGCACACAGGACTTTGTCTGAGCTCTGTATATTTTGATTTCTTCCTTCACAGCTGCTTTATTTTCCCTGCAAAGCGAGGACTTTGACACATTCACTAATTTTATTTTATTTTAAGTTGGATTTTTTTTACATCTGGCTTCAGAGCAGTTAATGTAGAGCTCTACAAGTCAGTGTAAGAGCACACCCAGCATAATCAGGGCTGTGATTCCCCTGGCTCCCTGGTGCACTAACAGGAGGTGTTATGACTCCTACAGAGTCCAGTGCTGAAATCAGCACCGAGCCCACCCCGAGTGCAGCAAAGCTCCGAGCTCATAAACCCAGATAAAATACAGCTCCACGAGAGCTGGCTTTAACATGCTGCCTATTAGTGCCTGGCAGTAGATAAATATCAAATATTAATATTTTTATTAACTGAGAATTCGGAAAGTAATCTAATTAGCGGCCTAATAAAGAAAAATATTTGCCCAGGAATTAATCACACCTTGAGATAGTTCACTCCATTAGTTTTGACATCTTCATCTGAAGGAGCTGCCTCTGCATCCCAGTCTGGGCATCATTAAATGCAATTAATTGGGAGGAAACAGCTGTTGTTGTATCATTTGCTATGACCAAGACAGAGATGTGATTACAAAGCTTTTTTTTAGAAATATTTTCCAGACAAATTCTGATTATTCTGGAAGTCAGCAGGCTCCAGCAGGAGAGAGTTGGGAAATATGTTCTCCCCAGGATGGAGACAGGGAGGGATTTCTCCACTCTCTGCTGGCTTTAGGCCACCCCTTGAGCTTGCTCGTGCCTTGGGGTCTTCACAGAAGCTTGATGGGAGTGGAAATGATGTTTGGGAAAAGGACAGATATTTTCCATGTTTCAAACAGAAAGAACTTGCATGGTCATGTCTCAGGGAACAACACAGCAAACAACAGGAAAACAAAAGGATGAGGTTATTCCAGCCCAACCTGTGCAAACTCTCAGGGCTCTTTCCTAGAATAGCCATTAAAGTCAATTTTCCTGACTAGTTTTAAGACACCCAAGTGATGAGATACCCTGAGGGATTTTTTAATGGTACTTCTTTACCTCCTGTCCTGATGTTCAACCTTCATTTTTCTTTTTCTTACTCTTCATGAAATTACCCCAGGTTATGAAATTAAGCACGTTATATCATTTAATTGCTCTCTTCTCTGACTCTGCAGCTTAAAAAGCAGCAAAAAATTACCAGCAAAACTGAACTAACAGATGTTGTAGTTGAAATAAAGCAACGCTAATTATTTATACTTTATGAAAAAAAATCCCATTTGTAAGTTTAATGCTACACCACATCTAAATATTGGTAATAATGGAATATAGAACCTTCATATTCTGCAGGAGTAATTGGTTTGATTTTTTTTTTCATAAAGAGAAAATCAGGTGCAGATTTTAAAGGAGTTTTTTGAGGTCTTGCAGAGGGATGGGACAGAAAAGTCCCTGCTCCTGCTCATCCCTTTGCCCTAAATCTCACTTTTCTCCTTGTAATGCTCCAAACTAATTCATGGATGTGTGAATCCGTGTCGAACACAGCCTGCCATGATCTAAGATGTGTTTGTGCTTCTGCTTACAACAGGAGAACAATAAAAACTAAACACCTCTAAAGCCCTGAGGCAAAACCCGGAGTAAGTGGTGTTAGATGAGGATGAGTTTAAACAAAACCAAAATGTTTGTATGAGATGACAGGGAAGATCCAAGGAATTATCTTCCTTTCCAGGCTATGAAATTAAGTGGAAAGAAGCAGCCATAAAACACGGAGGAGGAAAGGTGGTTTCATTTCTGCACGGGTTTGTAGAGCTTTTAAGCTGCACACCTTTGCTCCAGCCCTACCCAGCACGTCTGCTGCCAAAGATAGAACATGATTTAAATTTCCTCCAGGCTCCCCAGCCTTTCAGCATCACTGATAGCACAGCAACAGTAATCCTCACCTCCTGCCTCCTGCATTTGCTCCGAGTCTCTTTAGTGGCTCATATTCGTGTTTTTCCAATAATGAAGGCTTTCTGCTGATAAAACTCTTACATATTTAAATGGCATTTTCAAGCAAATGTAGTCTCCTCTTCTAATCTTCGAGGCAAGACAAGCAAAAAAAAGCCCAATTTAAGGGAGGGAGACTCAACCAGATGGGTAAAATAGGTTCTCTGTGTGCCTGCACTAAAATGAGGGGAGATATAAAGCAGCATGAATTGGTCTTCTAAAAACATCTTAATGCAGTCTCTTCACTGTCCTTTTGCTTTTATGATACTTGGAAAATGTTGCTATTTTTTGTTTGTTGTGGGTTTTTTTCCCCTCTGGCTGGAAGTCAAGCCTCCCTCCAATCTCAGCTGGCGTGTCCTGGGAATTTTCAGGACTGTAAAAGCTCTTCTTGAGAAATTTTGCCTTCAGATGGTCAGAGCCACCTCATTGCCAGGACTGCTGAAAGCTGGGCTTTGGGAAAGTGGCTCTGTCAGGCAGAACTTTGTGTCTACACCCAAAGAAAAGCCCGAATTCAGTGTCATGCTGCTGTGCTCTTTAGGCCCTAATGAGAGCACTCAATGAGCCACCTCAGGGCTTCTGAAGAGTGGGAATTGAGGCAATCATCCCCCAAAAAGTTGTCTCAAAAGCTTTGATTGCTTGGTGGAAGCAGAACTCTATAAAGCTTCTTCACTCGCAGGGCTGCAGGGATGTAAAAGCGCATTATGGAGACAGAGCTGACAAGGAGGCTTTGAAGGAGAGCCCAAAGCACAATTCCTTTCCAGCAGGAGCTCATCCTGAATGGTTCAGCTCAGGAAAAGCAAGGCTTTAGAGCTGTTTGGCATTTCACACTTGTTGGGAGTGCTGTGAAAAAGGAACAACCAAAGGGGGACCTGGGTTGCTGCACTCCAGGTTCTCTCTGAGGCCTGGGGTCAGCAGAGAAGGAGCAGAGATTATTCTGTGAGGCACAGAGAGAAAAATGGAACAGTCAGAATCTCCTCTAAGCCATTTTCCACACAAACAACCAGTCAATAAACCATAACAAAGGAGTGTGGAAGAATTTTTTCTCCCCCTAAAATCACAGGAGTACCCTTGGCCCAAGAGACCGATACCTGTTCTACATCAGGAGAATGTGGGCTGACATTCTAATAATTCTAATTAATAATATTCCTAAATCTCATCAAGCCCCGAGTTCTGGTGCAGAGATTTCCCCATTTCCTTGGATCAAAAGCCAATCTGCTGGAATTAGAGGGCAGCCCCCTTGCACTGGTGGAAGGCCAAGATAAATGGCAGGAGACTCAGGCCAAGTGAGAAAGAACAGAGAGGGCAAAGTACAAACTGGCTCCAGGGAGTGGGGAAGGGAAAAGAAGCTCAAAAATAACATTGAAAAATGGGGTTTTTTGTTGTTTTTTTTCCTTTCCTATCTCTACCGCTGAACACACCAACAAAAAAAGGCTCCCAAGGGATGGTCAGAGGAAGATTATTGTGGAAACTTCACAATGCTTTAAAATGCCTTTTATTTCACTCACATTCATCTGAGAGACTGGGAAAAAGAGATAAGGAGAGGAGATGAAGTGGATTGGGGAATAAAATATTAACATATACACAACATGTCAGAAGCACAAATAAAGGAATATCTGATATTTGACTCTTTTGAGCTTTGTGATTCCCCAAAAGCATTTTATTTGCATTAATTAAATGTACATTAATATCTTTCACTCACGTCAGATTTTAAGGAATTTTAACAACTTGGAAGAAAGGAATCACCAATATTCACATGGTGGCATGGGAAGGAATCTTTCACTCTTTTTCTGACATTTCACTATTTCTCATTAGAAATTTTATTAAAACACTCAACGTGATTCCTGGACCAACCACCACAGGTATTATTTTTTTTGAGGTATTAAAAAATATCAATAAATATAGTGGTTACTGAGGAAGATTTTGTCTTCCTGCCTGGTGACACACAAAACTCTCCAGAGGACATAAATTAATGTAATTTAAAATTATAATTTTGTATGTGCTGTTCATTTGTACATGCGTTTTCACGTATCAAGCTGTGAAGCAAAGAAATTCACTTTAATTTTCCACTCCTCTTGGATGCAATGACAAAGTTAGGCTGATTCAGCACACTAGGAATAATTTTGACACTTGCAGTTACCAGATGAAGTTTAATATAGGAATTCAAGCTGTCAGGGGAAATCTGCAAGTGTTTGCAGATTCATGGGTTTATCCATAAATGTTTAAGAATTTGCAAGTATTAGAGGCCCCATTTTCAAATAAAATTTAAAAAAAAAAAAAAAGAAGTAGAAGAAGAAGGAAAAAATACATTTTAATCAGTAGGGGATTAAACTTAACGCAGCTAACAAAAAATTCTCCTCACTGATAGTAAAGCTGAGGCACAGAAAGAGCTTTGTTAGAAATATTCCTGGTTTTCTGTTAAGATTAGTGATTACATCCCTTTGTGAAGTTGTATCTGTGTGCACATCTGCATCTCCCCCTCCCAACACAAAAGCAGCCTGGTTTGAAGGCTGAGCCATTAAATTCTCTCCCTACAACATTTCCCCAGGTGGATCCACTCTGTGAAGGCCTTGAGAAAATACCAGATTGGAGTTTTGGAGAAAAAAATGTGCCAAATGGAGAAATGAGGATAAAAATCAGCGAGATTCTGAGTCCTGGCCCCAGAATCACAGAATCTTATTGGGAACAAGAAGCAGCCAGAAATACATGGGAAGCTGCTGCTGCTTTTATCTTCTCCAAGATTTTCTCCAGGATCTGTCATCCATGCAGCAGTGGGATCCATGCTCCCCAGTGGGACCGGGTGGCTGTTTCTCACAAACAAGCCATAAATGATATTATCAAAAGCTACACAAGTAAAAAATCAACACCAGAACATATTTCAGGGCATCTAAAAATATAAAGAAGAATTTGTGCTGGGAGGGAGCGAGCTGGTTGGACATTAGGAGGGAATTAATTAAAGGATTAATTCCTGGGGGTTGTGGCATGGGCTACAAGTGTTTGCTGCAGGAGGAGATGGACTCAGGATCAATCTGTATTCCCAAGTATGGTGATAAAACCCCTGTATGGTGTCTCTGGAGATGTTTCCCACTGGAACACACCTTCAGCAAACCTGCCTGGTGTTCCTCTGTGGTGAGTGCTCTTTGGGGGGTAGGTTCTTATGGAAAAGGCTGGTGGAATCCCCACATTGCTGTGTGCTCCTGCAAAGGAAGTTTAAACATGTAATGAATTTGTGCTCATAAATTTCACAGAATCACAGAACGATTTGGGTTTGAAGGCGCCTGAAAGATCATCTCATTCCAAACCTCCACCATGGGCAGGAAACCTTCCACTAGAAGGGTTTCACTTGATGATGCTTTGCTTGGAGGTTTCAAACCAATCCAAGTCTCTGATGCACTGATAAATTCTTGGAAATCCCCACACATGTTGCAGATGAGATTTTTCAGGAGCACTCAGAATTTTCCTTGGTCTGTTTCCAATCCAAATGAAAAACCATTTGTATGGAATCATGGAATGACTTGGGCTGGAAAAGGGACCTGAAAGCCCATCCAGTGCCACCCCTGCCATGGCAGGGACACCTTCCAAGCCCCAGTGTCCAACCTGGCCCTGGACATTTCAGGGATCCAGGGGCAGCCACAGCTGCTCTGGGAATTCTATTCCAGGGCCTCCCCATCTTCACAGGGAGGAATTCCTTCCCAATATCCCATCTAAACCCCCTCTTTCTCAGGTTAAAACCATTTAAACATCTCCATTCCCGATCCAAAGCCTGGCGTAGAACTATCAGCTCAAGGTTAAAGTTTTGCTTAACCTTGAGGATGGACTTTAGAATAAAAAAAATAAATAGCTTAAAGCTCATACAAATTGTAACATTCCCATCAAGAGATGACACACAGGATTTAAGTCATAAGGTCAGTTTTTTCCTAAATTAATTAATTTGTAATATCAGTTTTAAAACAAAGTGCAAATGCAAAACCTGTTTGCAAATGCTTCATGAGTAGCAAAAAATATGGGGGATGTCTGACAGAGGTTAAAGCAGCAACACCGCTCAGTGTTTTATATTTCATCTAATTTTTTTTTTTTTTTGGTGTTTATACAGTGCTACGACTCACACATTTCAAGCACTAAGTGCAAATCATTTCTCTTCTACCACTGAGTGTTCCCATTCATCATCTACATTACCCTTTCCTAAAGCAGGCAAAAAATAAAAAACGTTTAAAAAAACAACCATGCTGAATCACTACTTTTTAACGCTCTTGAAAAGATGGAAAAAAACCTTGTTTGGTGTGTCAGGACATGAGGTATTGAGATTAAATCATGGGGAAGATGATTCTGCTCAGGCATTACAGAATTTTTGGGAAGTGGGAGTTCCATAAACAAGGAAGGATATTTAGCTGATCAGGTCTTTGGGAAGAGAGATGGACTTGATGACTCTTGATTGTGTGACATTTTCTTAAATGATGCCCTTGAACCCACTTTTTTTCCCAAAATTTAATGCCAAATTACCTTGAGGAAGCTGAAGGGTTTGTAGGCAGAAATGTCCAAATCATCGCTAAAAAAAAAAAAAAGAGTAATAAAAACAGAAACCAATGAAAAACTGATTTTATGATCTAGATACAAAATAACATTTTGTGGTCTTTTCTTATCATTCTGCTAAGGGATTCCTCTGCACCATGGAAATTGTTGAAAGATTGGATTGATGAAGTCTTCTAATTTTGAGATGTCCCATGAAAAGGAGAGAAAATATGTCAGAAATTAAAAAAACCCATCTTAAATCTTAGGTATTCAATAGATTGTTTTCTATAAACAACAAAAGTTTATAAAGGGACAAGGTCCTGTGTTCTTTAAAATGTGGTTTGTATGATTTTTTAAATAATATTATATTTAGATTGTTTCAGAACAGCAGAATTATTGCCAGTGAAGGCAGTTTTGCCCTGGATAGGGCAAACAAGGAGAAAATGTGACCAAAATCCTCAGAGGATGGTGAGTTCTCCCCCACTTTTCTCTTTGAGTGGTTTCCCTTTGCTGACCACAGCTCCTGCTCCTGGGATTTGTGGCTTGAGCCATTTTTAGAAGGGGTTGGAAAGGAGCAGGATGAGGATCAGACACAAAGTCCCTGCAATCAATAATTTTCCTCTCGACCTCAGGTAGTTCATGTTTTATTTACAGGCACAGTTGCAGACTAAGTCGGGGCCATTTCAGAAGGCACAGGTTAAAAGGATGTTAAAGTAGCTCTGGTCTTACAGGAAATTCTCTTTTTGGAAATTGGTCATCATTCCTGCAGATATTGCTCCTCCAAGGCATTGACAGATGCCACCTTCAATACCCTTTGCATGTCCCAAGCAGCCATGGATTAGACAACATCTTGAATTTTGAAAGTGAGACCAGCATTCTGAATATGTCATTTTTTGGGATATTTGTATCTTCAAGGTAACACATTACCTAAAGGAGGTTGTTTTCCCACATCCAGTCATTGTTCTCATTTTCATTGTTCCTAAAGCATGAAAAAATGAAAGAGGGAAAGGATGAACCAACTAATATCTCATGGAGAAATGGATCTCTTTAAACACAGATTGGGCAAAATCAAAGCCATTAATTTGTTGAAAAAGTGTGTGAGACAATCCCAGTAAGCTCAGAGAAGATGTGAGCAAAGTGCTCCAGGTTTCATCCAGCAAAATATAAAATACAGGAGATTTGTCAGTGACTTGCTCCCTGTAGGAGCATCCCGCTTTATGGTGAATTACGAATGCTGAACACGGACAATTAGGAGGTTCATTCTGCTAAATTGTTTTAATTATTCTTGGCAGAGCCAGAACAATTCTATAAGAGTTATTTATGATTTTTTTTAATTAGTTGAGGAATTTAAATGAGGCACTGGAAACAATAGTGCACTTGATTAAATATGCACAGTGCAATTGGCAACTGAACCCTGGAGCTGAAGGCTGTGGTTGTCCAGCCTGGATGGCTTCCATGCTTTTCCTGCACAGGAATTTTAAACATGTAATGAATTTGTGCTCATAAATTTCACAGAATCACAGAACAATTTGGGTTTGAAGGCACCTCAAAGATCATCCCATTCCAAACCTCCACCATGGGCAGGAAACCTTCCACTAGAAGGGTTTCACTTGATGATGCTTTGCTTGAAGGTTTCAAACCAATCCAAGTCTCTGATGCACTGATAAATTCTTGGAAATCCCTGCACATGTTGCAGATGAGATTTTTCAGGAGCACTTAGAATTTTCCTTGGTCTGTTTCTAATCCAAGTGAAAATCCAATTGATCTTGGTGGGCAATATTTTTTTTTATATTGCAGAATAAGGGCAGTGCAGTGACTTCTGATAATGTCACCCTCTTACAAAGGATGGACTGACAACAGTGTTATGGAAAGTTTTATGACAAAAATATTCACATCTTAGAATGTGAAGCTCTAATGCTGAAGGTCCCTTGACTTCATTCAGCATAATTTCTTGTCCAGTGAATTGCCTAAACTTTTAATTCTCAAACACACAATTTTCAGTGTATAGCAAAAAACAATCAAGACTTGAATCCCATTCAGCCAGGTTGCCTCATACAACCTCACAACCCTCTTCTTTCTAAACCAAAATAATCCCTTTATTAGTGGCAAAACAAAATTAGACAAGAGCAATTCTGTTGCTAAAGAGCTTAAAAGCTAAATAAAAATATTTCTATGATTCCTATCCCCCTTCAAATAGTTTTTGTACCATTTAAAAATGATGTCATTCAAATCTGCAGAAATATTTTGGAGTAGAACACTGCCTTGCAAGGCACTGCAGGGTAGCACAAGGTGTAAAGCTGGCAAGGAGAGAGGACTTGGAGGTCCTAGAAAAAAAGTGTTGGTAGGAAATTTTAGTGTTTGGATGTTTAAGGTTAAATAAAGCAAGAAAGAATTAAAAGGGTAGAAAATAGAAATTTCAAATAGAAAATAGAATATGGAGGAAAAGGGGAGGGAAGAAGAGAGGAGAGGAGAGGAGAGGAGAGGAGAG
>VXBC01003615.1:91393-109457 GCA_013399945.1 Ploceus nigricollis | reverse complement strand
GAGATGAGATACAGGAAGTGTAACATAGTGAAAGATTGGACAGACTATTTTACTTTTTGAAAATGTTGTAGAAACTTTTATGGAATATTTTGGCTTTGTTTTCCTGGTCATAAAAGTTTTAAACCAAACCAACATCCAGCACTGGAGGAGGATGCACCTTTCCGTTTCACCAGTTTTATTTTTCTCTAATCATCAGGTTTAGTAGCATACTTCTACTGCCCCAAAATCTAAAAAGCATAAAATCACTGAGGTCTAAAAAGAACTCTTTAGTTTCTCTGGAGCTGAGCTGGCTGTTCCAGGCTGTTTAATCTAGGATCCAAACCTCCATCTCAGTGAACAGTCCATGAACAAGATCACATCATCCAATGGATATGGATCCATCCCCAAATCCCAGCAGCTGGGATCCCGTGGGGGCTCAGGGCTGCCCTCTACTCTCCCACCATCCAAAAGTCACCAAAGCCACCACACATTTCAGGGCAGGGTTTTTGGGTTGATGGGTTTGGGTTTTTTTGGATGCTGATTTATTTTTAATAGAGGAAAACGCTTCATTAGCTGGTTGTGTATAAGAAATTTTGCGACAACAACAATTGTTTACACAAGTCAGATTTCTCAAAATCTAATAATCTCCAGCTAGGAAGCAAGAAAGACACATAAAACTTGGGGGATGCATAAAATACCCTCTGAAATGTCTAGTCCACCACTGGATTTTTGCTCCTTTTTTAACCTTAGGGCATGCAGTATTAGCTAATGGATTTTAAACTAGATATAGCTCAGTGGAGAAGGCTTTTCAATTTTATATGCAGCAGAAAAAGTGAGTTTTCACACAGAATTTATATTCCTTGCTGAATTGGAGTCCATTTGCCTTTGATCATCATAAAGAAATATAAATCAGCTGTAGCCTTCTTTTTGATTCTTTACCATCTCCCACAGACCCCTTAGGCAGAAGAGACTTGTGTTTGCTCTTGATTAATTTGCTGTTGTATTTTTTAAAGGCGTGTGCCTGTTGTGGATGTTGTAGCAGGAACACGAGGGGATTTTTTTATGCTGGAAGCAGTGGACAAGTCACATCGTTTCCCCTTATTAGTCCCATTCCAGGAGAGGTGCAGACAAGCCATAAAACCACCAGGCTTTAAACAAATGAGGTGGGAAGTGGTGGAGATGAGGGGGTTTTATAGAGCAGCTATTATTTCACTTTTCTACTGGAAAAAAACTCCACTGTAATTTCTCAGCATTGCTCATAGGACTGTTAAACCTGGAATTACTTGAAGTTAACCCACTGCACATTAATTAGAGATTGCTTGGGCTAAGCTAGACTTTTCTGGAATCTTTTTAACATATCGGGGGGGAAACAATCCTTAAAAAATTCAGCCTCAGAGAAAATGTACAGAAACTGTTGCCTCCTTCCTGCTAATTTACAGAATCCTGTAAATCCTGGGTTTTAGGGAAAACCTTGCAAAATGAGAAAGGCAATATTGCATTGTAGGGATGAGAAAGTCTCTTTTTTGTCTGATGAAAGAAGGTGGGTGAATGCAGATGGAGACAAGGAGTGGGAATGAATGACAGGGAGCATCCAGTTGGATCTCAGACCCTGAGGCTGAAGGACTCGAGGCCACCTAACACAGGAGATATTGTCCCAAAACTGCAAGCCCTGCTTGCCTCAAACCACAAAGTCTGAGCAACAGAGTGAAAGAAGAATGAAAGAGTGAACCCTGCATTTATTCCACTCCAAAATCCTGGAGCTGGAGTTGGTGTTTGTGTCCCAGACTGCTGAACACGGAGCTCCTGCCATTACTTGGGAAAATCCATCACTTTTCCTTGTTCCAGCCATTGTAGGTGACTAAATACTGAATGGGTTTGGGTTGGTTGGTTTTGTTACTCAGCATGGGCAGAGACACCCTGGGTTTGGGCGAGAACAGGGAACAGGTGCCATGGACGTGTGTCTGGGAGCTTGGGGACAGGATCCAGGGTGAATTTCCCTGCTAATTCCAGCCCCAGGCCCCTGGCAGGACATTGACAGAAACCAGCCTTTGCTTTCATTACTATTTTTCCATTTTCATTGTTTTATCCCTCACATGGATCACCCAACCTGTGCTTTCAGGATCAGCCCTCAGAGTAAACTATAAAATGTCCCAACCCAAGGTTCACATTTGTTCCCAATTCAAGGCTTTTACTTAAAGCCTCACTGAAACAAACAAACAAAAAAATCCTGTATTTTTCCTAATTTTAAGCATTAAATACATTCGAAATTGTCTCATCTGCTATCTTTTTACATGAAAAAAGTCACCAGATGGTAAATGTGTTTCAGATGTGTTGACCACCCTTCTTGAATTGCTTGGCAATGCCTGGGAATTTTTTTTTCCTCTTAGCCACTGGTAACTGATGTAGAATAGAGAAGAAAATGAGTTAACAAAGGATGGATAGATGGATGGATGGATGGAGGAATGGGCAACTACAATGTTTGAACATGATTATCACTCTTCAGTTTTATATACTTCTCTTATAATCAATGGTAAATATCCATGTTGTTGAAAGAAAGAATATTTTAGGGTGTGCAATTAATTTTGCAGGTGTTGCCTTGAAGTTAGAAAACCCTCTTCTTCCGCAGGTCTGTAATTTGGATTTTGCAAGCTTGGCTTTGAAAAAAGACCAGAAAAGAGAGTGGTGTTATATATATATACTCTCAAGCTGCATGCAAGGAATAAAAATGTTATTCTTGGCCACATTGTTATCACTAAAGACAATATTAATGTATCCAATGTTATTAAAATGTAACTATTAGTCGATATATTGATGTTGCTGACTGTCCAAATTTACTCCTGCAGGGTTTAAATACTTGAGGCTGCATTACTGTTGGCAATAAAGATATTTAAAGTGCAGGAAAGTTACACATATTCAGAAGCATTTTATGAGGTTAATCTAGAATATTTAGGTTAAATTAAGTTAAATCTGGGTGTGAAGGTGAATGGGTAATTGATAAAAGAATGTCCTAAAACAAAAGGAGGCCTTCAGCTGGTTCTTGAGCCATTAAAATGAGCTTATTTCACTTTACAGTGGTACCTATCAGTGTCCTTTTATTCTCATGCAAAGCTCCCAGACATCATTTTCAGAAGGCTTTTTGAAGTTCTTCTTAGGCATCAATAACCATCAGGAATGTGGGAAAGGCAGGTCGGATTTTGGGAGTCAACAGAAACACATGGAAGAGCCAGGCTGGCTTTGCTCTCCTCTGGAAAACTGCTTCTTGGTGTTTATCTAAACTTTATTTGAACTATAAAAACCTCAAATCTGCAAAAACAGCCTGGAAATCTCTTGAGAAAAAAATGACTTCTTGTTGACAAAAACAGTGGTTGTGCTCCTTGCTTTTGATTATGACAAGAAAAGCTCCAAACCTTCAATTCAGTGTTGGATTTTCCTTTGGCACTGCTGTCCCCTGGGAGATGCTGTGCTGTCACATTGGGAAGTTTCTCTAGGAGTTAAAGCACTGCATTTACACCTGCAGTACAGTTCCTCACCCCCAATATTTGCAAATCAAGCAGAGCAGACTAAGGAACCTGTTGTTATCTCATTTCTTCTGCCTTTTTTTTTTAACTGAGAAATTAATTCAGATTTTTCTATTGTGCAGGCCAATGACTGCCCAACCTGCTTCTCACTCATTCTCTATGAACACATTAAATTGTTTAATAAAGCTAAACATAAAAATTGGGAACTATCACGGGGAATTTGAGGAAGGATTTCTGAACTGGAGGCTGTTGTTTGCCAGCTGATGTGTGCTCTGTGTGTGAGACATCTGCCTCCACCAGCAGCAAGAACAAAATCCTGCAGGGTCAGCACTGATGGTGGCTGCTGCTGCTTTGCAATTCCTTGGTGACAGTGATAGATTCTCAAACAAATTGGTGCTTAGATTCCAGGGGAAAACTCCTCAGCAGATTACAGCACTGTCAGGAGGGGTCAGAGCCAGAGCCTAAAGTGTGACACCGTCCTGCCACCGCCTGCCTGGCACTGTCACCCTGCACAGACAGTGGCTTCCTCCTCCCCTGCCTCAGTGGCATGGACTAAATGCTGAAATATCGCCCCAGCCTGCCCTTAAAAACATTTGAGTACATATTGAGTGCTTTTCCTGTTTGTGTGGGAGACAGAAAAAGGAAAAAAGAGGAATCCCATCACACAGGGACCTCTTTGTCCTGTCCTCACCAGCCCTTTGTTGTACCACAGGCCAAGACCAACAAAAAGGGAAATAGATAAATTAAATTATCTTATCTAAGCAAGACCCACATTTTCAGCGAGACCATCCTGAAGAAAAACGGGATGAGGACATCCAGTCTTGCAACAGATCAGAAAATCTTGAACTGGCCAAGGGCTCCTACAGGCACCAACAGAGAATTTGTGAAGTACTGAGGAATACAGGGAATTATTTGGAAGCCTGATTTTGTGGCACTCACATCTGGGGCACTGAGATCTGCTCCCCACTTCCCCAGGTGTTTTTTGAAAAAGTGCCAGGCTGCACACAACTTTCTGATAACAATGTAAGCAATGAATTGGCCATCACCAAAAATCTTCCAGTCTTTGATCCAAAAAGCATCAGAGATCCAAGAAGGAAATTCATGGACTAAGTGGAGGTGTTGGCTGTACCTAGGACAGAGATATTTTGTCTCTGCTGAAAAGATAAATCAATGGAAACACCAAATGTGCCATTGCCAAGTTACAGCAGCAAAATGAGGCTGTATTTCCTTGTGTTCCTCTGGAGCAGGGCACTGATGGCAGCTATAATCAGGTGTTGTTATCCAGGATATTCAGCAGCACTGCAGCAAAAAGAAACAGAAATCCCTCAAATTGAATGCTGTAGGAACTGAGTTGATTGTGAGATCAGGGCTTCTCTGACACTGTCCCATCTGTGAACCTCTGCTCTGGGGTAACCTGTGCTCCCAGGGCTTCTAAGAAACAGTGCTGTGGGAAAAATTGCTGTCAAGGGCAAGAAAACACATAATTTCTTACATGCTTTTGAGTTTATCATTAAAGGAGACAACCCCAGTTTATAATTTTCAAGCTGTTTGTGATGATTCCCATCTGTTTGGGGTGAGACTGCTGTGGCACGTGGCAGAAATTCCACACTGGTTGTGGAGGGAGTTGGCACCACCAGACATCCCGTGGCTGGGAAGTTGTTCCAGACTGACACAGCCTCCCCCAGCTCCAGCTGCCAGGCTGTTCAGTCAGATCCACTGGTGTTTGCTGCCTTCTCCACCAGCTCTAAATTAGAGCCTGGATCCCCTCACCTTGTCACCAAGGCCGGGGGAATTGTGATTATTCTGTCAAGGGGATCACAGCAAACCTCTGTGCTCTCCCAGAGCAAATCATACTTGATCGTGGTAATTGAGAGGTGCATTTCTTTCCACTGATGACTTCTATCTTTGGAGAACTGGAATATTACTCATTTCCTTCCCTCACCGACACCAAATGAGCAGGTGTAGAGTTTTATCCTTTGCCAACCCTATAATCTGCTGTTATTTCCGCAAGGTAGCCCTTTGAGTCAGGTATTTCAGCGCCAGTGATTCGATTCCTTGAGCAATGTTTACATAAATAAAATATGCCAGAGCAATCCAATTTGGGGTTTACGTGATTGCCTTCCCTCCCTTTGATCCCCAAACACCTGAAATGTGATTCCTCTCCTCAGCACTGATCTTGTCAAACAGAAACATCTCCGAGCTGCAGTCAGTCCAGACCCATCAGTTTTAACAACCTCCACTTGCAAAAATAAAATCAAATGAAATAAAAAAAGAAATTAATAACCTTATTCCTAGAAAAGTGATGAGTGGAACAATTTTTTGTGCCTTTAAATTATTGATTGCCCTTAGGCATCTCATTTCAAGCCTTTTCAAAGGGGGAGCAAACAAGAACTTAATTTACAAATATAAAAATCAGTTTAATGAAAAAAGTTCATAAGACAAATTGATTATGATTCTGGTATGGTTTTGATGAAGAATATTTTAAAATTATTTTGGAAAATAATTTTCGAGTTACATTCCTGAACTCGTTATTGAGTGAGCTTCCCAACGTACGTACAGATGAAAACTAAGAAGAAAAAGCTGATCAGAGAATGACAGAGATTTTCTAAAAGGGAGATTTACTGAAATGGATCCTTACTTGCTAAGGCTGCAGAATGTATTTATATAAGTGATTCACCATACGGATGTGGGAAAATGTTCAAATATTTGTGTATCAAGTTTCAGACTCCCATAAATGTTTGCTACAGAAAGTAACACCGACTATAAAATCTCTCTTTGCTACAGAAAGCAACGCCGCCTATAAAATATCTCTTGGCTTCAAAATGTACATTCAATTCAGGAAACCCAAAATGACAGCATGAACCCAACACAGCAGCATTTTTTTGCTGTCTGGGTAGTAAATATGCATCGTGAGTCTGAATTCCTGACAAGACCCTTCCTGCTTAGCCCCTATTTCCATACCAATTCCTGCATCCAGTGTTTTTCAGATGTTGGAATTATAGATCCTCTTAGGACTTGGCCCAAAAGTCAGCACCAACAGGAGCAGTTTGTGAGGGGCTGAGTCTGCCACAAGAAATCCTCGTGGTCTTGCTGAAAATTCCCCATCCCAGCCTTCCTGAGCAAGGAAGAGGAATCCTGTGGTGGTTGTGGAGCAGGATCAGTTGTGGTTGCTACAGCTCAGGTTAAGAAAGGTGGAGGAGCTCCTAATTAGAAGATAGATTTTAAAAACTTTCATATGAATATCTACCAAAAATTGTCCGTGGGGCCACGTCCTGCAGCCAAAATCTCTCTGGATAATTGGAATAATGTAGAGCTACCACTCTTCTCCCCCAGGATAAAAAAAGAGCTGCCTACCCAGAGCCCAGGTGAAAGAGAGCTTGAATGAAACCAAGACTGACAGACCATCATCAAAACTGCACTTACACCCCTGGAATCATGGATTGGTTTGGGTTGGAAAGGAACCTTAAAGATCCAACCCTTCTCCATGGGCAGGGAATCTTCCACTGTCCCAGGCTGCCCCAAGCCCTACCCAGCCAGGCACTGATGAACAAATCTCAGTAACAGCAAAACTCTGTGTATTTAAATAAAGTTATTGTTAGATTTGCTCTTCTGTTCTGTTTTTACTCTGCAGTATAACAGATTGTTTTTCTCAGCATCATGAAGTCGGATAATAAGGAAGAAATTTAATATCTCGATATTTTGTTACAGTTTGGAAAACAAGAACTTGAGGAGAAAATGCAGTGTGGCATAGCCATTGCTGCAAATGTTGTGTGTTAATTTTGATAATTGAAAATTGCAAGACAGCATAGTTATCTGACATGGTCCATTAAAAAAAAACCTGCTATTGTGGTGTAAACTTAAACGGTGCTTAAATTTGGGAATACCTTCTTTGCTGAGAGGTCAGGGCAGGGTATTACCAGCTGAAAATCATGTCATTATTCCCAGGGCTGCAGTTCAGCTGGGGTAAAATACGACACACTACCACTTACCAGGCACCAAAAAATCATAAAAATCCCATTGAATCATGTAATCACGGGTACCTCTGGGACAGCCTCTTTGTCCTAAAGAAGAAGTGAGGATATTTTGGAAAACACATCCACTTTATGTCTTCATCCAAGGAAACAACCACAAATCAATTGGATTAGAGCCGTGCCTGGGCGATCCAGGAGTTAAGGTTGTGCATGTCAGCATTTCTATTAGGCTGATAAGTAACCTGCTGTGAAAAACCTCAGCAGCAGCCTGCATGGGCTCTGCAAATAAGTTGTCTTATTATTTCCTCCAAATTTTAAATCACTGGTCGTTTGGAACTCGTGTCAGCTTCATTTTGCTGCTGTGAGCCTGCCAACTTCAAGAACATCCTTGGTTTCAGATATTTATACCTGAAATACCAGGTGTGGATTGAATTTATCTGCACAGGCTGGGAAAATGAATGTTCAGCTGGTCCCTGTTGGTGGTGATGGAGGAGTTAAGGCTCCCAGCAATTTTGTGGAATGTAAGCTCTAAAAATTTATTAATAAAAAATAATCCAGCAAGTTTAGTCATCCTGGGTTTCTTTAATGAAAATATCTTTAAAAATATAAACAGAGTAAATATTCAACAGAGAATGATTCACAGATGCATTTTTAAAGCTTTTGTGACAGGATTTAATATAAAGTTTAAACAAAATTACCAGAATAAAGCTTGTGGATATTGAATTCCTGACTTTGTTATTCTTTTAAGAATATATGATCTGTTCAGCAACAGAGATAAAAAAAGTATTGCAAAATAGACAAGATCTTAAATAGGCCAAATTAACCTTGAAGGGAGAAAAAGGCAAAGCTACACAAACTACAAGGAGAAGGAGAAGACTCAATAAGTCACAGGCTGTTGTTTCATTGCAAGCACTGAGTGCAAAGCCATCAGACATGAGGAAAAAAAGGGGAACATTTCACACAAAATATTTTTCCAGTCACTCCCGTGGAAATGAGGTCACTCTGGGGGTTCATTTTCTTTGATGCATCAGAGTCCCAGAGGGGTTGAGGTCGGAGGCACCTCTAGAGATCATCCAATCCCTGCTGGAGCAAGGGCTGGGCTTTGAGAATCTCCAAGGATGGAAACTCCACCACCTTGCTGGGCTGATCCTGGGCTGATCCTTGCTGATCCTGGCCTTGACCTCCTTCTCTTGGGCTAAAACACAGCTTCATATTTCACCTTGGGCTTGGGGGCTCTTGGCCATCACCCTGAGAAGAACCTTTGGACCATCCCAGCTCACTCAGCTTCTTGCTCCAATCCCTGAATCATCTTCATGGCCCTTTGCTGGAATTGCTGCAGTGTGTCCTTGCCTTTCTCATACTGGAGAGATCAGCACTGAACCGTTGATGGACTTTGTGAGGTTCCAGTTGGCTTCTCCAGCATTCCCAGGCCCTGCTGGATGGCAGCCACTCCTCCCAGTCCTGTGTCACCTGCAGATCTGCTGAGGTTGCATTTTTCCCCCTCCAAAGTCGCTAACGAGGAGGTTAAACAATGTCTGTACCAAGGGAAGAACCTGCTGTACCCTCAGATATAATAAATTAGATTTCTACATGAGATAAGTGTTCATTAAATGAAAGTGATGCACAACCTTTCTCCATTTTCCCCCCCACCGACACTACAGAATAGGACACGAGTGCACCTTCAGAAACAAAATTAATATATTCAAATAAGGGTTTTGCATCTTGAAAACAAGCTCTAAATATCCTTTAAAATACATTCAATCTCTTTTTAAGCTATCAGGAAGGAACATTCAATTTGTTAGCCAGCTAACCGAGCAAAAAAGAATTTACATTCAAATTTTTAACAGTGCGTTTGGAAATTAAATCTGGGTTGTGCTGACCTCTGTGCCTGTGCTAAGCCCAGGGACCAGCTCTACTTTTCACTCTTAGCACCCAGAAAAAAGGTGCTTTTGGCAAAGTCTCTTTGGGAACACTTCTCCAAACTGTGCGAAGAAGTTGAAAAATAAAATTTTAATTGTTTGGCTTGCGGTTCACCCCGCAGAATATTGATAATAATGTTTTGTCTAAGATAGTTATAATTGGTTTCTTTCAGGAAGCCACATTATAATCACATTAAGACACTTCAGGACGTCTGCCCTAACAATGGCAGGTCCTGCTGGGTCTTATTACTTAAATGTGCTCGCAGTGGCTCTCCCTGCTGCTGCCTCATTTATCTTTTCTGGGCAGAGATTGATCCCAACTTTGCCCAAGTTGTATTTATTTTGCTAAGCAGAGCATTGATCGATGCCACATGAGCTGAGACAACCAAACTCATTTTTCTAATGAGAGATTTTCCAGAAAGCCTCGTGAAATTTATTTATTTGGACGATACCTTAGAGTTAATTACTCCCTGCAGAGAGCAAGATAACAACGAAAGGATCAAACAAGGATAATTGTTTCTCCCATTTGGCAAGACTCTGCAGGAAAATTTGGATATTCCTGGGAGGTTAATGGGAGTCCAGGCTCATGGACTGCTCATCCCACAAAGCCAGACACGTCCAGTTGGGCTGGTCTGACACTGTTGTAAGAAACATTGATTAACTGGGAAAAAATATTTGGGAATACGGCACTATATAAACAACATGGATAGAAACCAGCCACTTCTTTCTGTGGCAGCCCTGTGGTGAGTAGATGGGAACGTGCTGATGTGAAATGGGGCCTTAAACACTTCTCACTGAAATACAGACACACTCCACTGTAAAAGTGCATGGAAGAGCAACCAGCAGCCTCCAAAGTGCTCCAGCCAGATTTTTGACACCATTTTAGTACTGAAATTATATTAATTTCACCAGTTTACTTAAGGTTATTTCAAGGCAGAAAACGGCCAAACACAATAAATTGTGTAGAATTTTAAAGTTGCTTTAATACTTGATTTTAAAGAAATTCCTCAGTCAACCAAGGCCACTCTGGGTTCCATTCCCCATCCCACCATTCCTGAGTGGGAATTCTCCTGGAGCACAGCCCAAGGCCCACAGCAGTACCCCAGGGGTACCCACCTGAATTCCCAGGTGTCCAATAAAGGGTGAACTTATCTTTATTATCAGTGCCAGCACTAAAATCCTCCCTCTTCTCCAGCTTCTGGCTTTTACAAAAATGGCAGGAATTCAATCTCTCCATGATCTCCATATCTTTGTTAAATATCATTATAAATACTTCATGGCCTAAAAGCCCATTAGTACAGATACCTGGGGAGGTAAACAGACACAAGTGTGCAATCTTTAGATATATATATTTATAGTTTATATCTGTAGCTCATGCATCTCTAAAAATAAATTTCACCTTGGCCACATTACCGATCTTTTCCTACTTCTCCAGGAACATTAGAAAGTAAAATCCTCACTAGCAGCAAGTGCAATTAAAGCTAATTTTGTCTCAGACTCATTCTCCAAATGACAAAGCACAAAGCCTGCATTTTGTACAGGTGAAGCACCAGCAGTTTGGAAATGACGTGTTCAGGTAATGAGTGAATTCCCTCCTGGTTTGTTCCCTCAGCGTGGCCTAAATCAGTTCTGTACCTCCCTGGTACCCCAAGCCAGCAGCATATGCATCAAACACATAGTAGTGTGTAGAAACCTTTAGAAAAATATGCAGCAAGGGGTAGAAATTAATTCCTGATGTTCCACCAGGATGGTACCACTCTTCTGGGGTTGTAATCCAATCCAAACTGCAGGGCTCCCAAAGCTGAAAAGGGGGAAAACATCCTTATGGGGGATAAACAATATTGCAAAACATCCTGATGTGGGATAAACAGAATGGCTCTGAGGATCTTCTACAGAGAAATTAAAATGGAAACCACACATTAATGCTGTTAATGGTGCTTTATCTGAGAGTTTTCTTCATATTGCAGGATCCAAGTTCTCGAGTTCCACATTAATATCTGGTTTATGGTTCCCTCTGCCCCAGAACGAGCCATAATTTCATTATCAATTCCAGACATCCCTGTCTGAGATGTATTTTCAGTGTTTACAATGCTTTTCAAAACAGAACTAATGAACTGTGTGTTTTAAAGGATTCTGGGGGGTTTGAGGGCAGGCCTGGTATTAGAGATAGAAAGGAAATGGCAGCAATAAAGTTCAAATGATGCCTGGTGTACAAATAAAAGTTGCAAGCAGCAAGTGCTGTATCTTTGCATAATCGTGACTCATCTGAGTTCTCTGTGAGCAGGGAGGGGAAACCATGAAATGCTGTTTCATGAGAGAAAGAAAGAAGTTCTCTCTGAGAAAGGAAAAAGTTTTCCATGCTGGGATCATGTCTGCCACCAACCCCTCAGATATCTAAACTCATCCAGAAATCATACTCTCGAATTCAACATGCACATTAAAAAATAAAGAAAAATCACAGATATTCACAATATTCTAATTTTCTTTTAGGTATTCTATTTTAGCCTGATTTCCTCCATCTCTGGTTATTTACTGTGTTTATTCTTCCTCCTTGTTTGGCTGAGCTGGCTCCTGCAGCCTCAGCTCTTTGCCTGCTGCCCCTTTGCCCAGACACATTGCCCAGATTTGATCACAGCTAAGAGCAGAGATCTCACTTACATTTCTGCTTCTGATCACTCTCAGGTCTCTCTCTACCTCAGCTTTTCACATCTCCACAGTCTGTATATTTGTGGAGATATTTGTGATAACTCCATGTGTCTCTCTGCTATTTCATGCTTGGAACTATTTTTGTTTTCTCATAATGCAAGAACCTATTCTTCCCTCATCCTCTCTAGAATCCAAATATCTTCTTTTATGTTGGATTAAGCCTTTCCCTTCTGTCAGGTTTGTAGAATTTTCTACAAATTCATTTCCCACACTTTTACACAAATTATTTAACTGCTAGTTCTTACACCCCTTACATCCTTTCTTACCCCCTGCATCCTCTTGCAGGTCTAATTATTTTTTAACTGCAGAAATATTCTGCACATCTTCCTCAAAACTTTTTTCTTTTTTTTTTTTTTTTGCATTGAACATAGACAACAATATTTGGGCAGATGAGACTTTTATGGGAGCAAAATGATCTGCAGCACCCAGATACAGGCTGTAAACGCACATCAGCGAGGAACACGTACATTAAACCCAAGCAAATTAGAGAAATTTACAGATATTCTGGGAAAATCCTGACCTTGAACTGTCTGTGGCTGGTGAGTGTTGTAACAAGGCTGTGAAGCTCCAGCATGTGCTGTATCACAGCATGTTCTGTTATCAGCACCTTTGGAGATGACAGGAAGAAACATATTTTTTTTTTTGCAGGATCAGTTCAGTCAGCCTAAACCAGACACTTAAAATAGGTCAAGGAATTGTAAGTTGCAGCACTTAGTAGTCATTAATTTCAGTGATCAGCTCAAATGCAGATGTCTGCACTGTCAGTGGGGGAAGTTTGGTGAGACAGAGCCTTAGTGGGATTTCCCTCCTAGGAGCTTTTCCCTCTTTTTCAGCTCATCCACTAATAAACATTTGTCCTTGGCTTTATGGTAGAAATCCTTACCAAGACACACAAAAATTGCTATTTCTGCACCAAATCAGAGAGATGGGAAGAGCAGGGGGATCCCTCATAAAATCTGCAGGAAAACCCTCAGTGCACAGCCCCCTCTTGATCTCCCAGGTTTTATCCCAGGTCTTACACCTGGACAGAAGGTTATGTAAAACCTTGTCCAACCACCCTGTGCTGCATCTTCAAAGCAGGTTCATCCTTTTCCTGGTGGAGATCTGTGTCACACTTTGTTTTAATGTGTGGCAGGCTGACTTTTAGCTTCCCTAGAGGCTGTGAACACTCTCAGAATTATGTTCTGGAGCACGGTGGGTCTATTTTGCCAGTAATGGATGAGCTGTTTCCAGAGGAAACCATTCTCACGTGTTCTCCCTGCTTGCTCAACTCCATAACTTCTCCCCGGTGGGCAAAGCCTTCAAACGTCACTGTCTGTGTGTAGATAACCTAAAATTGCTCCAAGATCTCCCTGCTGCTTGTCTGACATCTCTGCAGTGGGGCATTCTCCTCCAGGTGAGGCCAGGCCTCATTATCCCCATCATTATTCTAAGAAAGGCAATTTAGCGATGCTTTCCCATCTGGAGCTCTCTTTCCTGGTTAAAATGCAAAATCGAGTCTGAGACAGGATCATTTTATCAGATTAGGGACAGTTCCAGGAGCACTTGTGGGATTTTTCTCCTCAGGAAGGATTTAACATGAGGAGTGGCTCCTCTTGTGTTGCTGGGGTGGGTTCTCTCAGGTGAAGAACCTGCAGTTCATTAAATTAACCTCATTTTGTTCATGCAGGGATCCAGATTGGAAGTGTAGAAGAAGACACGGAGACTCCAAAGGGACAACCAGGAAAAGCTGTGTGGGAAGGGCCAATTATTAACATCCAGGCCAGGAATGCTGCTAGAGAGAGCAGGTTGTGAGTCCACACTGGGATCTCTCCACACAAACACATCCACTACAGAGCACTGATTTGCAGAATTTTAAAACTGGTATCTCTGTATATTCCTCAATCCTCTTGCTCCAAAGGAGATTATGATTAAATGTATCTCAGTGTTCCCAATCCAACCAGGTCCCAGCCCCAAAAACAGAGGAAGACTCTGGAGCAAGACTCTGTGAGGCTGCACCAGGCACACAGAGGTGAGAGCAGAAACAAAGGGAGAGAAATCAGGATCTGACTCTGTCCAGGTCCTGAATAAATTGGGATCCAGACACACTCCAGGGTAATTAATTGCCCTCTACAGCTCTTTTAGTGGCTGTTGGCTTTAAGCACTTGCCTCTTAAAATTCTTGCCCAAATCCTGTTTTGGCATGTTTTTTAATGCCTTCTTTTTCCTTTGGAAACTCCTGGCATTCAGTTTGTGTAGGGAACCCTGCACTGAATAAAACCCCCAGGAGACAAAAAAGAAGGAGTTGGTGGCGAAACACCCTTTTGTTTTGAGAGAACTTGCCCTGAATTTAGCAAGGTTTCTGCTCCCATTTTTCAGAAGTGAGAGGGACTGGCCTTGGTCTCATGGGAGCCTGGGGAAAGCATTTTTTTTTGCTTTGCCTTTAGCTAGAAAAACCCTCCTTGGATATCACCCTGAGCTCAAAAGCCAAAATCCTCATCACCACTAATTTATAAACTAAAATAAACAAATTGAAGCAAACAGTTTAAAGAAAGACTTTCAACTTGTATGTGTGTATGTCTCCATACAGTGTTACAATTTCTGTCATTATTTTCAAACAGCTTGAGTGGCTTCAGAAGGAATTTCTGGACTTGGGATATTTTACATGATGCTTGGGTTATTTCTCCTGCCAGACTTTCAGGAATATGATTTTTATAGAGATATTTCATGTATTAAAATTCTCAAAAGGAAGAGTAAACACCTTGCTGCAGAAAAAAAAAAAGCCTGGGGAAAAAAAACCCCAAAACATTTATAGCTGGATGCATGGAGATACCTGAAGGAAGGGAGAAATAACAGCAAAATGAAGATGTCCAATGTGATAAATATCATTCAGTATTACCCATCTTGTTCTCCATGCACACATCACTTCAAGTGCATTTGGACTGTGATGTTTTATTACAGATGTTTGCTTGTGATCATTGCCACTCTCCTGGTACATTCCAGCACCTGCACACTTGGTTTTTCTGTGATTGTGCTGCATTAGGTCATTTACTGTCCCCACTTCAGAAACCAGTCCCTCACAGGGCTGGAGGGGAGTGCTCAGCCTGAGACAGAAGTCTGGCACAACCCAGAGACAGCTTGTTAGGGCTTTGTCCAAAACAGACCTGTCTGACTTATTGCAGATTAAAAGAGCCTTCAGGGGGGCTGGTTGCTGTGTTTATTGAGGAATACATTTGATAATGCTGTGATTATAGAAACAGACACTTCAGCTTAGTTGACCTGTCCTGATTTAATTATTTTACTGTGCAGAGCCTTTGCTGTGCAGCCAGGTGTCCTCAGCAATCAGAGCCAGGTACCAGGTTCCTGATGGCCTCCCCTGGCACCAAAGGTGCCCCCAGGTCCCAGTGACCTCCACCCATGGATGTGCAGAGCCTGGGATGCTCTGCCTGCTCTTCCCAAAGCCATCCCAGGACATGGGATGAGCCTCAGCTCCTGAAAATTGCCTGGAAGTCTGTATAGATGTGTCCATGTTTGAAAAGACAGGTGTCTGCTAAGGAAGACAGGACATGGAAAGTGTAAACCCCTTCCCTCCCTCTGAATTATTATAATTTTGAAATTAAGGGGCTCTCAGGAAAAGATATGGGAGTAGGAAAACCATCTCTTTATTAGGGAAAAATTAAAAATAAAATAAAAATGCAGTAGTACAAAACAGCACTGCCAGAGTGAGAGCAGGCCCTGGCCCCTGTGGGTCAGGGTGGTGGCAGCAGTGCCATTCAGGGGTGGCTGCAGCCCTCCTGCAGTGCCAGCTGTGGCTCTGCTGGAGCAGGGATCCTGGACAAGGGGGGAGGTTTCCTCTGGAGCTCCAGGGCTGCTGGAGATGGGCCTGGGCTCCCTCTGGGAATGCAGAGGAGAAGAAAGCTGCTCCCCTGGGAATGCAGTGGAGAAGATGGCAGGATGAAATAAAGCTTCATTTCTTCACTGGAGGGCTGGCTAAGCTTTGGAGGAGTCTCCTCAGGGCAGAGGTGGAGTCACCATCCCTGGGAGTGTTAAAAGAAGAGTAAGTCACAGATCACAGAAGATTCTGAGTGGAAAAGAACCCACCAGGATCGTCAAATCCATCTCTTAAGTGAAGAGTATTTTGAGTTGAGTATTTTGGTGATATGGTTTAGTGGGCAGGAGGGGATTAAGGCAAAGGTTGGACTTAAGGAGTCTTGGAGGCCTTTTCCAACCTTAATGATTTGATGATTTTATGGTTGATGCTTTTGCTCCAGCTTGGGACATGCCTGGGCTGAAGCATGTGTGGAGGAGAGCTGGAAATGATGGGAGGGATGGACAGGGCTGGATTTGTGGGGTGCTGCCCTCATGGAGCTCTGCAACCTGCTAGCTGCATGAGAGACAGCCTCAGTCAGCAGCTCCTGGCTGAACCCACCCAAAATCCCCCCAAAACTGGGGCAAAACATCAGGAATCCTGTCCAGCCCCAGGACTCACACACAGCTCTAGGAATCAGAATTATGGAATCATGGAATGGTTTGGGTTGGAAAGGACCTTAAAAGTCATCTTCTTCCACCCCATTCCATGGGCAGGGACACCTTCCATAGACCAGGAACTCGGCTTCTCCCTTACCACCTTCAAATGCTTGTTAATTAGGGAATGTCATTGTTGGTTGCAAGATTTTTTGACACAACATTTCCATTTGCAAAGCACAGGTGGCCTTTAAGGGAATGAGACCCAGGAGATTTGAAGATTCCCTCATTCCTGCTGAATTTGAAGTTTATGTTGTTTTGCATGAGGTCCTGGTGGTAGCCCAGCATTCTTAATCTACCAGCTGCAGGTCCTTTAAAACAGAGGGACTTAAGTCTCGTCATTTAATTTAGTCCAGGTTTGAAAGTTTTTGCAGGATATCCTTTTAATTCATTTTTAATTCCTTTATACATTTTTAATTACATTATTAGAGTGCTTGTGTTGAAATTCACCTGGAGTGCTGCACAGAGCTAATTAGTTAAAGTCCAAGGAGAAAGCCTATTGTGTTGAGGATTACTGGAATTCAAAATATTCTGGGTCTTTAACTTCAAGATTGCACACTAATATGGTCCAAATGCAAATCTGCAAACACAATATTAACCTGGCAAGTGTGAATGGGAAAGAACAAAAAGCCAAGCAAACACCCACTTTCCCTGGGAATCACAGAATGCTCATTATTAGACCTGAACCAGTAATGACACTCCATCTGAATCTTGATTAAAAAATTAATTGCTGGCTCACGATAAAAATAAAAATAAGAAGAAAAGGATAAAGCAAACAAGAAAAGAAGTTTTTACAGAGCTGGAATTAATTGAAACACAATAAATTCCCAAATCCTGCAGTGTAGAACTTATTCTAACAGCCTGAGCAGTCATTTCCCACTCCAGCTCCAGAGCACGGGTCAATAAACCCTGGCAATGGCAACAATTCCAGACACATTCCTATTTCAAACAGAGCAAATTTGTTCTTTATTTACACCTGAGATTGAAAACAATAATTCTACATTTATGCTGTGGACCTGCAAATGTTAATTTTACTGATTTGTGTCTCTGAATTTTAGAGGGTCTCTTACTGAGCAGTGGAAGACAAGTTTGGTTTCTTCTGGCTCACCCAAGGAAAAATTGCTGCTTGGAAAAGCTCAGTTTGTTTTTAATTCTTTGCTCCCCTGATGACCATGCCTCTTAATTGGTATTAGCTCAGAGTTCAGAACCTCACTGCTCACCAGAGAGGAGTGAAGTACAAATCAAGCTCTAGAATGGACTTTGGAGAAAGGTTTGGAGATTATTTTGCTCAAAGCTGATATTGGGCCCAGTTAGGAACTTTAATACCATTTTGCTTCCCTGGGAAAACAATGGATTTCACTGCAGCCTGGAAGCAAGAAATGCTGCTCAGTTCCTGGTGAGTTGTATACATGATAAATTTAAGCAGATGTTTGTTAAAAACTCCCTGACTCACTGATCTCTTAAAAAAA
>VXBC01003615.1:1045-91377 GCA_013399945.1 Ploceus nigricollis | reverse complement strand
AAAAAAAAAAGAAAAATGAAAAGGAATAGAATTGTGTTGTCTGTGTTTTACATGAGTCCTCAAATGCTGCAGGGAAGGAAATGGGAGCAAAACAATACCTGGAATGGAAGATATGAAAATCTTAAAATCCCAAGTGCCTTGTTATTTATTTATACCCTAAGGCACTTCCAAAAAAATAAAAAGATAGGTAAAATTAGGTGAAATAGTAAATGAAATCTAAAGAGCAGCAGAAAAGATTTTTTTGAATAGAGGATTTTGAAATTTGGAATTCTCACAACAATTTAGAAAATTGAATTTTTCTAAACAGACATAAACACTGAGATTTAAGAATTAAGCAAAGATATGTATTCAGAATTATAGTTCAGGCATTTTTTGGTCCTCCATCTTCAGTGAGGCTTCAGGATAGACCTCAGTTTTGGTGAGGTTTGTATGAGGTAACTCAACAACAGAGGGTCTCAGAATTGAAGACAGATTCCTAATTTTCCACTAGAAAACCACTTTGTTCATACATTTGAGATTAACCAGTACCCTTCTGTATATATTCCTTGAACCTGGATTTCTTCTCTATGGTTTTACCATCCATCCTGATAAAACAGTTCTGGAGGAGAATTTAAGTGAAAGATAATCCCCCTCTGGTACCAGGCAGTGTCCAAGGACAAAGATCAAACCTGGCAGAAGGGGAAATTCCCTTCTCTGCAGAGGATGTGACTATCTGTATCCCACAAAAGGACCTGGGAACTGAATCTTCTTTTGGCCACCACGATATCAAGGAATCCTTGGAGACTGCCCATATTCCAAATTCAGTATTTGTTTTATCTGACAGTCAAAGAAAGGCCAAAGGTCCACTTAGAAATGACCAGCACTCTATGATTAAAGCCCATCTGTTCCTAAGTTAAATACTAAAATATTCTGTGGGTAGCATAAAATTTCTTTGTCTTTTGACCACATCATCCACAGGACTCTTAATCTCACATGATTTAAATCAAGTGAAGAATTTGTTCAGCCCATGGCTGCAATGTGGAGCTCACAGAAGGACAATTAAAAGGCACCTTCAAAGCTCCTCCTGTGTGGGGAACTTGATGGATCCTCATTTCCCAGGCTTTCTGCTGGACTGCTCTGGTGGACTTGCACAAGGAAAAGAAAATTAAATCCTGTTTTCTGTCTTCACTTTTCCTTGAGGTAGCTTGCTTCGGCTGTGCAGCAAAATGTCATTTACAAGGACATTATGAATTTGCAAAGCAGAGAAAAACCCCTTTGGGGGGATGAAGGAGCACACTGGGAATGGGGGGAATCTCCAATTCCTGAAGCCCCCATTAGTTTCTAATGGCCTTGTCTTTCTGAAGGGAAGGGATAGATGGTGCTTCTGTGACAGCTGAGGAATTTCAGGGACATTTTTCACTCTGTGCATGAAAAATGTGCAAAACCCAGTAAAGCCAGGCTGTGCTTGTCGCTGCTGCAGTAACAACTACCAGTAAATTTAAATTGCTGGCATGGGCCTGATTCAGAACCTTTTAATGCCTTTACAAGACCTGCTCATGCAGACAGCTGGAAAAGGGGGTTGTTTTCCCTTGATCTGTGTTCTTTTTGAGCATTCTGGGTTTAGTTTTTATATTTGTGGCAAGCTGAAATGTCAGAATTTCAGGTCTCCATCAGACAGGCCATCAATAAATCATAACGATCTAACGCGCTCGCGGCTGCGCTTGTGAAAACTTCTAACCCCAACAGCTCACACTTGTTGCCTGTCTGAAGTATTTGAATCCTTTGGGAGCAAGGGAAACTCATCTCTGCAAAAGTGTGATTAGAGCTGGAGTCTCTCACATCCTGCCTCAAAAGATCTGTGCAAATGAAGGTTCTCAGGGCATTTCTGCATGATCATCCCACTCCTTTTATTTTGCACACCATGATTTAATTTTCAGAATCACTCCCATCACTTGGGGTGACTAGATTTTGATTTGTTGGGTCATTCTTCACCTTCTTCTGGCCCTGACCTGCCTGGAGCACTGTTCTGACCTCATGGAGAGCTGTGTGGATCAGCTTTGGAGCGTTCCTGAGCCTCTGCTCCCAACTTCAAACAAAAGCTCAAACTTCAGCTCAGAAGTTTGTAGCTTTGGGTGCTGGCCAAAAACGATGCTGTCAAGCTGACATAAACCATCTGCTATTGTATTTACCATTTTTTTGGCTCTCTATATCTCCCTGGTTCAGAGGCAAGTCCTTCAGCACAGTCCTTGAATGCTAAGTCTTGGATGGAAGGGACAATATCGTCACAAACCATCATTTTAACTGAGCTCAGGGAAAGTAAAACAGCAAAACACCTCCACAGCCACCTGTGAGATCCTGGGCCTGTTACACACAGGGGTGGCTGCACAGCCTTGCTTCCCCCAGACTTGGAAGGAAAATTGTTTTTGTGATGACAACAAAGACACAAGCACAGATTCAGAGCTTTATCTTTTTCCCTGTGGAAATTTATACCAATGCTTCCTTAACCAGATAAAAATATTACCAGTGTTTATCCATTTGGTTGAAAGCTGGATCTCAGCTGGGTTTTTTTTTTCAGAATATTAACATTTCCATCAAAGAGAACATGGGAAATACTTTTATCACAGTATTTTGGCATGTTTTTTTCTCTTTTCAGGTGGGGTCAGAAAGGGAAAACCCAAATAAAAGGCAATGATGATTCTACTGAGAACCTGCTGTAGTTGAAGGTGTTCTTTGCAGGGGGGTTGGACTTGAGAGATGTAAAGGTCCCTCCCAACCCAAAGTATTCTATAAAAAAAGCACAGTGTGCTCTTGTAAATAGTCCCTCTTCACTATGCATTCTTGAAAAAGTCCAGAACAGCTTCCATGGCCCAAAACCACAACCCAAACTCCTCAGCTTTTCATAAGCATGAGGCTGGAGTGAAACGATATCCTAGGAAGTGAAAAACTTATTTTATTCAGACAAATCACCTGGCTATCAGTTTTTGCCAGAGCTGACAGAAGGGTGAGAACAGCAGACGCAAGATGATGACTCTGGAAAATCCAAATAATAATCAAAATCCGTGAGAAGTAACAGTGTATTAAGTAATCTACTCCACCAGACTTTGGAGCATGCCACTCTCTAATCTCCACGAAAATAAAACATCAGTATTTATCTGTCAACACTGCTTAATCCATCGTCAGCACCCTCAGAAATGGGCCCACATGAAATAAAGTCTGGCACAAGCACAGAGGCTGCTTTCCATCCCACACTCCTCAAAATGTCATGGGGTGATGTACGATTGTATTTTGCTGCAGAAACCACTGCTGTCCAAGCTCTGAGATTTAAACAGACATATTTATGTGGTATTCCTCATCTGGCCCATCAGCTAATTAATTTTTTTTATTATTATTATTTTTTATTTTAGAAGAGTGTTATAGAACTTTGGGGAATATTGATGGGTTTGTTGTGGTGTTTTTATCCACTGACTCTACTGTGCTTTAAGGAATCTTTTGGCTAAACAATTCAAGAGAATGGAGGCTTTTGAACTTCCAAGCATCTCCATGTCAGGAGATGATGCACGAAGCACAGAAATTATTTTGAGCCCAAACATTGTCTCTGAGTGTCATAGATGCAAAGCCAGAGCCCTTTGGCATCTCTGGCACTCACCAACATTGAGCTGGAGACTGCAGACCCCCCCACAGGATTCTGACAAACCTGATTAATAAGAAAATTATCAAATCTTTCCATGTCATGTGCAGCACAGCAATCAAATGTGAGCCTACAACAGCTTATCTGGCAAATCTTATTTCTCACCCTTATTAGCAAAGGATAAACTGCTAAAACAAAGCCCACCCACCCTCTTTTTCTTTTTTTTTTTTTTTTTGCTTGCTGTGGATTGTTAGGATATGCAGTTTTGCTATATTATCTTTATTATACAGTTATTTAGAGAGATAATTTATGAGAGTGTGGAGTGACAGGAAAAGGAGGAATGGCTTCAAACTGAGAGAGAGGAGGATGGGATGGGATATTAGGAAGAAATTCCTCCCTGGGAGGGTGGTGAGGCCCTGGCACTGGGTGCCCAGAGCAGCTGTGGCTGCCCCATCTGTGGAAGTGTCCAAGGCCAGGTTGGACACTGGGGCTTGGAGCAGCCTGGGACAGTGGAAAGTGTCCCTGCCACGGTAGGGGTGGCGCTGGATGATCTTTAAGGTGCCTTCCAACCAAAATAATTTAATGATTATCCAAAATAAGCATGACTGGGGTGAAGAAGGGAAAGAAGCAATTTTAAATATGAGCTTTAAAGAAACTGCTTTGCAAAACTTAGAGCTACCTAAATTAAAGTTCAGTGTCTGCTGTTTCCACCTTAGGGCCATTCCTTCTCCTACATCTCCAGCCCCATCTGTGCCTCCTCTTGAATCTGTGCAGTTGATGAAGGACTGGTGTTTAAAGCAAAGCTTCACCACCATTTGCTCTCATTAAATCATTAAATCATCATTAAATGATGAGTCAGGGCAGTGCCACGGAGCCACGGCCCCTGCAGACGGCGTTAAATGGGTGGCAAATGTTCTGTCAAGTGCTGCAGTCACACAAGCTCACTTTGCCTCAGCACTCATTTTTTAGGAGTGGGGCTGGAGGTGTTTCAGCAATGTTTTATGAAGACAGATGTGCACAGAAACAATTTTTAAATTACCGGTGTTCAGGAAACCTGCTGGAGATAAAAAGAGGGATTGTCCAGGGACGAGATGCATGTGTGTACTCAGGCTGATCAGGAAGAAGGATACAACTGCTAGGAAAAGGCAGAGATAAAGGCAAACAAACCCAAATAGTCATTTTATTCAGGATCTTCCTTGTAAACAGTCCTAGGTACATTTTTAAAGTTATTATGAGAAACACTGGATTACTGGGCAGCAAAGACACTACACAGCTGCACTTTTTCTTGTTGCTAACCATCCTTTAGTACCAAATAAAGCTGAATCTTTGTCTGTTCTTTGTTTTCTGAAAGCAGGTAATGGAATTGCTGGAAATTTCACATCAGGAAAACATTTTCCATTCTCTAACCGTGTTAGTTTTATCCCCAAACACTTTTCTGTACACACAGACTGGTAAATCATATCCATTGCTTATGCAAGGCACAATATATCCCCCACATTGCACTCAGTAGATCAACACTGCAGTGATTATTTGATTAACATTAAAATCAGATTATTAATGAACAATATCAGCAGCTTCTTTATGTTAATAATGATTAATTGCACTTCTATTTTGGAAAACAGCCGACCTCCAGCAATGGATGAGAACAACATTTGGTGCTGGCGTCTCTCCTGCAAAGCTTACAAATAATTTGGTAGAGCAGCTAATTATCTGACAAAGCCAATCAGTTATTAATCTCTTAGGAGATTCCATGAGACCATCCTTTTATAGAAGTCAATCATTATTAATTTTTTTTTTTTGCTGTTTTTCACTGGACAGACTCTCTGATGTCACCATTCAAAATCTGGGCGTGCTAAATCAGGAGCTCTCCTCAGTCTGCATGATTAAATCCACTGGAGCTGCATCATTTTTATTAAAACCAAACATTTATTGAGTTCTGAAGTTCTCAAAGGGAAGTGTGTGCAGAAATTTGTTCCAAAAATAATATATGTTATATGGAAATGTTTTTCATAGGAATTTAATGCTTAGTACATAATCAAGTGGGTTTCAGCCCAAATACCAGAAGTTTAGTTTGGATTCTGAGATATACAAGGAGATTCAAAATAAGAATTATTAAACACTCATCAAAGAATTGGTCCATAAAATAGTGGATAAAACTTCACAAAAACTGCTCCTATTCTCAGAAGAGCACTTCCATATTAATTTTCCTTCCAAAATAGGTCACTCTTTGTTATTAAGTAACTATTGCTTGCTTGATTTCTTTTTTTAGAGGAAAACTACAAGGCTGACATGAAACTTGGGAGGTTTTTTTTTACTGGAATGTGCTTTTAAATGAGACCTACTTCTATTCCTTCTAGTTCTTTTCTATTTCTTGCACCGGCTCCTCTTGTTGAACTTTCAAATTCAGGAGGAGATTATGCCCTCATTTATTCCCTCTTGCTCTGGGTTGCTTGCAGAACCTTATTTTCCCCACTCTTCATTCCCATCACTTTTTCAAAAGGATCTGGGATGAAAGGGGTATATTTATGGAATCCTTTGTGATTTATTATATATTTTTTAAAACGTGTGGAATACTGCATCAGATCCATGGGTGCACACCTGCAGGCAAATTGAGGAGCAGAAGGAAAACAAGCCTGGCAAGTGGACAACTGTGAGATTTTACAGCATCTCAAGGGCAGGGGCTGTTTTTTACCCAATAAAGATGCAAGAAATTATCAAACCACTGAGTTGAATGCAATGAAACATAAAAAAACCTCACTGATTTTATATGTGAATCCATCAAAAGAGGCTTGGATGGAGGTTCTCCAGGCTGGGGGTGCTCTCCAAGGGACCTGCAGGAGCTGCTCAACCTCCAGGCCACATGCAGACCCCAAATTTCAGCTCCTCCCATGACCATGGGCACCGTGACCCACTGGCAACATCCCTTTGTTCCTCTCCCCACCACCTGCACCCCACAGATTGTGTCCCTGCTCCATCCCAGGTGTTTGGAGATGGGGAATTGATTCCCATGGGCAGCTTGTCCCTCTCCTGCACCCCAGAGCCCAAGGACATCCCAGCAAAGATGGTACCCATGGAAACCATGGTGCTGCAGAGTTTTACAGCCCACATTTCTGACAAAGTGGTGGCAAAGTGTTTCCCATATCTCTTTTAAAAGTAGCAATTATGGGATCTCCTGTGCTTCAGCTTGCAATAAAACACCTGATTGTAGAAGTTTTTTGGAAATGTCTACACACAGCCCTTGCTGTAGGTGGTTTTGGCCTCATAAACCCTGTTACTGTTCACTTTGCTTTGCATAACTGCAGGCCAATTAATTTTCCTTTACATTACCTTGCCTGAGCAGGAACACACAGTCCCCAGGGGAATAATGCATTGCTTGCCCTCCTCATTTGCTTCCCCAAATGAGCTGTGGGCACTTTAGGAACCCAAAGCAGCTGTAAATCTCCCAGGCTGCTCAGGAGAGGTGGGCTGCAGGTGGGATGCCATCCAAAATTTCTCCTAAATGCACTGGGATTGAGCCATGAGGGAGAATCCTTGCACAGAACTTGTGTTTGAAGAAGGGAAGCTCAGCCACATTCCCTGCCTCTATCAGGCAGTTGGAATGAGATGATCTCTAAAGTCCCTTCCAACCCAAACCACTCCATGATTTTTTGATATGTTCTTTAGCAGAATCCTCCAGGATTTGTGTTAATTCCAGGAGCTGCCAGGTCCCCTTTATAAATAGGGGACATATCAAGATATGAACAAGGAGCTGTTTCCTTGTCCCTCAGCCATGTGGAGGACGATTGCAGAGCATCCATATGGTTCCTCCTCTGTGCTTGCTACAGCTACACCTGGCCCAAAACATTTATTGGATGTAGTATCCCAGGAATTATATGGCCCCTGAGACAGCAGAGCTGGTGTTTCTGCCAGGGTAAGTTATGTTACAGCTAAATAATGTTACAACCCAAAGTTCATTGTGCTACAGGAAGTCTGGGAAAAGGTTTAAAGGGATCTTTGCTTTCCCAAAGGATCTATGTTTCTTCACCTTCCATCCTTGCAGTCTAAAAATGTTATCTCTATTACCTCAACAATCTTTTTTTAAGGCTTTGCTGGTTATTTCTGTGTGCTTGTAGGTTTTGGTGGCTTTTTTCCTCTTTGCTGTCTTTTATGTGTGCGTGAAGAATGAATAAAAGCAGTGCAATAAAAGATATTTCATTAATAGAAGCTTTTCAGATTTTTGTTAACCACTAGTGCCATTAGTAAGGGAGAGGAGGAAATTTCTCACAGTCAGAATTCCCAAGCTGATTCTCTGAGACAGCAAAAAAGGGTAAAATAAAAAAAGGGTAAAAAGGTGTTGCAATAAAAAAAATAAAACATGGAAAATTCCAAGCTGCTGCCTTCACTGCTTCATGGTTGTTTTACTTACATTTGTCTGATGAAAAGAAACACTGGCTGTAAATGTAAAACACCAGGATCTGAAGCAGAAGTGCTGGTGCCTGGCCACAGTGGAACCATTTCCACCCCACAGTTATTGCAGTTATTGCCAACCCACCCTGCTTTACCCTCATATTTTGTTTTTTTGTGACTAACCACACACTAATGCTTCATTAAGGAACTTTTGATTAGTCATGAACGCTCCACACCACCAAGAGATTTGCTGAATATTAAAAACTTTTCCTGTCCCACCTTTCCATGAAAAAGATTGACATATTTAATAGGAACAGTCACATCTTTTCTACAGTCATCATTTTGGAATCTAAAATCCAGTATCACACTAAGAAATATTTGTCTTAATTTCCTAATTAATTTCCTTAATTTCCTCTTTTTCATTCTCATTATTTGCTCAAATGTGATATTTGTTTCTTAAACACAGGAAGACACAAGGCCATCTCTTCACTTGTGATCCCTGCACCAAACTCTATTTTTGGGCAATTCCTGAAGCCCTGTTGAGGCTGTGCAGCAAAACATTCTCATAAACACTTTGCAACTTCCCTGCAAAATAACTTTTCTCTTCACAGGAGCTCTTTTAGAGTACAGAAGAATTCCTAAAGATATTGTGTTCTTTAAAGGAAGAGAGATCCCAAAGGTTGGATGCTCCATGAGCTAAAGAAAATGTTTTTTATGAGCTGGTTAGCATGGCAAAGTTAACTGCAGTTAATCAAACACAGGCATGAATGAACTAATATTATTTTGGGGATAATAATTCTGAAGAAAATGAGCTCCAAGTTGTCAAAGATTTGGACTTGGACTTCAACCTCTGGCAGAGGATTTGGTTTTAGATGGACTGAGAGTTTTGTGATGATTCTTGTCATGAAGTCTCAAGCAAAGAGCCATAGGAAAAATACCGTGAGGAAAATATTCTGGTGCTCCAAAAGTGAGGATTCCATTGAGGTTCTGCAGGATGAAGAGAAGCATTTTTGACAAATTATTCTAAATACTTCAAACAACCCTGCCTTGTAGGCACTGATTACATTATAGTAAGGAAAGAAAACAAATATTTGATTTCTCTTGGTAGTTTTCCTTACTAGAGGACTTTAGATATCTCTGACCCTTTGTACCCAACAAAGGGAAGGACAAAACCAATGTCATGTTGTGCTTCAATGGGGTTGAGCACACACATTGGAGACACCTCATTCCTGCAAAAACAGGAGCTGATTTCCCACTAACTGGGATAATTTTCTCAGGTTCAGTGGAGACACTCCTTATTCATATCCTTGAGACAAAGGAAGGCCCATGGTGTTTGCAATAAACTTTGCTTTTTGCCTGAAGATAAAGCAGCCAGGATTACATTTACAGCAGGAACAGCCACGGCCTCTATCCTATTGATTTTCCATGCTGCTGCAGATCAGGAATATTGTCTGCTCCTGCCCAGCTGGAGCTGTTGGGTGAATTTCCAAGATTTAAATATTTATTGCTCTTTCAGTAATTTCTTGAAGTTTCCCCAAGATTTTTCAACTTGTCTGATCTCCACCTATGGGGAGGAAAACTTTTAAAGCTGCCAAAAGCCAAAGTATTTTTAGAGAGGGCATCATGTATTGATTATTGCCAAATCTCCATGGACTAAGACACTATGTTATTGTCAGCATTTTTATTGCTGCCACTGCTTTTTCTTTTTTTCCCTTTAATGGTTACAAGTGAGTCTAATATATTTTAGGTCAAACTCTTCTACCAGCTAGAAGCCACCGAAAACTTTTCATAAGAACCATATCCAGCTTCAAGAGGCATAAAAATGAATATTTTTGCTGTGTTTCTGTTTCTATCAGCCATTGCAGAGAAGAAGAAATGCTATTTCTGTTTGTTTTGACAAGCAAAGAGAATAATCTCACTCTTCTCTTGATCTCGCTATCCCTTCACAGATTACAGTTATCTCACTTGTAATGTAAAAATCATATAGAAATTGAAATGTGTGAAGGGGAGACAGGAACAGATCCCTCAGGATGCAGGGGAACAGGAATTTGTCAGGGGAACTGGGCCCAGAAAACACAGGGATAATTTGTGAACGACGAAGAATCTGCCCTTCTGGAAAACGTTACGGAAAGTTCGATTTGATGCACGTCTGAAAGGCAAAGCCCTCCTTGTTGTGCTCCCCTCTCTCTGCAGCTTGGTCAATATTTACCCTCTCAAAAGCAACCCTGGACAGAGCACAAGGCTAAAAGAGACAACCAGGTCTTGGGGCTGGACAATTCATGGTCCTGTGGGGAGGGGTTGAGGGAGCTGGGAAGGGGCTGGAGCACCAGGAGCAGCTGAAGGAGCTGGAAAGGGGCTCAGCCTGGAGAAAAGGGAGGTCAGGGGGGACCCTGTGGCTCTGCACAGCTCCTGACAGGAGGGGACAGCTGGGGGGTCAGGCTGTGCTGCCAGGGAACAGGGACAGGAGGAGAGGGAACGGCCTCAGGCTGGGCCAGGGCAGGCTCAGGGTGGGCACCAGGGGGAATTTCCCCATGGAAAGGGTGCTCGGGAATTGGAACTGCCCAGGGAGGTTTGGAGTGCCCATCCCTGGAGGTGTCCAATGAAGGCCTGGATGTGGCACTCAGAGCTCTGGGCTGTGGACAAGGTGGGGATAGGCTAGAGATTGGACTCCATGATCTTGAAGGGCTTTTCCACCCTTCATGATTCTGTTACTCTGTGACCTTCATGGCCGGCAAAATTTTATTTCTGCATTTATCTTCATGAAACAGCTTTTTATCTCTCCTGCTTTAGAGTATTCAAAAAGAGAAAATCAGATCAGAAATGTTCTCCTTTTTTCATGGCTTAATTTGGTATAGACCCTGACATTAAGCAGACCTTTTTTTTAGATCCTGATAGCACATTTCTGTTCCCAAACAGAGCCAGATAACCAAGGCCACTGCTGATGAGAGGCTTATCTGTGGTGTTTCTGTCAGAGAGAGTGCAGTGTAACACAGGTCAAGTAAGCCAGGGTTTGTGTGAGAAAAAGGAAAAATTAATTGCAAAGCCCAGCTTACAACATCTCCAATAATGAGCTTGTTCAGCTCTGTTCTCTCTGACGTTGAAATTCAAGAGGCTGGGGCTGAACCTGCTGTGTTCCAGCTGTGTGCACAGCATTCCTGCCCGCAGGAATAAATGGGATTTTTATTCCTTGCACTCCTCCCTCTGGGTCAGATCAGGGGGATGTCAGTGGGGATGGTGTGACAGATCAAGCAGGAGCCTCAGCACACCCAGATTTCCTGCTGCAGTTTGGACGTGCCATTCCTGTGTCTCGGTGTCCCTTGTCAAACACCCTGGGACAGAGGGAGGGCACTGAGGGAGCCGCTGGGAGAGGAGCAGGAATGCTGCAGCTGCTTCCCAGGGGCACAGGGAGGGAGCAGGAACCACTCCAGAAATGAGGTGTGAGGAGAAGGGAGCTCCACTTGAAAGGACTTAGGGAAAACTCACAACTGCTCGAGTTACTGGATCAGTGGTGACGAGAGGAGAGCGGCTCCTCTGCTCCATGCCAAGGCAAATCCTTGGAAAACAGCATGGGAATTACCCAGGTACACACATTACCAGCACTGGAAAATATTTCTTCTCCTCTTCTCTGGCGTTTCCTATTGCTTAAGTAAGGGGAAGCATGGAGTGAGAGCTGGAGCTGTAGAAACTCCAAGGATTTTAAAGCCCTTTTGCTGATCTGCTCTGGGGAGCACCTGTGGCAGCTGCTCTCTGGCCACAGAGAACAGGCACAGAGAACAGGATTTTTCCTGAGAGAAGCAGAGAAGAGAATCAAAACAATTCTTATCTCTGCTCGTTGTTGAGCCCATGTGGAATGTGTTCTGAAGATTGTTTACCCAAGGTGATTGCTTGATTGGATTCTGGTGATATTGTTTAGATTCACTCACCTATTAGATTCACAGCTGTGTCTAAGCTCTGAGCAGAGAGAGTCACAAGTTTTCTAGTTAGTGAGAGCTCTTGCTACTGTAATATAGTGTAATATAAGTATAATATAATATACTATAAGATGATATAATAATAAAGCAATTGATCAACCTTCTGAATCATCATAGAGTCAATGCTAATTATTACCTGGCTGGGGGCCTGTGGCAACAAGCACCTTCCCAACACCTCTGCAATATCCAAACCTGACACTGTCGTCGTGCTCATCCCTGCAAATAACCCAGATTATTTTAACCAATTCTGAGCAAAATCTAAACTCTTCCATGAGTTTTCCACACCCAGAGAGCAGTGACAGAGCCAATACCATGGATCACATTGAGAGTGCCCTCACTAAACTCAGCCTAATGCACAGCACAGGCCAGCAGGAGTATTCTGAATTTACTCAACAGAGTTCTCCTTTCTGCATTTGTTTCACACAAACTTCGTACAAATAACATTATTTTCTTTCTTTTTCTTTTTCTTTTTTTTGCCTCTGCTTGTTATTCCCAGCAGCTTTGTTTTAGTGCTATTTTGCCATTTCTCACAAGTTTCTCTGTGCTGTAATTATGCCAGTCTGCTTTCCAAATATACTTTTTTTCTTGCTACTGAAATAGAAAGGTTGGGGCTGCACGAGGAAAGGGGGAATAATTTTCACAGAATTATTTCGGCGACTTCAGGGACTGCACGCGATGTTTTTACAGCTTTCCATAGATTTTCCTTCTCCCTCCACTTGCACATGTTTGGAAATCACTCAGGCAACACGACATCCTGAATATCCCAGCCCAGGAAAAGCAACTGCTGTGCCTGCAGGAGTGGATATTTTACATGAGACAAGTGGTTATTGTCAACGAGACTGGGAATAACTTGTCTGAACATTTCCAAGCTGGCTCCGGCTCTGTATATGCAACACGAGCAGTGATGGAGTAGTTGCAATATTTCTCCAGCAGCACAGCTCCCTGCAGACGTCAGCAGGTTTTATCAGGCTCACGGGGAATGTTCCCACTGTTTATTGCACTGGGGAAGTTCTGCCTCCAACAGCTCAGGCCAGATTAGGCCTTTCAAAAGCCCTGATTCTTGAATTTTATATTTTAATGCTTTTTGACTGGCAGGTCTGAAGGGGGTTTTTTTGGCAGATTTTTATCAGAAGCAAACAAAGAGGCAAAATATTTCCCAGAGACTGCTCGAACATCCATTATTTTATATAATTTTGGGGCCGAAATGTGCAAACAACATGATTAGGCAACATAAGAAATGCCATATAAGATAAAACCCCCAAGAACTAAGTTCCTAATATTCTAAGCAGACTTTGGGGCTGGTGATATTTAAAGCTATGAACTCCAGCTCTCTTAAGATAAGCAAGAGAAATCCACTGCAGCTGTCTGCACCAAGGTGGAGATGCAGGGATATCTCCTTTAAAATCTCTGTTCATCAGTATGGGAGGCCAGCTCTCCTGCCTCAGCTCGGAACTCTCCCTCCAGCAAGGTTAGAGAGTGCCATTATCATTTCATAATAAGGCACAGGATGAGCACAGCATTCCTGATATGTGCAGGACTGTTTGGAACAAGGAGGTGCCTCCAATTAAATGATGGCAAATTGCACAGCCCAGTTAAAATACTGACTCAGAACTTTGTGCAGCAAAGTTCCAACTCAAGCCCAGCCTTTCCCAGCAAAGCACTTATTTCTGGGGGTAGCTCTCAGTTGATTTTAAGAGGGCTTTGCTGCTCAGATGTTTGTTGAAACTAAAACCAGGAGAAGAGTTTAGCAAAGGCCACCCAGTTCTCCTGGCAGAGGCATCAGCACTCACATTCGCAGAGATGAGATTCTGCTCCCTGCCAGCACAGCACCTCTGCCTCTCCCTGAGCCCTCAGCTCGTTTGCTGGCCAAGGGACAGGTCTGTCACCATGCCAGCCTGGGGAGGAGATGTTTCTGGCAGAGAAGTTCTGTGGTACGTGACCCAGGCATGGCATTTCTGCCATTCCCTTCCATTTCCCGCTCACCCCCGTCCCAGGATAACTCTGTCATCACTCCTCGGAGCACACTGGGGACAGAAACCAGATCTCTGACTCCATTTCCTTCCAGGCACCTGCTTGAAGCAGGATTAGAAGGATAACAAGCTCAACCTTCCCCTGCCAGGTCTGCAAGAGGAGCTTGCAGGCCAAATACTCTGTTCCACATAGGATCCAGGATTGCAGTGATCCCGCCAATGGCAATTCACTCACTCACATGAGATAAAAAAATGAATAAATGAAGAAACAAAACCCCATATTTTGAAGTCATATCCCAGCAGGTGATCTCCACAGGCTCCCCAGCTGGCACACTGGGCTTGGCAGTGTCACACATCCCTCTTTGTGAGATGGGGAGCAGTTTGGATTGTCCCACCATGGGGTTTGTTACCATCCACCACTCCTGACACAAATCCTCGGCAGGAGGATGGAACTGCTGAGGTCTCTCTGGTCTGTGAGACCGTTCTGTAGCATCTTATAATATATTATTGATATCATAGAATGATTTGGGTAGGGAAGGGCTTTAAAGTTCATCTCATTCCACCCCTGCCATGGGCACCTTCCACTAGACCAGGTTGCTCCAAGCCCCTTCCAGCCTGGCCTTGGGCACTTCCAGGGATGGGGCATGAAGAATTTGGTGTGTCCCTTAAAAGCAGAGGACTCACCCTTTCTAATAAGAAACTGCTCCAAAATAAATGAAGCCAATTAGTAATAAAAGGCAGATCTCAAGAGTGTTAAATCCAGATTATCCACCCCAGATGAGGCCTGGAGGCAGCTGATGGCAAAAGATTTTGGTCTCTGAGTTCTCAATTGGAATACCCTGGCTGAGCTGGTGGCTGTATTATAACACTGTTTACAGACACTGTGTGGAATCACAGGCATAATAAATCCAGGGAAAGAGCTCCTGAAATCGAGAGGGAAATTCGCACTTCACTGAATTCCGTGTCAGCTTCCATTAAACTCAAAGGGACAGGAGAGTCTTCACGGGGTTACTGAGCATCTGTAAACACTTCCAAGCATGCCCCAAGTTACAGGTTTATTTTTCAGTTCAAAAAAATTGGCCAGGCGAAAAAACGTTTATTTCTTATTACAGAAATAGGAGAGCAAAGAAGAACGAGCCAAGAGGCTTCAGAAGTGAGCAAAGACAACCAAAAAATTGATCTAAATATTACCATATTTGGGGTGCTACACAGTTTAGGAACCTCATTGGATGGGGGGAACCTAATCTAATATGACTTATTTTATTATTTTTTACTGCTCTTGGCAGTGCATTTTCATTCCAGGGTGGCCTCAGAGCACTTGACATCCTCACATTTCACGTCTGATGTGCTTCACGTTGAGGCTCTGGATTAATGGACACATCCACAGAGTCTCAGGATGGTTCAGGTTGGAAGGAACCTCCATAGATCACTTGGTCCAACCCTTCTGCTCAAGCAGGACCACCCAGAGTCAGCTGCCAAGGTCAGCTTGGATGGGACTTTAGGAAGCTGGGTCTACTGAGTGACACCCCTGCCCAGGGCAGTGGGGTTGGAACGAGATGATCTTTAAGGTGCCTCCAACCCAAAATATTCCATAATTCTATGACTGTGTCCAGACACCTTTTGAATAATTTCAAGAATGGAGACTCCAGAACCTCCCTGGACAGCTGGTTTGGCCACCCTCACAGTGAATGCGTGTTTGGTCACCCCCACAGTAAATTTGTGTTTCCTGATGTTCCTGGGTTTCAGGTTTTGCCCACTGGAATGAGGCTGGCTCTGTCACCTTTGCACCCTCCCTTCAGTGACTTACAAACTGATCACACCTCAGCCTTCCCTCCTCCAGACTGAGCAGCCCCAGCTCTGTTTGGAGACTGCTTCCTCCTCATCAAAAGGCAAACTGGCAGCTCCTCTCCAGGCAGGGGCAGCAGGATCACTGGGGTTTGTGTTAATTAATCACACCTTTGAAATGAGGAAAAAAACCGCTGCCTGTGATGAGGTTAAAGAGCTCTTGTTCAAATAAAGCTTCTTGCTTAAATATCACAGGGAGAAAAGAGGAGAGGAAAGCTAGGTAAATATTTCAGTGCTAAACCAGGTTTAAAGGCTGTGCCTCTCCCAGCAGAAATAGGAGAGGCCACTGGAGCAAAAGTGAAGTTGGCACCTCACTCCTTTCTAAATCTTCCTGGGGAATGTTATGGTCAACAGAGCATTGCAATTCCTGAGCGTGTGTGACTTACTCATACATTCAACTTGAGCTATAAATAAATGCTTAATTGTTCTGGGCTCTATGTGTGCCTGAGTCCAAGCACAACCCATGGATCCACTGCTGGAAGGGTTGGGGCTGGCTCAGCTGGTAAATTAGAGCTCACTTTGAAGCCCACAAACCCCAACTGCAAGGCTGGCAGGCTTCAAGCACCTTTAGATGAGGTTTTTAGTGCGAAATATTGAAACAGTTGGGAGCAAAAGAACCTTAGAAAATTAAATCAGAAGATGACTGAAAATAAAACCATAAAGTTTTCTAAAATCGTGGAGTTTCATTGGGAGCTCAAAGGACAAACACAAGAGCTGGGGAAAGGAAAAGCTCTTCTAGGCTGAAGCTTTAAGATTATAAACTACTTGGAGTGGTAGAAAAGGCAGAATGAAGAAAGAATTGAAGAAATTATTGCAGCTGAATTCTGTGTATGGGAACACCCTGGTTGGCAACCTCTATGGAAAATCACCTTGTCTTTCTTTCATCATAAAGCAAAATGATAGAGAAGAATTGATTTTTGAAAATTCCATAATGCTGAGTAACAGTTCAGGCAACACAGAGAGGAAAAGCAAGAGACAGAAAGGAAAGGGTAAAAAATACATGAGTAACTGAAGCCTGCATGATGCAATTTGCCACAGGGATTCAAAAGAAAAATAGAGAGATTACTTAGTGGTTAGTGAGAGATATTAACTAATGTCAAAAGAAAATTACCTAAGTGCTTTTCTTATGTGAATTTGAATTGAAACTGCAGATTAAAGTGCCACAATCAGCTGAACTCTGGATTCTGATGTAGAAAAAATTGTATGTGTTCATATTGTGTAGCTTGCTGGATTTTAGTAATCTAGGATAACTATTACACATGCACACATAATAGAAAGGCTGTTTGATTCAAGGGAATGGTTCTTCCCTCTGGAGATTTTCTTGATAAATTAGTTTTTCTTTTCCTATTGCACATTTCAGGCTAGTCACAAATGCAGGTCTGGAGCTGAGGAGGTCTTTGCTGAGGTTGTTGGGATGGTGCATCCCAGGTTGGAATATCTGACGGGAAGGAAGCAGCAAAAAGTTTTCCTGCACCAAGGAGGTGGAAGGGAAGGAAAACCACGGCGTCAGCAGCTCTGTGGTGCTGCCTGGCAGGTCTGAGCTGTGCCATCCATCAGGGCTGAGCTCCTCCCGTGGCTCTGAATCACTGCAGGTCTCAGGAGCACCGAGGTACCTGGCTGGGGGACCATAAAGTGAAGCCAAGCAGACCAGTCCTGATCCCCAAACAGCTCCTGAGAAGTTCCATAACTCAAACAGAAACACCCTCGGAGCAGCTCACGTATTTATTGCCAACCACAACTCATTTCTTTGTGTTTTATTTTACAAATTCTCCATTACTTGCTTCAGCTACGCTGAAATGGCCTCCTGTATTTCAAAGTATTTCAGGCTGATCCTGTACTTGGCTTTTCTGTGTCAGAAATCTTCAGACAATTGAACAATCAGATTACTGAGAAGCTGTTAAGTGCCTCGTGATGCAAGGAAGTGTGAGCTATTTAAGAACTAATGTGAAAAATGGCAAATTATATGCTACCAGCTAGGTCTGAAAGGGGAAAAAAGAGGAATAAGTCAATATGATTAGACAGGACTATATTCAATAAGCACAATTTTGGTTTGAAATTGTGCAAGAAGAATTTTATTCCTTAGCAGATTTTCTTCTGGATTATTGAAGATACCTCTGCTCTGCAAGACACATTTTGCTTTTCCAGTCCTCATATTTATAAAAATAATCTGATTGAAAAGAACTGGATGCACAGAAATGAGAATTTCTTGGTTTTTTACGATGTAGATATTAAAATGGATTCTCTATATTAAAAACTGCAAAGATTATTTATACAAGAAGTGCCCAATCAATCATTTTCCAAGCAGAAAAGCTGTCAAAAAGAAAAATCTTGCATTAATGATCGTTCTTTGGCAGCTCTGCACAGCTTTCTCTGGAATGAGAAGTGGTTGAGTTCATTTGAGTGGACACAGCACAAAGCCATTACTTTAGGCAGCTGGTAACTTTGGCCAAAGGACTAAGTGAGCATTTGCATGGAAAACCTGAATAAAATACCCTGCGATGCCTGTGTTTTTCTGCATTTTATTGATGAGGATTTACCAAGTGCTCAGTTCTGGACTAAATCTGTGGTTAAAAATGCAAATATTAACAGAGGAATTCCCACATCACCAACTGAGGCACTGGAGGTTTAAATGAGAGTGTCCTTCTTTTGCACAAACACAGGAGAAACCCAACAGTGTCTGAGACTTCCTGGTAGAATAAGAGACTGTTTGGAATTCTTACAGGATATCCTGGTCACAATAAATGCATTAAATCCAACTTTCAAACACTGAGGTTCTATTCCAGCTGCCAAATTCTTGTTCCCCAGTCCCAAAAATGCCCCCCCTTCCATAGCACCATCATTTCTGGATTGTACAATTAAAAAGCTCAAGTTTATCTTCCTAAAATTCTTCCACTCTAGAACTTATTTAGGCCTGAATTTGGCTTAGAAGGGAGTGGGAAATTGGCAATGCAGAATATTCAGTAATTTGTGGGTCACGTGCTCATAAAATGAGAAAAGCTTTATATCAGAAAATACTTTTTATAATACTTACACAAAATATAGCAGAAACTGTGTTTTTAATAGAATCTCCAGCATGGAAATACAATCAATGTTTAATACTGGGGAAAAAATCCAAGCGTTTATGGTATTAAAGATGGAGTCAAAAGCATTTACCAGACTGCCCATTCCCACTGAAATTTAAGTCAATGACAAACTATTAAGATGTTTTCATGAAGCCCAAAGGATTGCAAGGAAAATGCAAAAATACTTTTAATTACAGCATTTTGTACCATTATCTATATATTTACAGAAGTAACTATACCCTAGAGAAAGATGGCAAGTGTTTGTATGAAGGGAGGTGAAGAAGGTCACAAAAATTGCACATTCTGTGGAAAATGGGGAATGTGGGCACTGTAATTAATGGATCAAATTGCCAGGGAATTGTAAAGAGGATCAGAGGGTAAAAAGATAATTAGCAGATCAAAGGGTAAGAAGGCAAGTGTTGAAATAAAGTGGTGGTAATAGAAAGAGCTCAAGAGGAATTATTGACCAATAATTGTATTGCTTTGGGCAATGTCTGCTTTGATAGAGCTGTTATTAAGGAGGTTTTTAATGCACTAATCTGTTTTTATAAAAGTGGAGCTATGAGTGTCAAATGCCGTGGATTCACTGCAGAGCTCTGACTCTAACCTGGTTTTTGGGAGTTTTTAACCAATGCCAGTGGGAAAGAAAAGGAATTCAGGCTGCAGGGGTTGGACACGTGGCCAAGAAATCATCCTTTAAATGGAGAAATAACACAGAGTGGGTTTTTCAGGGATTTTGGCACTTTTCTTGAGTCAACAGAAATTTCAGAGTTTATTCTGCAGTGGGGGAAATGTTGGGCTAAAGCCTCCACTGCTCTGAGTTTTATTCCCTTCCCTGCAGGCTGAGTTTTGTCTGAGATCCCTCTTTGCACACTGGACTAACAAGTCCCAGGCTTGGGAGCTCCTGCAGAGATTTGTTGTCAAGATCCTTCTCTAGAAAGGAATTTTTGGATGTGTTGGTCTTAATATTTGGAATAATATCTACTCTGAGTGTGGATAAGGATGGGAAATTCCACAATGGATCAGATTTATGGGACAATGACAAAAATCTGTGGAGATCCTCAGGTGGGCTGCAGACACTGCCAGTTTTTCCAAGGATTGGCAGAGGAGAATTTTGGTTTCTGCTTCCATTTTTCAGAGCCCATTTACTCACAAATAACAGCAGCATGGAATATGTCAAGGAAATGGCATTTGTAGTTAGCACCTGGTAGATTTTCCTCTGCAAAGAGGAGAAGACAAAAATAATTCGTTCACATCTTTACTCTCCCATTTAGCTCATCATTAAGAGAAATGTGTGGAAAAAATGTACGTTCTGAGGTGTGGAATTTTTTTTTTTTGTTAAATAGTAAATACCTCCCAGATTATTAAGTGATAGGGAAGATTAAAAATGTCACTCAAAGGAGCTCTTGTGCTTCCACTGAAGGCAATGACAAAATTGTAATTAACTGAAAGTCACCCAATGATCAAGAAGTGGGAGTGCTGTGTCATTCCCAGAGAGAGATGGATCTGGAAGTTTTATGGAATGGAGGCAGCAGTGAGTGTTTGTGGATGAAATTGTGATTTTGGTTTGTAAAAATCATTTTTGCAACCAGAATTCTGCAGTGAGAGCTCCAGGGTGAAGATCTTTTTAAGAGCAGAGATGGGGAAAATTCCAACTGTGCTCATCACTGTAGCACTGAAAATGAGACATGAAATGGGATGAAAGTATAGATAAAAATACGCTGAAAAAGAAAATAGGAGCTATTTCTTTTTTTTTTTGCAGTTATGACTTAATTAAAAAATAAAATAATTTAAAAATATTTGCTTTAGGTCATGAGAAATGAGGCATGGTTAGGGTTATTTAATGACTGATGTAACTTCTGCTAACAGTACCTATAAAATTTATATCTCTGTAATTAGTGAGTGAGAAAAGTTTAATATTTCAGAAGTATCCCCTTGGATGTGTAATTTCAGCTGTAATTCACAGTCCTGAATAAGGTCCTTTGAATTACTTTCTAAACAATTCTGGATAAATGATCAATCACATCTTTTGCTGCTTTTTCTGGGTTAAAACCTTAATTTTCCCACATGTGAGATGATAAAATCAGATCAGTATTAAAATGCAGTTGAAATGTAACTATTTTGTAAGAAAAGGTGCTGCACAGGCTGTGCTGGAGAGAGGCTGATGAGGTGATTAAACATCCTGCAAGGAGGAATTTCATTGGGAAGATTGAGAGCTCTGGTGAGAACTCCTCTCTGCCCACACACTTTTACCACTTCTCACTCTAACTGAAGACTTATAAATAGTTTATAAATTAAAATTATTAACCCCAGCACTCCCAGACTTTCACACTTGGTTCCTCTTAATAGTGGATAAAACATTCACTCCTGCAACCAGAGCATACATTAAAATGGAACAGAGTTGGAAATATCAGCACCTGGTGTTCTTTTCCAGGCAAATATACGGATTTGGAAGGAATAAATGGATAATTTGCAATACAATGATGATTTAGTACAATAATAATTTCCTGGCTAGCTCCAGATCCCTGAAAAGAATGCCAGGGTTTTTAAAGAGTGATACATGTAATGACCAAATTCAGTAAATCCCAAAAAGCAGCGCCCACAGCCTCTGGAAGCATCCTCAAGCTGTCAGGGAGGGAACTTTTATCACTGTTCACTTTGTGTAGAAGATCCTGTGCAGGAATTAAACATCATTTTTTCTGCTGCTTCTCCCCAAACCCACCCAAACCACCACGAGGCTGAAGCCTCCCCAGCCCTGCACTTCTCAGAGCATGCCTGGAAGCCTTAGTTAATCTCACCTGCAATCCAATTAAAAGCCTCTCAGAACCTTGCACCTGCACTAATTGCAGATTCACATCACTGCTCTGCAGTCATTAAGTCCACGAGTTAAAGTTTGGATGAGTGCAGCTAATCTGGTTTATCAACAAAGTGCTGCAAGGTTCCCGTGCTAAACCAGGATGATCAGCAGGGGTCAGGCAGGAATTATCTTGTCTCGCCAAGCATTTCAAAATGGCTAATTATGTTTGTTCATAAAAGTTGGACCTAAAGCAACTGAAATCCGAGGAAAAAGCTTTGGAACTTTTAACTGCGAGTAACTCATTTGGCTGAGGTGTTGATTTATAGCAGAAAGTTCTGTGAGTGTTTTATTCTTCAGCAAAAACCCAGTTTGTTTTCAAAGTGCAGCAGATAAAACTGCATCTCCATGCTGCTGAACCTGTATTTCCATGGATATCTGTGTGCATGGATGAAAGAAACAATGTGGTCCTCCCACTTCACAGAGTTAAAACTGTTAAATGTTAACTCTGTTGCCAAATTCTTCTTGTAGATCCCAAAGCTGCAGCATCCAGTCTAAAATTCTGTATCTTACCAGAGCTTTTTAAAAGAAGTTTCTTTGTGCTCATCTAGCAGCAATGGAAAACCCACCTAGAGCTGTAGATGAGGATAAATAAAAACAGAGCATGGAGAAAGAGAGAAATAAGTAATTCAGCCAGGAACTCTTTTTTCTTTTTTTCCTAAAGGATTCTTGCTCCCAATTCACCCAGGGTAAATCAGCACACCTGTGGCATGTGGAACAGATGGAGCAGGCATGGCAAACACCTCCAGCTGCATGGATCTGTTACACAGGTGCTGGGTTCAGGCTCTGCCTGGCCAAGGGCACTGGGGCTTTGGCAAATGCCCAGAATTCCAGGGGCTGGAAGAGAAAAAACAGGGAGAAAGGAGTCAGCTGGCAGCAGCATCTTCCAGAGCAGCCCCAGGCCTCAGCCAAACCTGCCCAGCTCATTCCTCACCCCGTGCTCAGAATCACTGTCAAATTCCTAAACTTATTTGGCAGTTCATGGGGAGGAAATTTTGGCTGGAGTTACTGGAACAGAGACACTGGGATACTCAGTGCCTCAGTGGATGGTGTTAAACCCTTCCATGGCTGAGCATTCTGGGGCAGGTGCTCTTGTGTGAGGTCTTCTTTTAATTCTTTCTCCCTTATTTGTTTGAGTTCTTTTCAGACCTTATTTTTTATCACTCCCATTTTCTGCCACAATTGCTCCCCTCACCTTGGTTGTGGGTTTTTTCCNTTTTTATTTTTCCTTTCTTCTTTTTTTTCCTTCCTTATTTATTTTCCTCTCCTTGTTATTTTGGGGATGTTTCTTTTCTCACTTGTGCAATTGTCCCCCTCCAGCTGAGGAGGGCAGTGCCAGTGCCAGGGGGCAGTGACAGCCCAGGCTGCTCTGCACTCTCTGGACACGCTGCAGGTGTAACTCAAGCACAGCGACGTTTGTTAAGTCCCTCTAAATAGCTCTGCTGATGGTGCAGAACTGGTGCTGAGCCAGGAGAAATGATAAAACATAATCAAGCCCCAGAAGACGACGTTGTGATGTTGAGAGAGACAAATTTATGTCCCTCCTCTACCCATGTTATGTTCAGATTAATCCATTTGGTATCTGTGTGTTACAGAAGCCAAAACACTTGATAATGATCTACTGGGACAGGAACATCAGAAGGGCCTATTCTTTTATACACTAATTTTCTCTCCAAAACTCTAATTCAAATAGTAATTTTTCTGTTTAAAAAAAAAATAGAAATGCTTCAATTCCTTCTGGTGAAAAGCCACCTTTCCAGCTCTGAGCTGGTGGGGATGAGCTGTCTCCTCATGAAGATTTAACTGGGTACATAAATCCACGTGTTTATAGAGCAGAAATCTCTGCTGTATAAACAGACTGAGCCTCTACTGACCAAAGAAGGCCAAACCCCAGCCTCCCACTTCAAGAGAAATTTGCCTTTTTCAGTGTGATAACATGGGAGTGACAGCCAAGGTTTGGGATGGCAAGGCCTGAACCTCCATTCCAAAAATTCAGGCTATGAGGGTTAAAAAGCTGTGAGTGGTACAAGTTATGAGGGTGTATCTGCAGTTGGGAGGAAGCCTGGAAATTTTGGGAGGGTCTAAGTTGTTTTAGGGGCAATTTTGGACTCTGTTGAAAGCCAGAAATCTTCAGCATTGGTTGGTCCAGCTTTGCAGACCATGAACATCCCAACTCCTTCTGAGTTTGATACTCCAGCAGGAGGACAGATTGGAGTTCACACAAGTAATGCTTAACTTTACTGGAGGCTTATCTAACAAAATTTCTTCAGACAAAACATTTAAAATGTGAAAAAAAAAAAAAAAAAGGTGGGTTTGATTGCTGGGAAATGTCTGACTTCAGTCCTCCAATGCCAGTATCTAAAATAAATGTGAAATATCTGTCATTAAACCTGGGAGATTATAAACCCAATGCTGGTTTAATGCCAACGTTTTTGTTGGCACTGCAGTTCATCTTGTTCTGAGCTTTCATCAACTCTGTGACTAAATTCAGAATTCTTGCTTTGGGTATCAAGGATGGTAAGAAAGAATCAACACATTTTCTCAGGTTTCACAGAGAAACCTGTGTTTCTTGGCTCTCAGGAGTGAATATAAAACATCAATTAACAACATTCCATCTTCAGGAAGGTCTGGGTGAGATATCCTTCTAATATATAATCATCATTTTCAGCAATCACAGTCTTTTTTCACTCTTCATTACCTTAACCATTTACATCCAACTACTTCAGGCTTTCCTTTTTTTTTTTTTGTTGTTTTTGCAGATATAAGCCATGAATGACTACATGATGTACTGATTTCATTTGAATGATAAATGGAGATATTATTTCCCAGCAGGTGAGTAAATACAAAGCTAGCAAGAAAATCAGTAAAACCTTCAAAAAGTGGTTTAACCTTTGTTTTACTCAAACAAAACCCACCTTTGCAACCAAATATTTTATAAACTCCTTCAGCACCTTTCCAAAGGTTATTTTACATTTTAATTGGCTCAGATATTTTTCCCCAATTGAATAGGCTGATCAGACAGATGGATAGGGAAATATTGCTGCAAAGAGGATGGCTGAAGAAATAAATGCTGCTTTGATGGTGCTGACAAGCACCCAACACACCCATGAAGAACAGCACAGAAATAAAATGGGGAGTGCCAGAACTGCTCAGGGATGGACAAAAAATTCACCCTTCTGTGTTTATTTTCAGTGTCCCATTGTTAGCCTGAAGAATATTTGATAAATACTATGCTAATCTATGTAATGGGCTAATTACCTGTGGTATAAACATGTAGTGCTACACAAAGAGGGCTCTTGGATCCCAGATCATTTCAAGTTTTGATCAGCATGTTCAAAGCTGATCAGATTTTTTTTTCTCTGTGCAGGTTTGACTGCAGCCTTTAAAAATCCTGTGCTAAAAGGTGGTTTTCCATAAAGCAGTCAGGGAAATAATTGTGTTCTCTTAGAAATAACTGGAAAGATGATAGGCCATCCTCTCTTGCAGAATTTGGCCTTCCTGTATAAATAAATCCTTTCAGTGGAGGGAGCCTGTGTGGTCAAACTGATTGCCAGGAAGAGAACACTCTCAGTTCATTATCTGGAGTTCTTCAGCTCAATCCAAGGAGGCATTTTGCAATCACTAGCACAGAAAATAGATGCACTGAGATGCTATTGCATTTACAGAAAGCTTCAGGATAATTTATTTACGAGATGGCTTGTTGCTCTTACATACTACTTACATTCATCAAATTCTTGGCATTTATTCTTCCCAGTTGGGCCAGTGGAAAGCAACCAATTACAGTGGTGTTCAGGCAGAAAAATTCCAGCCCCATCCAGAAGCAGGGAAGGAGGAGGAATTATCCATGGGTTTCTTTAGAGGTTTTTAATAGGTTCAGCTCAAGCAAGTGGAAAGGAGTGTGGGAGATGGCAGCTCACAGGGCAGGGAGCTCACCTGGCCGTGGCAAAGAGTCCTTTGGGCCTTCCCACCAAGGCCACCACGTCCCTCTGCAAGGATCCTCTCCCCAGCCTTCCATCCAGGAGATTTCTGGCCAGGCCCCACTCTCCTGGCAGTTTTGGGGGCTGGGAATCTGCTGACACAGAGACTGAGGCTCTTCTGCAGGTGTAACAACCTGCCCCTCGTGTCCCGGTAAATGTGGGGTGTCCCTCAACCAGGAGGCAACTGAGTGGACAAAAAAAGTCATAATTGGAGCTTGCCTCCATAGGAGGGACTTCTCCCAGGGTGCCTGAGCTGGAAAGGTGTGAATTCATTATTTGTAAGTCTGTAATTCTTTACTCCTTGAAAAATGAGGATTGTGGGAAAGGTGTTGGGTTTTCCAGCTTATTTCACTGTAGCACTTGATTTGGGCTTTCAATACACAGCTCAAATCCTCTCCTGCCATGGCTATGTCCACATATTTGGCCAGAAAGAAGCTCTGATTCACACTTTTATGGCAGTCTTAAAACTTTTTGGTCGAACAAGCAAATATTGCCTGGTGCGTCCAGCAAAGTTATTGTGTCTTTATGTTTATGTCAATGAAATTATGTCTGAAACAAGGCTTGAGTGTGGTGGCATTGCAGTTAAAGATTAAATTTGATTGTGTTCTGCATGGCAATGCTGTAAAACTGCTATTTCTGTTTAAAAAAAAAATCCATTCTCCTCTAACAGATTACATTGTTTCTTTGAAGGGTGAGTCTAAGCAGTGAGTATTTATAAGAATATGTACATCATTAATCTCCAGCCTTTAATCTCTACAGTCCTATTTAACCCAGGGAAGCTTCAAAGGGTGTGGGTGCCTTATATTTTTTTATTGAGAGAGGAGATAAAACATAAATGAAAGATCTGAAATCAGAGTTGTATCTGTAACATTTCCTTTTAATCTGCATAATATATTTAATGCTTGACAGGTCGGGAAGCTACCTGGATATTTGCCTGATGAACAGTTCTAGGGACAAAGTGGAAAGAGTAAACATATTAATTAGAGACTGCACAGCTCCTTCTTGCTGGTGTAATCATTAAATTGATTTTTCCAGTCTGACATGTAATTGTTCCAGCGATGGAATCCTGCTTTCCACTCTCGTTCTGCTTCATCAATATTTCCTGTAAAACATGAAATGGGTTACATTAATCTAAATTTGAATCTCTTTGTATGCTAATTGAAAAATAATTTTGATTATCAATGTCATCTGCTCCAAATACATTATAGGATGGTCTTTTGCTTCTTTTCTTAAACCTGGGATGACTGAAAATTCAGTGATTATCATTTTGTCATTACATCAGAAAGGAAGCAGTGCAAAGATATCATTCTGGCAGGGTAATAAATACACTTTGCATTTTAAAAATATATATATTTAATATACATTTTGGATAATTCTTCTGTCCATCGATATCATCATTTTTAAGTCACTTTTTTTTTTTTTTTTATCCTCAATATATTCCTTTGGTTAAATATACCCTGCATTGAAACCCCCACACTCTGAAGACTAAATAATGCAAAATGAGAGAGATGCTTGTAAAGATAAGGTGAAATCACAGCTTTGTTTAAGGCAACAACAAGATTTCCACTGTTTTAATGGATTTCAATGGATGTCCAGGATCTTGACCTCCCATGGAATAAACCCCCAAGTTTAAAGCATAAAGGGCACAGGTTTGGAGTAGGACACTGTCAAATAAAACCATCTTCTCTTTTCTTTTTCATCCCCACCTTTAAAGCATTTTCCAAGTAATCCTGACTCCCAAGGAAATATTTATTGCCAAATTTGTTATAAGCGTGAGAGCAGAGGGTGAGGATGAGAAGTCATAAAAATACAGAACTTCACAGGGTTCCCAGAGTATTTTATGGACAGGGATCCCCTCCTGCAGCCCCAAAAGGTGATTAACACCATAAGAATGGCTGTGGCCTTGCAGGAACATCCCAGACACCACCAAAATGTGGATAAAACCTGCAGGCTGTATCAGTCAATGATGCTCATCATTTTGTTTCAGCTGTAGACTCCAGGATAAAGTTCAGAAACCATTGATGATCTGTGAATGCTTTGTTCATTCTGGACCCAACTCTGGTGGTGTCCCACACTGGCATGGCTCACTTCCAGAAAAACTTGGTGATGGTGTTCCTGAGGTAACAGCTCCGTGGGTTCTTTATGCTCCTTTGGCTTTTATGTGCTTCTGCTGTTCTTCTTCCCTCCATAAATACACCCCTTCCCCCTTTTTTATGAGCTGCCAGTGCTGCAAGTGTAACTGGTGATGTGAAAATGAAATACTTCTGTGTTTTACACATCACTAGAGAGAATATTTGGGAGAGAGAGTTCACTGATTCTGAGATTTAGCTTGGAGAAGCATCCAGTAATTTGGTCGCTTATCTGCAGTTTAGCTCAACATTTCCAAACCTTTTTGGTCTGGAAATCCAGATGGCAATTTAATGAGACTTTGAAATGAGATTTACTTCTTGGTTCCAGTGAGACCAGAAATAAAACCAAGGTATTTTTTTCTCCGGGAAGTCCTGTACTTTTAAATGCAGTCAAAAAGAAAAGTGTGAAGAACAAATATGGGAAAAAATGTCAATAAATTAACCACATCCTTCTCCCTCAGCTCAAAGTTGTAAATAAGCTTGGTTATAACAGAGATCAAAGGAAAGTTCAGATACTTTAAAATTTTCTTTCTGCAGGTCACAACTGCCATTAACTCAGAGATGATTTGGAAGTGCTGGTAACAATAAAATCTCATTTTCATTGCTAACTATGGAGACAGAACTCAGAAATACGGGGACAAAACATGCACAACATTCTGCTTTCCTAACTCTAAGAACTCTCCTTTACACAAATTTAATTTAAACATGTAGTCAAGGTCTCAGGCAAAGCCAAATTTTTCACATTAAGTCAGATGGATTGGTAATTTAGTGTATGAAGCAGTAGCAGTATTATTTGGAGAAAGCTGCCTGAACTGTGTTTCTCATTTTATTCTTGATTTTGGGTGTCCAGTTCTATTTATTCAGGCAAAACCTCCACTTATGAATTAAAAAGGAAACTCAAAACCCTCTCTTCTTTAATTATTGAGGTGTAGAGGTGTTTCAAGCCTGCCCAAAGACACCGAAATATCTCTACCATAGACACATCTTGAGTTAAAAGTCACTGTTCTGGAGTATAAATTATGGGGCTTTTCAGTCCTTTTTAAAGATTATGGTGAACAAGTGAGCCAGCTAGAGGAAGAAGACATCAAAAAATTTAGAGGAGCCACCATTATGGATCTAAAAGTCAAAAGGGGGATGGAAATCACTGAAATAAGAACTTGGATTCCCATTTGTTTGCTTTTCTTCCCCCCAGTGATAAGATCCAAACTGAAGTCACAAGTCAATGCATCCCATTATCACCAACATCATCAGTCTGTGGGAGGCAACCACCCATGACTTAGATGAGCTGACAGCTGGGAGGCAGAAAAGAAAAAAATTTGAGAGTCCAAACTGACCAATAATTACAGCTCAGAACACTGGGTGCCTGCAGAGCCAGCTAACAGTGAAAACAGGGAATTTTCTATAAGCCACTGGGACAATCCCAAACTTTACCTAAATTCCTGTTAGCCCCATGCAAAGCCCAGTGAGGCTGACAAGGAGAAAAGGGGAGATTCTGTAGGCAATGAATCAGTGCTCTGAAAGGTTCCAGTTTAACAGGTCAAAAATTTAAAAAGGGTTTTTTTTTTGATTCTTCAGCAATGCTGGCACAATCAGCTGGAATTTCCTCTCATTCCATCTCTCCCTCACTTTAATAGTGCTGCAGTAAAGTTAAATTTATCACCATCCCCTCCTTTGAACTGCTGGATGTGCCAATAAAGTGCTGATCTTAATGTTAACACACAAAAACACATTTAGGATTGGGATAAAGGCCATATAGCTGTTAATTAATAAGGGATGACAAGTTAGAATTAATTTTTCTGTCTTCAACACCTCATGATTGCAAGTTTCATGATTGCAGGTTTTTACAAACCTTCAAGTTTTTGATTTCAGTAGTATGATAAATGTCACAGGTTTACGCTGTAGATTCTCATGGTGAGAGTTTCTTCACAGAAAGGAGGAAACAAATAATATCTATATTGAATATTCTTTAATCACACTCTGTGGATATCAAAGCTTTGTTAGACACAGCAGTATATTCATTTTCACATGTGTTTTTAAGGACTACAAAATCCTTTCTTTTATTGTTTAGTTCTTCCAGAAGTCAGCAGAGCTCTCTGGGAGATGAATTATTCTAAGGGCTGTTATCTTTCCAATGACAAGGAATGAAATGTTGGAAAGAAATCAGATGATTTAGGTAGAGAAACTTCTTGCTCGTAGGTGCAATGAGTAAAGTCTTTGTTGGGAGGTGCGGTAGTATTGGTGAGGTTATCTGTGATTAACTCACATTTCTTCATGTATCCAACTCTGTGGAAATTTAATTTAATTCTGATGGTGAATTTTCTATTTAGTCAATTTTTTTTAATATTCTTACCACCCTGAGTATTTATCTCTGTAGAATCCAGATACTGGTTGGAGGATCACAGCAAATACAGTAATTTTTGTTGCTCATTGGTCAAGAGGTTGAACATTTCTCTGCCTCCACATAAAAAAATAATTTTAGGGTGGTTTAAAAAAAGTAATGTATTTATATGACCAAGCTTGATTTCTTCATAGATGATACATGATCCAGTAATATCAAATAAAATAGAAAAAATATGTAATAGGCACACTAAAATAGTAATGGAAGAGTAAATGGAAAGTTTGGCTGCCTGCAGCATTCTACAATCAAGAGGAAACGGGCTCATATAAACAGGAAGGGCTTTAGATGCATTAAAGGATGTGTTGAGGAGGTAAAGTCTAACACAGATCCTTTTATAATTAACATATGATTGCTCTAAAAGCTACTTAAAAGTCACTTACTGTTTACTGTCCCTCCAGTGTGATTCTCTCAGCAGCAGCCAGCAGAAACCCTTCTGGTTTCAGGATGAAATGGGAAATGCTGAGTGCTCCCAGCTCGTCCTGGGCAGGGTGCAGGGTGTGCTCAGGGCTTTGGAACTGGGGTTAAAATCCCTGTGGGAATAGTGTCTGCTTGGAGCTGAGAGCCCAGGAATGCTTGTGCAGTGTTTGTTATCAAGCTGGACACAAAACTCCAGGCTCTGACTTGTGTCTTTAGTGATGGATTTATGAATTGAAACTCGAGGAGAAGACCTTGAGAAACCTTCCAAAATCATATAAATTAGTCTAGAGGTATCAAGGCCATATTTTATATATGGCTGTTACTCTTGTATTAACTGTGAGAGCCTTTTTTCCTTATTATTTTCCTACCCCACAACCATAATAATTTTTTTTTAAAATCTGATATGATTGCTTGAGGAAAATGTGAATTTTCTAACAGTAAAGATATATATTTCTCATATATTTAACTGCCTCAGGGAACTCGTCTTACCCAGCCTGTGATGGGAACAGGCTGGTTCAGATCCAGGGCACATTTGGAACTGGCCTTTAAAGGCCTTAAAATCCCCCAGTGGGTGGCAAGGCTTGGGCTAGGAGTGGGTCAGGAATTAGGCAAGGGGTTACCAAGCACATCCATGGCAAATCCTGATCACTTGATGCTGAAAAATCATAATTTCTGCAAAATAAGTTGTTTTGATTATCCTCTTTGAGTTCTACCTGATAGAATTCTACTTTGCCTATCTGAACCCTACTTGAACTTGTAACAATGAGAACATAAAAATTCCTTACTTGTTCCCTGTCATCTTATATCACCTCATGTTAAAGCAACCTTCTTTTCCTGAGAATATTTCAATGAAAGGAGTAATAGAAAGAACAGACCCTCAGAACAAGAGGAAATCTCTGCATTAATGCTGTGCACTGTCCTTTGGGCATAAAAGGAGAGACAAAATGCAAAATAATATTTCAGTGAGGAGAATTATTGCAATATAAGCTATTATATCACATTTGTACACAGGATTTCAAAGGGTTTTCTGTCAGAATTGGATAATATTGTACAGGGAACATAATGGAAACACTCTGTTTTTATTATTGCAATGTTTCAAGGACTGACAGATGATACAAGACAAGGCAGTGCCACTTGTTGACAACATTCTTGCCTCAGTTCTATATTTGGATCCAGACACGACAATTCTTCTCCTTTTGCTAAGAATACGCCGGTGAATTTCTTTTAATTAAATTATGTAAATTTATGTTGCGAATTACCAAATGTGGCACAGTGATGAATTTATGGCTGCTGGCAGGTCCTGAGTGTTGCTTCATCATCCCTCACCCCACAGGACCAGGCAGAGCTCTCCTCTCCCCCAGGGTGTGTTGAACCCTGGTGACCTGCTCCCTCCCGCTCCACGCGGATTTAGCTAAGCTCAGCCCATTTGTAGGATCCACATTTTTCCCTAGGGTTTCCCAGCCAGCTTAAAGGAATATGCAAAAGAACTCAGTTCTCCTGGCTCAGCACAAAGTTGTCAGAATCTTTGAAACCTCCCTGAAATCCACCCGTAATTGGGAAAGCTGTGATTTTAAAATCACACAGTAGGCTTCATAAATTATTCATTTTACCTACTGATTTCGTGTCTCTTGATTTAATTGAAAAACATCTGTTGAATTGAGAGGGGATAAAAGTTGAGCCATAATACAGTCACAGACTCAAATGAGGAGGGAATAAATTATTTCAGAAGGAATCATCTGTGCACCATGACAGTTTACATATTTTTAAGGCTTACGTGTTTTTTAAGACGAGCATTCAAACTGAGTCTTAGCGAAAGATTTTAAATTACTAATTAACATCTTCAAAGTGTATCTCATTTTTGAAACGAGACTTTCCCTCAGTCAAGCTGCAGAATGTGATTCCAGAGCTGCAAAATCACTTTATAAAATCAATTCCTTTTGAAATCCAGAGCGCAGAGGCTTCATCTATTGCTGGGCTTTGGTAAAACAGGGTCTTCGAAAAATTTAGGTCTCCTCTGTTCGACTGAGCCTAAAGTTTCAAACAATTATACTCTTCTTGGCAGTGAAATCTCATAAATCCATTGTACACATGGCCAGGCACAAATCAGTTCTGTTTTTTATAGACAAATCCTGCAGCATCTGGGTTCTCAGCAATGACACTCCAGAAATAAAACACAAGGCTCTCACGTGAGCTGGAAACCAGAATCCCCTCTTGGCAGTGGCAGTGCACTTCGTATCCTTGGGGGATCAGTTGCATAAAATAGAATCCCATAAATAATAGATAAAATAATCCAAATATAACATCCTGTAACGTCCCACAGTTTATACAGAACATCCAAAGCCTTCAGAGCTCCCAGTGCAAACTCTCCTTTAGTACTGATTTTCCTGCTCACTCCAGCACCCAGGAACCCTGGTGGCACCAAAACCCTTTCAGGGGGTACCCAAGACCAGAGGTTTCAGCATTCAGTGCCTCACATTGTGGCTGCATCTGGATTTTGGGACAGAAAAACTCCGTATCACAAAGTCCTGGCCCTTGATGTGTCCCCAGGTTTTGTCCTGGTACAAAGTAGGGTGGTGACCCCAAAGCCAGAAGCACAGGGCATGTTCTGGGGTCCACCCTCAACACAGGGTGGACAGTTCTATCCAACACAATTCAGTTTCACCCAACTGAACAGCTCAGTTACCAACAGGAAGAGAAAGATCTGAACTCAATTATCACATTAACATCCAGCAAACGATCCTTGCATGAAAGTTTTATATAAAAGCATCTAGAAAAGGATTATTACCTGTCATTTCCACGACTTTGGGGAAAAAGTGTTTCCAGAACCGACACTGCTGAGCTCGTAGTTTTGTCAGTACCTCGCAAGTGTTGGTGTTCAGTGTCAAATATTTTTGGTCAGTACTAGTGAAGACTGGCCATCTTGTTCCATTAGTCAGGGTCCCATTTGGAGCTCTAAATGAGAAAAGAAACACTTCACTTAGAATGAGAAACCACCTCAGCACACAATAAAGCATGATTTCCGTTTATTTAATAGTTGTTCAGCTTAAGTGTGTTAGTTTGGAATGACTGATGTGTCCTTTTGGAAGTAACAGTGGAAAAAAGCCAGATAAATTTCATTTATCCTCATTTGAAGAAAAAAATTTCCCCTTTTGAGGTGTTCTGGGTCCATCAAAGGGAAAAACTTAATAAATTATCATATTCAAGCAACTTTTTGAATCTGGAGATTCTCACAGAAGCTGTGAATTATTAGGGATGACTCTAGGATTAACCAGCCTGCCAGTCTGAGAGGTTGGGTGGTTTATGTCTTTAGTTTGAATGCCTTTGATCCCTTTAGATGGACAAACAGATTGGAGTAAATGACTGGGATAAACATGCAAGTAAAGGTAGAAATAATGTCTAAACTGGGATAAGATCTGTACTGGGAGACAGTATAATTATTCCTCATTAAGAAGGAACTGTCATCCTGGAGGTGTGTTGAGTCCTGTTTGTGGAGGGCCAAATGGGAACAATCTGAAATCTTGTGGAAACTGGGAAGAGGTACAGAGGGCTTGACCCTTTATAAAACCAGCTCTGCATGTGAAAGGAGCACAGCTGTTGGTATTAAAAGAGTAGTGATAAATATTTATAATACAACAGAATTCAAAAGGCTCTAAGGACAGGCATCCAGATTTCACCTCCAGAAATGACAGTTCCTGTATGAGGGGAAAAAAATGGTTTAAATGTGTAGAACAACAAAATGGGCAGCGTTACATTAGGGAACAAACAAAACAGAACATGAATTTTAGAATAAGCAGATTTGTATTTCAAACAGTCACAGATCTCCATTAGCTCAGAAGATGCTAAGAATAGAAATTAAACATTTTATTTCAGTGCAAGCACAAGGAGACATTTTCTTTCCTAGAAACTGGTATCAAGGAATCTGGGATTTAGGGCAGAGCAACAGTAATTGGTGATTCACGGTGGGATAAATTAACTCTGAGCTGAGTTCATTTGGTTCTCCCTACTTTAGTTTTCACCAGGACTCTTCCTGGAAGGCAGAAGGCAAAGAGGAATCCAGGGAGTGGAGCCCATTTGGGTTCTGCTTCCCAAGAGAGGGAATAAGGCAAGAAGTGTGGGTGGGAGCACTTGGAGCACAAGATGCTGAAGCAATATCGATATTTCTCAGTTAATTTGGAATTAATCAAGTCTTCAGCCCATGTTTTTGTGTTCTGGGGTCTTTGGCATTGGCTGCTTCAAGAACCAGTGTTGGAATAAAAGCTTCAGCCTGTCATTTCCTGACCTGCTCCCTTCTTCACTGATTTTTCCTGACTAATTCAGCTCTGATTAACCCATGGCAAATTTTTAAAGTGCACATTTATTTGTGGCTCCTGAGAATGATGACTTAAGCAGAGCTGACTTGCACTTCAGTTCAAGATCAGGATGCTAATGGTGCTGTCAGTATTCATTTAACAGCTTTTACACTATGAAATAAATCATGACATCCCACATTATAATTTACAGGTGTGTGGGGGGATTACACAATGCCTCGATGGCTACAGATGTATTTTACTAAAAAATGATTGAAAGAACTGTCAGGTGAACACAGAACTTTGAAGCCAGTGAACCTGCTGATTATAACAATCTCTGCATTTCTAGGAAGTTTACTGTTCAAAGAAATGCCCAGTAATTTCCTTCTTGGCTTTAATATTGAAAATTTCCCAAGTTAAAAAGCAGCTCCCAGTCAGAGCAAAAGGGAGATCACAGGAGTATAATTTGGAACAAGTTATGATTATAACCTTGTTGTTCCCTCACAATTACTGCTCATTCCTTCTTACTAATAACTTCATGATGAGAATTGCAGTGCCCAGAATAGGCTGCAAAAGTCCCTGTTCTTTGCACCAAATTCAAAGTCTAGCAATATCCATACAGAACAGTGGAAGTAGGGTGGGAATATCTTCAGTGAGCAGACAGGAATCCAATACCCTGCACAAACTTGTCGCTGCCCATTTAGGTTTGCATGGACAATCTTTGGTGATCAATTACAGAAACTTGTTTGTACTGAAAAAAAAAAGTTCCATTTGCATGGAAACCTCCATTCTATCATCTTTTATCAATTCCTTAAACCTCTGCTCTTTCATCTTCTGGTATTGCTTAATCACCTCTGCTTCAGTAATTCCAGTTTTGCCACTTCAGTGCTGGCATTGGGGCCTGATGGTGTGTCCTGAAAAGGCTTTGGGCTCTGCATCTTCAGGCCAGGCCTCTATTTCATGGTTTTATCCTGTCAAATCACCTTTCTTGGACAAGATTTATTCAGAGAAGGCCTTAATTTTGTTTGGAGAAAATCATCAAATAGCATGGCTTGGAAAGGAAGTTGGAAGATCCAACCTCCTGAAATGAGCAGGGACATCTTCAGCTAGACCAGGAATATGAGCTTCACTGAAGATCTTAGAAAGAATCTTTTTCCTTTTCTACCCTTTTTACTATTTGCAGGAACAAGTCTTAAGGCAGTGAAGAAATACAATTCTTTGAATTGCTCCCAGAAAAGAAATGCGAGACAGAAAAACAAAACAAAACAAAACACAAACTCAAACCACCTGTGTTTAAACTCTGGTGTAAACAGAATTTGTCTCATTCCTGCAGCTATGTTTTCTCTTTGCATATGCCCTGAAATTATAGGCTGGATTCTCTCTACTCTGGTAGTGGCACAGCAGCTCACTTATAGTAAATTATTTTGTTAACATTTGTTTTTAAGTGGAAGTTTCTTGGTTGTACTTGTTCTTACTTAGATCAGGTTCTTCCCCCTTTGGGTTTTTCCATCCACAATTGCCAATAACTTTTAGTTTTCAAGATTAATTTATAGCAAGTGTACTAAATTTGATATAGGCGTGAAGAGGGTTTTGGAAGAGTTTATTCACCAATCATTTCTCTGTATTTAATATTCATCTGCAGCAACTTTAGAAAGAGAAAGTTAATTTCATTCCAATGGAAAATGCAACATGAACAGAGCTCTGTTAATCATAATAAACATACATACATTACCATTCTCATTAATATGATCAATATAGCCTGAGAAACAATACCAACTCACTGCATTTTTATTAATTAACACAGCATTACCTTTACAAATGGTTTATCATACAGACACACAAAAAAATGTAATTCATCATCTGACTGGTTTTGGTAAACATTCAGGGTACCTGGAAAACATTCCCCTTATTTTTGAGAACAAGTTCTGAATAGCAGAGTGAAAACTCATGGAGTGAATTCCGTCATTACCACAGAGGTTATTCTTTTGTAGTGTTAAGTTGTATTTTAAATAAGTCCAGAATGGAAAATATTCTCTGCTAACCCTCTTGAAAACATATTTAGGGTGCTTTAGAATTTATCTTTGTAAAACAAGTGTCCTACAGTGCAGCTTAGACTGTCCCAAGCCTTCACCATGTTCCTGTTTGTGACTTATGTTGTGGGTTTCTCCAGAGGACAAGAAAAACAATCCCACATCTCAGTGCCCACTAAGATGAATGAAAATTAATGATAATTCTGCTGCACCTCTGCTTCCCCTGTGCAGGAGGAATTAAAATCCAAGGGAGAGAGCTGTTCCTCCCAGTGTGGGTGGATTGGCTTCACCCTGGTTGGAACTGCTGGCACTCATTTCCAGTTTGGCCCCTTTTCTTTTAAAAGCTGGTTTAAAGACAGGAGAGAGGGAATGTGAATCCCTTTTATTGGCTTTTGTGATTCCTGGTGGCTGTTGGGCAGCACTGGCAATCAGCTGGTTTCCATGGGATGGTATTTTATGGAGAGTTACCATGGGCACAAGAAAACCGGGAGGGGGAATGGCCTTGGAGAGAATGCAACAGCAAAAATAACCCCAACTCTTGCAGGTTTCCTGCAGCTGCAGTACAAAACCTCTGAGAATTATGGGAACACTCAGTTCAGCATCAAACAAGAAGGACAACCTAAAGGTTTCACCCCAAGGGCAGCTCTGGGAGTAAGGGCTGCTTCTGCACATCTAATGGTTGATGATCTACAAGGTCTAAACCAAACAGATGAACCATTTTTTTTTCTTTCCCTTCACATTTTGGAAGAAAACATTTTGTTGCTTTTCCTCTTTCCCACTTGGGCAGGATGACACTCCTAATTAGCAGGAATGTTGATGAGGAGCTCCAGGCCCTGCTGTGCTGCCCCAGCCCCGCTCCAGAGGGGCAGGAAGTGTTTGTGGCATTAGCCAGGCCAGCATATCCAGATGTCTCACATGATTCCTGAAGGCCAGGATGGGTTTTTTTGGGTATAAATCTGGGTATAAATATAAATCTGATGGGTCAGATTTATACCTATGCTCATTTTCCCATTGCAGCACACTGGCTGCCAGGTTAATCTCAATTTGGGGTGCTGGTGTGGTCCCCAGGGGGATGATGGGGTAGTGACAGCAGAAGATTTTGTAAGGCTTTGCTTGGATGGCACCATGGATGTGAGAAAATAGTGACAGGTTTCTGAAAATATAAGTCATTAAACATTTCTCATATAATTGATTTAAGTTACCATACAATTGAAATTTTTTTAAAAAGTCATTTAATTGTTCTTAATAAGGTGCAAAAGTCCTGATTTTGTGGCATCTGAGCCTTACTGAGATTCCCACAGTAGGAAAGAAAGGGCTCCTCTGACGAGCACTACGAGTCTGAGGGATGTGCAGACTCGAATCCTTCAAGCTCCCTTTTTAATCAGCTGGTTCTGGGAAGTTCATTATACCCTGCTGTGCTCAGTTCACTCCCACATCACACACACGAGTCCATAATCCAGTGACTGCAGTGTCCCTGAGCCAGAGGGAAACTGCTTTGCAAGTCCTAGCCTGGGTAAATATTATTCCTTCTGCTGAGCCCTGAAGAAAGCAGCAGGATCCAGCTGGCAAAGTCCTTAACTGAGAGAAACTGGAGAAGAACCTTCACAGCCAGGCTTTCTTACACCTTCACAGGCTAAATAAAGCTCAGGATATTCCTCCCAGATTCCAGCCTGGACACAGCAGCTGCCTGATTAAATGCCTTTAACTATAAATTATCGTGGGATGTGCTATTATATATCAGTTTCAGGAAATGAAGCAACAAGCTGTTATTCCTTTTTTTTTTTTTTCTCCAGGTTTTTTTCAGATTTTGTTTTTATTTGTGCTATTTGTTATTACGTTTTTTTTTCTTGTGCTCTGCTCCAAAGAGCCTTGTGGAGCACCCATTGAGTTGAAACAATTCCTGCTGGTGCATGTCATAAATTCCTGCTGTACACAAGGCAGGCCTCAAGGTGTTGGTCATAAATAATGGAGGGTTTGAGACATTTTGATGCAGGATGTTCTGCCTGAGCTCTTTGCTGAGCATTTAGGAGCTGGGTGCTTCAAAACCCTGCCTCCTGGACAGGAACCTGCTCTGGTGGCAGGAGAAATAATGAGTCTGAGCCAGAGCTAAAGAGCCCTTCAACCCCTGCCTGCATTTCTGACCCTCTGGGCTGTGCTGCACGTGGGTCTCCTTCACTCTGAAATGTTCCAGCCAAGCCTGGGGCTGCTTCAGGAACCCCAAACTCCACACAGAGCATGGATGAGATGGGATTTTATCATATGAGGTCTGGAGCTGTCCCACTGTTCTGTGTAAGAGTCACAGTGAGGATTTCACACCTTCTCCAGGACTCAGGTTCTGGTGTGAATATTCACATTTCATATTTGCATGGCTTTTGGATAGACATGAGAGAGGCAACACTGCAGCTTAGTCCTTCTTCAAGCTGAAGGAACAATTTTACCTTTTTTTCCCCCAATGTTCCTGTAAAGTGTTTTGTAGGCTCCTTCTGCCCTTTTGTGTGGTATCAATTTCAGCTTCCAAGGGCCACTTTTCAAAGCTGTTATTTCTTAACAGTCTTGGCTGCAGGAAGACATCAAATGGAACTACAGCTTTTAGTCTTAGCTTGTTGAAGAGGGATATTTGGAAATGGAAGAAGGTCCTGAACCCCACTAAGACCTTGAAGGAGGAAGTACCTTCCCTAACAGGTAAGTAAAAGAATGAGTAGACAGGAAGGCACATGGCACTTGCCCTTTTAGTCATCCTCTGAGGCTCTTTTATCTCCTCTGCAACCCCTCTTCCTCCTCATGACCTGGAAAAACACAAACTTACACAATATCTTAACCAGAATTACTCCCTGGAACAAACCAGGGCTTCATAAGAAACAAAAAAAAGAGGGTGTGAAAGGAGAGAATAATGTTTTTATAGCCATAAAACTATTAATACTGTGTTTTAAATTCCCACTGTCTTTGGTAAAATTTGTCAGCCTAGCTGGTTCTGAGAAAGAGTAAATACTGTGCTCATGGATATTATTGCTGGTTCCATTCCCTCCTTTCTCTGCCATTAATAAAGTTCATTCCAGGCACTCAGAAATTGTTGGATAAATGTGTTCAATGCTTTTCTTATCTCTAGAGACTAAATTTGCAACTGAGACTGTGTACTTGATACTATGCCAGGATATGATATTTGAGATTTGTTTTCAATGGAAATTGCCCTAATCATGATTTATTTTCAGGATGGATGCTCCACAGAGCCCTGCACCAACCAAAACCCTCTGGATTCATTGTGTCCTGATGGATTTCATCACAGTGGCATTTTTCTTTATATTTTCTGCTACTGTTTTATTTCTGTGAGTGGGAGGAAGTGCATGAGTCACAAACTTTCATGACCATGTAATCTAGGCCAAATTGAGCAGTCCTAAAAATGAAAGTATTGGGTAGTTTTCAGGAGGGGGAATTTGTGTTACTGCTTCATCAGAAAGTGAACCACTGCAGCTTTATGCTGGGAAATGTAAACAAGAAGACAGAGTGCTCTCAACCCTCTCCCCAAATATATAATTATTATTATTGTTGTTATTATTATTATTGTTATTATTATTAATAATAATAATAATAATAATTCATTATAGGTTTGACATTTACAAGTGGAAGTTACATATTACTTCCTTTGCTATGGAAATTTGAATTATGACCCATTCTTGTCAGTCTTTTGAGTCTCTGTTTTGAACTGCAGCAAGAGGGAGAGCTCCAAATACCAACACATGGACTGGGAGCCATGGAAGGGTTGCTCTTAAGAAGAAATAATATGAAAAGAAAGGAGGAACCTGTTTAAAGTTCTTCTCTGCAAAACTGAGAGGGTTTTGTGGAAATTATTGTATGAAGATTACTTTGTTGCTAGGAAAAACAGCTGTTAAACATCTGAGCATTTCCAGTTGTACAGAAAATCCACTTGGAGGTTGCACCATGAATAAGATCCATGAGAGGCAGGTATTTAAAAGCTCATTAAAATGAAAAACTTTGTTAGAATTAAAAAAAAAATCACTGTTTTTAAACAGCTGCTCCTGTAGGAAGAGGTGTACATTTGAGGTAATGCTCTTTAGGGTTTGCATTTTATGAAATTAAGAAATTCTCTTATGTTCCTGCAGGGAAAGGTGGAGGACACAGAAGTGTCTGGGGAAGCAGAGAACAGCAGCTTTCAATTTTATATTCTTATAGAATTGTGTAACATCACCAACTGCAAGCACAAAATGCCCAATTTCTACCAAAACAGCTTCAGATTCTTGGGGACAGAAAAATCCCAACACTGAATTTCTAACTACGTTTCCCCACCACTGCCTTCCCCTGCAGCTGATTGAAAACAGAATTAAACACCACATTGAGCTCCCTTCAAAAATGTGGTGTTAGGTGACCTCTGCTGCTCCTCATTTCCTCTCCCTTCGCCTCTGCCACTTCCCTGGAACAGCCAATCTCTGGCGCTGGGGACTAAATTAAAACGTGCACTGAAAGGTTTCCATTCCTCCCGTGGAACTTCTCAGCATCCCTTCAGATTAGTGTTCCAGAACCACCTGGAAAAATGGGGTTTGCAGACCTTTCAAACTTCCATTTCTGCCTTCTGGTGATGAAACAAGGACTAAGCTGCAGGAAAGCAGCATGGAAGAAGAGTGGCCTTTAAAAAGAGGATTAACTTTGGGTGAAAATTAATTAGAATTTCTCAGTGCCTTTTGGAACTGTGTGTTTACATGCCTGTAAAATTCTCTCTGAAGTGCCTGGCTTTATACGTGAACCTGCCTCAAATACAACTCATATATAAGTCCATGTGTGCCCTTCCTTCATTTCTCTGTTCTCAGATTTGTTCTCCCTACTCCTGAAAGTCTTTCAGACATTTTCTGCTTTCATATTTCAATCTCTTTTTTGTTCTTTCTCCTTTGTGCATTTCTTGGTCACCTGATGCTACTGCAGTTACATTTCCCTCTCTTGCTTTTCCATTTTCCTTACTTCCCACCAAACACTAAATTATTTCCATGCAGGCTTCTTACTCCCTCTCCCAAATTTGAGGTGGCAATCACACCATGGTTTTATTTCACTCTTGAAACGTTTATTTCTCTTCTTGCCTCTCCTTTCCCCGGAATGTGTCTGTGTGGACTCTGCCAGGCCCCTGGGACAGCACAGAACCCTGTCCAGTACAGGCTCTTCAACCTATCTCACTAATGAGGAAAGGCAGAGCTACATCTGAGATTTTGATCCATAGAATCACTGAATTAGGCTGGAAAAGACCTCCAGAATCTTTAAGTCCAACTGCTGACCCAGCACTGCCAAGGCCACCACTGTCCCATGTCTCCAAGTTCCACATCCATAGGGATTTCAAATCCCTTAAGGGTTGGGGACTGCACCACAGGCCTGGGCAGATTTTACCAAGGCAGGACATCCCTTTCCATGAGAAATTCTTCCTAATATACAACCTAAACCTCCCTCAGCACAGCTTGAGGCCATTCCCTCTCCTCCTGTCCCTGTTCCCTGGAGCAGAGCCTGACTCCCATGGCTGTCCCTTCCTCTCAGGGGTTGTGCAGAGCCAGAAATTCCCCCTGAACCTCTTTTTCTGAGCCCCTTCCCAGCTCCCTCAGCCTCTCCTGGTGCTCCAGCCCCTTCCCCAGCTCCATTTCTTCCTCCAGCCCCTCAGATCTCTCTTTTCCAGGGCTCAGGAGTTCTCCTTGTTCAGTCCCATGAATCACCACTGATGGTTTTGATCCCACAGCCTTTGACAATTGAATTCGAGCTTCCCCTGCTCCACAAAGCACTGCCAGTGCTCTCTTCCAGGCAATCCTCTGCATTTCAGCTCTAGCTTTTAGTTTTGTTCCCACTCAAAGGCTCCTACAATATTTGGACATTTCCTTAATGGATGTTCTCATCTCCTGTTTGAAAATAAAGGTTTGACTCATCTGTTGGAGGGAGTAAAATCCGCGTGGACAGAATTGAGTTTGCTGCACATATGGAAAGGAACGAGACGTCTTCTTGTAATTTGCAATGTTTGTAATAAAATTAAATCTCAACAATTTGTATCCCAGACTAATTTTCAAAAGACATCTGAATCAAATACTCCTGTTTTCAGTTTTGAAATTCAATGACAGCTTGACAGCTTGCAAGCCAGAGAGAGAGAAATGCCTGCCAAGGTGAGTGTCTGGTTACTGATATTTTCCATGATCCACTGTTTCCTATTAGTTTGCTAAAAAGGTGTTTCCATTACTGTTTCTGAATATAACAATGGATGTAAACTCTGGTAAAGATGATGAGTCACTTTTAACAACTCAAAACTGAAGGTGTAAAAATAGGAGTAAATTTTCTTCAAAATTAAACTTTCTTTTCCCTCTTTTTTTTCCCAAGACTATAATTTCTGCAATTTCTTTGCATGGCTCAGAAATTTCTCACATGAAAGAAAGTGAAAGAAAGAGTAAATGTGTCCTTTTGGGTCAAAATGAAAGATTTAATTTTCCCTAAAGTGGGGAAGAAAGACTTTCCACATACATTTTTGTATTTTTGAGAACCTCTCTCCCACTGTGTTCACACTCCTTTTTTTTAATCCAGAAATCTTTTTTTCTGGATTCTTGACCTGATCAGGAAAAATCACTTGTTAAGATGAAAAATTAATTTTTCTGGAAGGGTGTGAGATCCCAGGAGCAGCAGCCTCAGGGAGAGGCTCCTCTTGCTCCCCCTGAGCTCTGGCTCTGGAGTGTTTGAAGACCCTGTGAGGATCAAAGTGACTCCAACCCAAAAAATCTCCTCTATCCCTGTGAACACGAGTGAATCTCTGGCAGAAATACAGCCCACAGTAAATTTCTTCCCTTGAAATGGCTGAGAGGGACATAAAACTTCCAACTTCCTGAAGTATAAGGAAATTAAAAGTGGTTGGAGTTTTTTATTTTTATTTTTCCCCAGTATATTCAGTCCTTCCCATACCCAGAGTATATAGGTCCCCAGTTCAAGTGCTGCCTGGACTCTATATGAGGCTGTTGGTTTTGTTCTCACTGCTCTGAAACTACTCCCTATAAACAGGTTGTGATAAGTTGGTAACAAAAGCCCTGAAATTTATTATGTGTCTACCAGAGGAACATCAGGGAAAGGCAATAATAACCAGACAAAATGCTTCACAGCTTTAGTGGGACAATCAAAGCCTCACAAATTCCCCTAAAACATAGGAGGAAATATTTCAAAGGCTTCACTTTATAGAAAAAGCTGCAAAGATTTGTTTCAGCAGTTGTAAAACTGGCAGGGAGACAAGTTTTGCCCGTTTCCTTTTATCAGAAACATTTTTCACAAAGCCTTAAAAAATATTATCTTTGTGTGCTCCATTATATTCTTGCTTGAGTTTTCAGCTCATCTGATTTGTCTGGCTCTTGTCACTTTGCATCTCTCATCACTAAAGAACGCAGTTACCAAATCTAATGGATAAAGGAATAGAAAAGGCACCCAAAGATTTGGGATCCCACCTAGTTTTTCTAGGGATAAATAAAATTTCCCCTTCCCCGAGATGGCAGAGCATCCTGGGGCTTGGGATTTGTAGGAAATGTTAGTGTCACCTGCCTGCTTTCAAAAGCTTCCTGAAGAATAATAAAAGTGAGGCAGAAAAAGGAGCTTTAAAAACGTTCAAAAAGAGAGATTTCTATTTTTTCATGAGTGTTGCATGAGTGTGCTGGGAAAAATTTAGGAGAAGGCCACTGAAAATGAAAAATATTGTTAAAATAAATGTTATTTCCACACAAACACAGTCATAGCAGAGCTGATCCAGCACTTTTCATGACACCACACTATAGTTTCCTGCTAAATCCAATCTGCCCACCTCTCTTTGTCTAACTGTGGTGATATCTGGTATTTCATCAAATGATTTGGAGGCTAGGAATTGATATTCAACTGCCAATACTCTTAAATGCAAGAATAAGCTGAGGAGACCCCAGGTCAAGGTGAAGGGAGGAATTCAACCTCGAAGTGTAAATCAAGAACTTCGATTTTGGAATCTGTTCTTTCTTATAACCCAAATATTTTATTAGGCTTTATTTATTCAGACAGCAGGAGTTGTAAGTCTCTTTCTTCCCTTGCTGGTAGAACAAGGATTTTTCAGGGTATGATGAAAATGTTGTTCTTTCAAGGCTCAAATGTATGAAAAATAAAAGTATTTTATGGAATAAATTAATAGTTCAAAAAGGAATGGCTGGGATACTTGGTCAAACTTACTTGATACCCAAATTCAGCCATGAAAAAGACTTTTTGAGCAGGATCTTCACAGACTATGTCAATATATGGCAGATTCCTAAAAATGACCCTATTCCCTGGGATCCAGAAGAGAAATTGGAGTCTAACAGCAGCACCAGCTCCAAGGCTCACAGGAGAAATGTGTGTTCCTGTCTCCTAATGAATCCTCTACATCTCCATTCCCTGTTTATATTCAAAAATAGAAATGCCTGTAATTTTCCAGGAAAAAATGGTCACTAATCACTGATGTTTATTTTTAGCCAGGATGTGAACTAGGAAGTGCCCAGAGATTTGGAAAATTGCATCCACTCCTGCTGGGATGGTGGTGGGCTGGGAAAGCCCTGGGCTGGCTGACAGTGTCCTTTTAGTTACTGAGAAATGCAGAAATCAAGGGTTTCACACTCTTGGGATGCTTTGAAGGAGTCACTTTCTGCCCCTAACATCTTTTCTTTTGTCCTTACATGACATTAAGGATTCCTCACAAGTTTTCTTTGCTTTTATCCCTCCAATTCTCTCTCCCATCCCTCTTTGGGGGAAGAGGGCAGCAGTTTCATGGGGGTTTAGCTGCTGGCTGGGGTTAAACCATGACAGAAACAGAAAATTCTCCTAGGTGCATATTTTAAATTTTCCTATCAGTATTTTTATTCCTTGCATGATAATAAAACCCAGAGATCACTAAGGTCAAATTTTGGCCTTGAAGGCCCCTCATGAGAGGCAGCTCTGGCACCTCTCAGTCCCTCCCAGCCAGAAAACACCAGGAAAAACAAGATTTCTTCCAGTTTTGTTGACTCTACTTCATCTCCTTTCCTCTGCAGGCTGCTCTCCCCTCCCTTGTGCTTTTGTACTTCAGCACATTAGAATATTAGGTCAAACACCCTCACTAAAAAATGTGCTGTACAATCTTTCTCATTTTTGCTTGATTTTTCTCTTCATCTGCTGGAGACATCAATGGTAATTTTCCCCTCAGAGGTTTGCCCTTTGATCATGCCAGAGTTTCCTACAAACATTATGTCAAAACGGGGCTTCCCCAGCTCCTTGTAAATGTTTGCTGTGCCCAAATGTGCTGGGGAAAAAAAGGATTGCTTATTAATTTTGGAAATATTAGGAATTTTTATTACTTCCCCACTGCTTGCACACTCTGAATAATGGGATACAGAGCCTTAGGTGTCTCTGCTGTGGATAATGAGAAAAGGGTCACATGGAGGGTTAATCCTGAACTGATCTTTCATTAACACAGAAATTGCTGGGTTGTATTGTTTTTCCCAATGGTGATGGTTTGGATCCTTGTGGTGGGAGCAGAGGCAGGGATTATTTGCTGTTTGCTGTGGAAACCACTTGAAATTCAATCTGTGGGGTAATCTAATTATAGTGTGAATGATGATCAGAGTAGGTGACAGGACTGTCTTCCACAAACTTAAACCTGAATGTACCTTATGCTGTCTAATTTTAGGAGCTGCAGTGACAGGAACAGTGTTTTGCAGAGCAGGTTATTGAGATTTATATATAAATATATATACATAACAGTTATATACATGAAAATTAAATATAGACATGAAAATGAAATATATACATAGTCCAGTGGAAACCAATAGTTCAAAGAAATGTAAATATCGCTCTGCAAAATCAAATATAGACCTGAATTTCTCTTTTTCCACTAAGAAATAGTTGTGTTCAATGGCAGGATGTGCTGCCTCTGGTGGAAGATCCTGCTGCAAGCTCCTTTAGGGCAGGATGGGGAGCTGCAGGGTGGAAAAAGGAACTTTTACTCACTTTGCTCTCCACCAACACCAGCCCCAAAGGAATGGCGTCCCAGCACATCTTCATGGTGGAGGAAGTGCTCCCAAGCCTTTCCCAACATCTGAGTTCATCTTGGAAATCTATCAGATGCATTTTTGGTGTTGATAAATCAGCCTCACTGCTCAATTCCAGACTGAACCCCACTGAAGGCTCTGCATCACAACCCTTCCCACCAAACTCACCTCCATGAGCTCAGCCTCTGAGCAGAGAGGGAGGCAGGAAGAGCTTGTGTATTAAATTTTGGATTAAATTTTACAATAATTAAAGCTGTATGAAAGCATTATGCAGTGATGAGTACAGCAATTGGCACAGCTATTTTCTGAGTTTTAATGCGCTCATCTCTTCTGGAAAGAGAAATATTTATTACAAGCTCCAGCATATAAAGGGGATGGGAGTTGTTAAGGTAATTAATCCTCCTATAAATCAAGGCAATCAATCAATCAATCAATCAAACAATCACACTCATTGATAAGTAAATCTGTTAAAAAGGGATGCACATAAAAATAAACAGTGAGTTCACCATGGAGGATGAGGGGAAGGGGCAACACAGGGCTGGGGGTTGGCAGCCTCCAATTTTGGGGTGTCCTGGAGCTGGAGAGAGCCCAGACAGGGGGGGAACGTGGATTTGGGATGGATGGTGGAGCCTTTGACACACGGCAGCCCCAAGATAACACCACAAAGCACAAACAGCTCTTGCCTTGGATGGATAAACAGGGGATGTCAGGTTGAACTGGGAGGGAGAGGTGACACCTGGAGTTACAACTCCGTGGGGATGACAGTGTTTAATTCTGGCAGGGAAAGTTCCCACAAGGTGTGGATGAATCACAGGTTTAAAGGTGGAGAGTTATTATTTGAGAAAAAGCACATTAGTGCAAGTCTCAAAGGTATGATCTGTTTGTTTATCAAACAGTTAAAAAAAAAGGATTAAGGATTATTTTAATAGATCCTTAATAATCAGCCTCTATATGGAACAAAAGTCATAAAATGAATCTTACAAATTGTCAAACAAAATGTAAAACCTGGAAAATGCAGAGTTAGAATAGGCAAATTCAGTCTGGAAACACTAACTTTTATAATGTAACATTTTAAGTGGAATTAAGATTTAAAACAACCTAACAATGTTTGTTCTGGATTTTTAATCAGTGGAAACATTTTTAATCAGTGGGAACATTTCAGTCCTACCTGTGTTTTGTGTTAGGTACAAGGTTGGGTGGACTAAATGAGCACAGTGGTCCCCTCTGGTTTCTAATCTATTAAAAAATTAATTAGATCCTGTTCCAATGTTGATTTCAGCCTTTACAAATCTATATATCCTTGACAAATCAAACAAAGGGTCCACCTCAGAAACAGAATTAATGCAGGATTTTAACACTAAAGTTAAAGAACTGTTTTTAGAGTGCGAATTGACTGGTTGTGTGCTCTCCAAGGAACAGATTTTTGTATGTATAATTTTCTCAGGAGAGAGCACAAACCAAACTTCAGGAAAAAGATACCTCCCCTTCCCACCAGGCCTGGGACTAATCCTCTATGATTGTTGTGGCAGGGGCTGTTTTTGTTACTACTCTGAAACGTTTTCTTTTCAAACTGAGCATCTCATTGAGAGCCCCCAGCCCTGCTGAGAGGAGCAAGGGCTGCCTCACTCCTCCTGACTCCAGCTGGAGAGGGCTTGGATTTAATCCATTCCAACACCCAAATGAAATATTCCTATTTGTTCCTTGTGCAGGCTGGGCCATATTTCACTTCAAGATGAGTGGACTGGAACTGGAGAGTCATTTGTCATGGGCTTGCACTCGCAGCACACAGGGAGGAGAGGCTTTCTGAAATCCCAATCTCTTCATCATGTGAACATAACACACCTCCCTGTTATACACCTGAATGTTCTGAGCAAATTGCATCAAGGAAATTGGGCTTTTTTCCTCCTACTTCTACTGCTGGAAGTCTTTTCTAGTGTTTGAAATATTTTGTTTCTAACCCTTGAAACCGTTACCTGCCTTTGGAACAACCGCTGCCCTGGCAAAGAAATGTTTTGTATTTGCTTTTATGGGTGGATAAACATTCTTCCCTTAAGCTTGTCCAATACAGGGAGCAACACATCAACAGTTTATTTTATTGAAACTGTGCTTTTGTCAGAACTAAAATAAAAATTCTGGATAACTGAACAATTAATCTGTTTCCATCATTCCAGCCAGGCTCCAAAGCAGCACTGAAACAGTCAAGCTTTTTCCCCTGCTGAAACAACATCCAACCAACCAACCAACCAAACTTCCAGAGTAAACTCACCCAGTTTTGGCAAAAGTTGCCCAGTGTCTCATCATAGAGCGGCTCAGGAGCTCCTCAGCTTTGGTGTAATTCACTCTCCTCTCCAGGGGCAGCCCGAACACAAACTCGATCTCATAGCCATGCATGACCCCCATCCACTCCGGCCAGGGCAGCTTGGAGGAGCGATGCTCAAAGAAATAAAAGAACACGTGGTGGCCCAGCTGGGCGAAGCTGGTGCTGAACTCCACGGCAGGACAGATGATGTTGTAGTCCCCGATAACGTCGTCGATGGCATCCCGGTAGTGCTCCGGCTTTCCCGGGTTTTCCCAGTCCGTGTAGTGGAAGATGATCGACTCTATCGCAAGTTTGCTCGCTCTTGGGAAGGCCAGAGTTAAAGCTGCTTCAAACTGGGTTTTATTGATCAAGCCATCGCTGTCCTTGTCGAGGCCAGGGACTCCGTATGCCAGAAATGATAACCCCTCATCTTTATTAACACCCACCAGGATCTGGGTCTCTTTGAAAAGACCATTCTCCATCAATACTTCTGGCATGTCCGCCAGAAAATCGCCGTCCACGCTCGGACAGAAATATATTTGTAAAAGAGAACCATATGGAACGGCAAAAATTTCATTTTCCACTATTTCCTTCGGGTCCTTGTCTTGGAGGCAGAAAATGAGCTCTGACTCATTGCTGGTGGGACACTGGAGCTGTTTGGCCAAAGCCACTGCTCTGTTCCTGGCCTCAGAAGATGTAATTGCAGCCCAGGGGGCATTTGCAGACCCACTCTGCAGGATGGCCCTGGTGAATAAGGGGTGGCTTTCAGGAGAAAGGAGGTGATAGGTGACAGAGGCCGAGCCAGCGCTCTCTCCAAACAGAGTCACGCTTTTGGGATTGCCTCCAAAGGCTGCTATGTTCTCCTGGACCCACTGAAGTGCCAACCTTTGATCAAATAAACCTGCATTTCCAGGAGCTTTCTGGTTTCCTGGCAAGGACAGAAACCCCAATGCACCGGTCCTGTAGTTCATGGAAACCACGACCACTCTTTCCACCCTGGCCAGAAACTTCCCATCATAGACAGGCAGGGAAGTGGACCCAGACTCGAAGCCCCCACCATAAATCCACACCATGACAGTGGCGTTCTTGGGCTTGGGAGAAGGAATCCACACATTCAGGTATAAACAGTCCTCACTTAGGTTGGTTTTTGGGTTCCACATCTCTGAGCCAGCAAAGCCCGGGTAGGCTGTGTCTATGGGCTGGTAACAGGAGTTGGCGTGTTTGGTGGCATCCCAAACATCTGCCCATTTCTCCCGAGGTTCTGGTTTTTGGAATCTCAGCCTCCCGACAGGGGGCTGCCCATAAGGGATTCCCAGGAAGGCTGTGACTGTCCCCCCCAGCACCTGCAGGCTGGTCCCTCTGACTTTGCCCTTCTTGGTTGCAATGATGTTCTCTTCAGGCACCACCTTCCTGGTGAACACAGACAGGAGAAGAAACCCCGTCAGAAATCCGGTGAAGAGACTTAAACCATTTGTCCAAATCATGATGCCTGGAACACAGGATGAAAAATAAATTCAGAATTAGTGTTGCAATATATTAGTACCAAAATAGTCTGTTAAATAAGGGTGTAGGTCATCCCAGGGGCACTGAAAATGAGAAGGTGCTGCTACACAAAGCTCAGAAGTTTTTAACTGTAAGTTCTTGTTGGTTATTTGTGTTGCAAAGATTGCGTTCAGTATTTAGTATTTGGTCAGTACTTCAGAAACGTTCTCTGGCTAAAAACTGCAGAACTGAGGAAGACAAACCAGGAGAGATGAAATCATACAAGCAGGCTCTGACCACTGCAGGTGATTTACCCACCAACCAAAACCTAAATGAATAATTTCTTCTAAGATCTTGTTTTTCTAAAGCATCTTAACCAAGTTTACAACCAGCAGAGTCATATGAAGCAGTCATACTTCTTCTATTTAGAATTAATATTAAAATGCTAAAATGTCAAGGATTTTTGAATATATGAAGATAATGCCTAACAATTTGGGTAAGGTCTGCTCTTTCCTTCCTGAGAACTTTTCCAAGTGATAATCAGTATTACCTTAAAGCTAAGTATATAAATGCTGATTATGTATCACATTTAAACACCCTAATAATCTTATTTACCCCAACCTTTTCAAATAAAACCTCAGCACCATCCTTGAAACTGAAAATTCACAAAAAACCCATTTGCATAAATCCATTTCTATGGTTTACATATCTGAAAATGCTCAACAAAGCTCCCTTCTATTTTTTTTTTTTTTTGCCTGTTTCCCTGTCACACATCGCATGCTTTGTCCTGTCCCTTTAAACAGGCCATTCTTTGTTAATGAGGAGCATTCGTGTCCTTAAAAGGAATGAGGATAATTTCTCTGGAAAATACAGCTGTGGCCTAATTTGAGCTCCTCCTGCTTGTTTGCCTGTTCTTGGAAAGAAAATGCAGCAGAGGGGAGGAAGGGAAGATTTTGTGCAAAGGGGTTCCTAACTTTGAGACGGCATCAAAGGAGCAGGGAGGAATCTTCAGGGACGATATTTTTAGCATTCATCTAAACAGACAGAAAATAGATAAATTTTAGAAAAGATAGAAAACATTTATGGTTGTTTTGTTAAAATAAAATAGATGAGGTGGTGAATGGGGACGATAGACTTCAGAGCTGGCCTTACACTCCACCAAGAATTCAGCTTGACTGACAGAAACCTGCAATTGTCCCATTTTTGGTTAAATATTAGAGAAGTGATTTGTCAGCTCATGGGGTCCAGCAGGTCCCAAGGAGTTTGGGTCAGCACAACTCACCCTGGCACGGGCAGGAGGCTCAGTCACACATTCACTGGCTTTTGGCTCCCCTCTCTCTGTGCCAGGCATGGAATCAGGGAATATCCTGAGTTTGAAAGGCCCCACAGGGATCATCCAGTGCAGCTCCTGGCCCTGCACAGACACCCCAATAATCCCCCCCTGGGCATCCCTGGGAATGTTGTCCAACCCCTCCTGGAGCTCTGGCAGCCTCGGGTCTGTGTCCTTCCCTGGAGAGCCTGGGCAGTGCCCAGCACCCTCTGGGGGAAGAACCTTGTCTGATTTCCACCCCAAACCTCCACAGAGACAAAAGCAAGAACCTATGTTTACCCCAGTTTGCTAAAACCTTCAAGCCTAAATCCCACTGTCCTTGAGAGAACTGGGCATAATTTACCCAGTTTGCTGAATATTTCCAGCCTGCTAAACCAATACAGACACGGGATTATTTTTTTAACACAGCACGTTTCATTTTAAAACTCTCTCAAGAAGATTTAAGAGAGGCCATGGAAGGAGAGGTGAGAAGAATTATTTGGTTTGCTCTGTAAATCTGTGCTTAAAAAATCATTAGTGTTGAGCATCCCAGAGCTTCTCTCAGCCCCTCTTTAAAACCAAACCCAAAATCCTGAAAAGCCACCAGAGCTGGGAGAAGGATAGTGATGGAGAAGGGATAGAGGAGGGATCCAGTGGGGTTTTGGAGCACCCAGTAACACTCTGAGATGGGAGAAGTTATTTCTCTAAGTCTGTTGTTGTGACACTGTTACTTCACTGAATTTGATCATGACCAAAGCACAACAAGCTGGAAATAATAAGGTATTTAAAATATTGTCAGTATGAAGAGAAAATGATGCTAGGAAAAGCAAGAGACTTCAAAGTTCCTCAAGATTAATCAGCCTAAATAGTAATTAAAATTAATTCTCCTCCTGCACTTTCCTGTTAATTTAAAAGAGATGGGATAAACAACGTAGCATTGCAAAATATAGAGGCAATAGTTTTAGATCATAATAGTAGTGAGAAAAAAAAACCAAAAAAATCAGTTCTGTTCCTTTTAAATTAGCTCTGGCATTTCAAAGAACAAGTTGGATCAAGCTTGAAAAACACAGAAGTTTTGTGCTACTGAATGAGAGGACTCATCTACTCTCAGGTCAGTCTGCTAATATTAACAAAAGTAGCAAGTGACAGAGGATTATTATTGCACCTTGAATGCCTGGCAAATATTACATTTAATAAGGATTTTAATGCTGCTTTAAACCAAACTCAGCAACGTAAAGCAAACCGAGCAAAACAAACATTACTTGATTATTACAAAGAGAGTAAAAGGGTCAGAAGATTGCTTTAGCTCATCAACACCAACCCAGCAGAGTTATATCATGCAGTGTGTTTGCACATTCTAAAAACCTGCTGCTGTAGTAGTTTCCCCCAGCAAAAGTTAAACAGACTCTACTTTTGCATTCTTATTCAGCGAGGGAACACTATTTATTTCAAAGCCTCTTTCCTCTCCCTTGCAAATCTTTACCCAGCCAAAAAATCTATACACCGGACTACATAATCGCTATTTAAATAGGAAAGATGGTTGAATTAATAAGTGATTTCTAGCTCAGCTTAATTTACTTAGCCCAGGATCCCTTGAATAATGCCAAGGTCTGCTACACACGCTGTTCCATTTGCAGAGCAGAGGCAGCTTCCCCCGGAGAGCAACAAATGGGCAGAGCAGAGCGTTCCCAGAGATCCCAATCCCCGCGCAAATCAAGCTGAACCGCAAATTATCCTGGCAGGCAGAGACGTGCAAAGAGAGAATCACTTACCCTGCTTCTATTACAAGAAACTACAAAGTTTGTAAGAGTGGGGATCTTGGGATCCCTGGGGGAAATGCAGCGGTGCAGCTGCTGCTTTAAGCCTGTAAATTGGCCAGTGCTGACATTATAATCAACTCTTTCTGACATGGAGCTCGCGAGAGTTGGCAGCAGCCACTTGATCTGCCTCCCATCCCACATCTGCTCCCAGAGCAGCCCTGGAAATGCTCCAGGGACAACCCCAGGCTGGGCAAAACCAGGCACAGGGCTGGGGGAACACAGGGATTTGTTCCGAGCGTGGGGCATCTGTTTTACAAGAATAAATAGAAATGTAAATAATTCAAGCCTCTCTTTAATCTTGCTTAGAGCACTCTCTCACCTGAATTTTTTTTTTTTTTTTTTGCTGTACTCAAACCTCAGATTTTCCTTGTAAATAAGTATTTCTTATTGGTTTTAACAGCTGTGGCAGACAAAACAGGAATGTGCCCTGCCTGGACATGTCAGGCACCAGCTGCATCTCTTGGCTCCTGCCCATCCAGGCTGTGGCACAGATCTGCACTGTCCCCTTCTGATTTTAGGGTTAAAAATGGGACCCATGTAGTGTCACATGCTGCTTGCTCTCTTTTCTTAAACCTCACACAGGAAATCACCCGTGGTGCTGACCACACCTCATATCCTCCTTTTTCCTGAGGCTTCTGAGCATTGCTCCCACCAGAATTCCACGCTGCGGGTGCAAAGCCAGGCTGAACCACGGCTGGGGGACGTGTCCTACAACACAGCATTAAAATGCAAAAATTCTGCAGGGTACAGATGAAAACAGAGGGGTGGGGAAAAGAAAAAATTCCATACACCACCCTTACAAACTTTTTTTGTCAAACCCCCTTCCCTGAGCCACCCTATGGAACCAGAAAGTCACCCCTTGGAGCTGGGACTGCTGTCCCCCAGCAGCATCTGCTCTCTAGCTCTGCTCTGGAAAAAAAAAAGCAATTTTTCCACAGTTAAGCTTTTTTTTTCTGCTGTCCACATTTGCTTCCCCCTTTAGAGCCAAACACAATTACCTTCCCTGTTTAATAATCAAACTACAGCTCTGTTTCAATTACACAAAAGCAATATTTGGCAACGCACAGAACAGGAATAAAGCAGAAATAAAAAGTTAAGGATGAAGTTTATAGACCTTAATATGGAGATTACAAGTGGGGTTTTTAAAGCCAGCATGGAAATTAGTGTTTTAACAGAGGAAAGTTCAAGAAAGCAGGATTATTTCGTTTCTCCTGGTAGTTTTACCACACGTCCTTTATGATCAGACCTTCCAGAGGTATTTTGCATGGGTATGCTCACTGGAGAGAATATGTCCCACTCTAAACCTAAACCACCATGCCAGGGGTTGGAACTGACTGATTTTTAGGATCTCTTCAACCCAGGCCTTTTGAGGATTCCATAATTCTATGAAAAATCTCTAAACTTTCAGCACAGAACTGTCCAATACAGCGGGATTGCAGAATTCTTAACCAAGATTGTTAACTCAGCAGTTTAATAGAAATATTCAATAATAAAATAGTAATATAATATTGTAATTATAATAAAAGTAATAATAAAATATACATTAATAATAATAAATTAAATTTTAATAATAGGATTTTTTAAATAATAAAATTCATTCAGAATTATTTCTGGTGACAACTCTTGCTGATCAAAACGTTCCAAGTGCAGGAAACACTAAATGGTGCAACTCAAACTGAGGCAGTTCTCAATGTTTCAGGATTTGCTGCCTTTCTCTGCTGCCTCCTCAGCCCATTTGGGGACGTGGCCAGGTGACACACGCTTCCTTCATTTCTGTTACATCAGAGGGATGAATCATAACCCCTAAATCTTGTTAGAGGCCACTTTAAAGCAAATTTCAGATGCTTATGACCATGCTTGTGCTCTCAACCTCTTTGCCTTGAGCAGTAGAGAAGTAGCAGGAGACTCAAAGACTAAAAATGCTGCTTCTGGCTTCATCTGTTTTCAAACATTGTCAGTTTTTTCCTTCATTTGCTGTCAGGGCTGTGCCTTCCCCTCCCTGCTCCTCTTCAGAGAGCCCAGGGCACCCGGAGCAGCCTCCTGCTCCCAGGCACTGCTTTACTAAATGCAAAATGTGGAGTTTTCTGACAAGGTGACCCTGGGATAAGTGAATCCACTGTCTCAGGCTGTTTCCAAGGCACCAGGAAACTCCAAGTTCAGCCTTGGGGTTACCTGGATGTCTTCAGGTAACTGTCAGACCTCTCCACTATTGTCCTTCAGCCTAATGTTAGACTATTATGCTGTACTTTTAAAGAAAACTAAGCCAAATTCTGTATTTTTTCCCCCTTTAATTAAAAAAATTAACATATAAATTAAAGTTTCACAACTGTGTGCTGTGAGAGGAAACACTTCTTTTTAGTTATTACTTAGCTTGCTAAAAATACCTGTGCGAAAATTAGAGATTAAATACATTTAATGCCCTCAGTAATTGTGTGGAGAGTCGTCATTTTCTCAGTGATCTTATGGGGGACAGGAAGAAAAGGAGGTGCAAACCAGTGGGTGAAATTTTATATATATATATATATATATATATGCTGTACCCCTACATACATATATGTATTTATACTCACGGGTTTTGTCTTTTTTTTTTAAATATCTCTATCCATCTATCTAATGAGGTTTTATAAGGTAATGTCATTTTTTTTAATTTAGGGCAAGGTTCTCAAAAAATGCCACAAAATATGAAAGTGTCTTTTTGTTATTTCACATGTGTACATGTGAAATCATTGTCACGTTGACACGGGGACTTTGATCAAAGAAATGTCCAAGTGTCTGAAGAAATGAAAGCAAAGTTCAGCTCCGGGGAAAATTGATATTTGTTAGTCTAAGAAGCTTAGAGAACAATAGGTATAATATATAAAAATATATGGAAATGCATGAAAATATAGTATTTTGTTAGGATTTAGTTCACAATTAACTGCCCCTCAGGATATTACCTAAGTATTATTAATATCCTAAGTCACACACATTCCATATTATTACAGAATCATGGAATCACAGAAAAGTTTGGTTTAGAAGGGACCTGAAACCCCATCCAGTGCCACGCCTGCCATGGGCAGGGACACCTTCCACTGTCCCAGGCTGCTCCAAGCCCTGTCCAGCCTGGCCTTGGGCACTGCCAGGGATCCACGGGCAGCCACAGCTGCTCTGGGAAACTGTGCCAGGGCCTGCCCACCCTCTCAGGGAACAATTCCTTCCCAATATCCCACCTAAAGCCCCTCTCTCTCAGTTTGAAGCCAGCCCCTCCTGTCCTGTCACTCTGTGCTCTTGTAAATTCTCTCTTTCCATTGATCTTCAGGTCTTAGCAGAGCTGAGAAATCTTTGAGAGAGGAAAATATTTGGAGAAATACATATCTCAGACGTTTCTGGTGGAAAACATGAGCCTCTCTCCCAAGGTGTTCTCTGACCTTGCACATCAAGACCCCGTTCACCAGATTTGGTCCTGCCCTTCCAAGCTCAAAAACAGCACCTGGGCTCCTGCCAGGATAACTGGGCTGAAAATCTTTGCAGGTGTCACCTCAAAGTAAAGGATGTCACACACCAAGAGTGGGCATGTCTGAGGAAATATTTACATGCTCATGGTATGTAAAAGTAGGAAACATCCTTATTTTTTTAATGCCTGAGAGGGAAATCAGTAAGACAATTATATCCAAACTATATTTGGTGTCATTTCTGTGAAGATGTGGGGAGGCTGCTTTAAACCTCAGCCTTGGTAAACTCCCCTGGGAGGACTCAGCTCTCTCTCTCTGATCCCTGGCTGGATTTCCACACCGAGCATCTGCGTGACCTTGGCTCGAACCTCTGAGCAAACCACCCCGTCGTGAGAAAAAGCTGTGAGGGAAACAAGGGAACTCGAGCTCTACAGGCTCCAAAAGGTCAAACTGCAGACAGGGGGAAGATTGCTGAGAAGGGGACAGTTAGCAGCTCAAGGACTCGCAGGGAAACACATCAAAGCTGCGAGCTGTGAAATTTTCAGGTTAAAAAAAAGCCCACAGAAGGTGGGAGCTCAGCAGCAGTCAGGAATTACTGATGCTCAGCTCTGGGGCTTGCAGCCACGTTATTCTACTGTGAATATTAGGAAATAAATCATTGCCTTGTCCTTTGAGCATATCCTGCTTGCAGAGCATCTTTTCATGCCCAAACACAGTGACCCCGAAGGGTTACACCTCCCAACCATTCCTGTGTTTCTTTTTCCAAATATCACCTTGCCCACCTGTATATCCATGGATTTAAACCAGGGACACCCTAAATAAACCTGGACAGGGATGGAGTGTTGCGACAGATGATTGTAGCTGATGGTCAAACCCATCTGAAATTCTGCTATTATTCTGCTTATTCCAAAAACCTCACCCCAGAGGGGCTTCCAGGGCCAGCAGAAGTGTCCAACAATAGATCTGAAGGGTAATTTGATAATATCAGGAAAAGTGTTTCAGATACACACCATGAAAATGGGTACCAATTTATTAAGTATACAGAAGACACTAACACTCATGTAAGCCATTAAACATGATTATATTTTCCCCTTATTGGTTCAATTATGATCTGCTGTACCTTTCTCCTTATTACTCTAATTATAGATCAGTATAATTTCCTCTTTATTAGCACAATTATGGTCTGTACTTGTATAAACATCTTGGAGAAATCAGAGCCACTAAGAAAATACAGCTAGTGAAAAGATAAAGCTAAANCTAAAGACACTATTATTATTATTATTATTATTATTATTATTATTATTATTGTTTTGAATGTTCACATATTCTTAGTTCCTTAGTTCCTTGTGGTATTATATAATTCTGGATTTTGCCTTTAAGGGATCAGGTTCAATGAAGAAAATAAAAAATGATTAATGTGTACTCAACATGACTTGCATGCCATTATTGCAGCCTGGTGTTTAACTTGCAAGAAAAAAACAAATTAAATTATAAGTTAAGTTTCACAGATTTCTGCAGACAATTAATTAATTGACTGTATGACTTTTTTCCCTTTCTGTTTCCTGTTTCTTTCCTATAGACAGTAAAGCTCTAATTGTTTAAAATAAAGATATTTTAATTCCCATGACCACCTAACAACAGCAGCTTGAAATTGACCATTTTATGCCCTCTCATACCAAAACTCTGCAAATAACTAAGAGGTTTGGTGGATCAATGAGCTCATTTGAATCTCTTAAGTAGAATTTGTATCTGAGAAGAGGGAATTCTTCCCAGTCCTCCCAAGTCTCACTATTTTAGGCTTTGTCTAACATGATCCTCTGCCTTTGAGTTTCTGCACCCTCAAGAGAGATGACATCTCTGATGGAAATGCCATAAGGATGTTCAAAGGTTCAGCCTAAGCCACTGCAGTTTTCAGATTCCAATTTTATCCAGCACAGTGAAAACAGGAATGAAAAAATTGATCCTGACACCAGGACCTGCTGGGACCTGCGGGTGGGAAGTTACAGAGGGAACAAATTCAGCGTGTCCCAGTCTGCGATCCCATAAAAGGGTCACGGCTCCTGAACATGTCACAACCATGGATTTTAGTGGGGATAATTGGGTGTTTGTCATGAGATAAAGCCTCAGGTCCACTGGTGCCCTGTTGAAGATCTGAAGTTCGTGGAGAGGAGGTTTGAGAGGTCACTGCAGCCCCCATGGAGTCGGGCTGCACCTGTGGAGATTCTCAATTCAGTCGAAGAGAGAACGGAGAAAATTCTCCCAGGCCAGAGCCTGGGAAACTTAGAGAAAAGGTATTCAAACAATTCTTATCTCTGCTCGTTGTTGTGCCCATGTGGAATGTGTTCTGAAGATTGTTTGCCCAAGGTGATTGCTTGATGGGATTCTGGTGATGGTGTTTGGATTCACTGACCTATTGGATCCACAGCTGTGTCCGGACACTCAGCAGAGGGAGTCAGAGGTTTTCTTGTTATTGAGAGCTCTTGCAACTGTAATATAGTGTAATATATGTATAATAAAATATACTATAAGATTATATAATAAAGCAATTGATCAGCCTTCTGAATCATGGAGTCAGTGCTAATTATTACCCGGCTGAGGGCCTGCAGTAACAATTGGTGACCCCGAGTGTGGATGAACACTCTGCCTTGATTTCTGGGGGTCACATGTACCTTCCCAAAACTGTGCTCCAGCAGAAGAAAAAGAGTGGGGATGGAGGGATTTAAAAGATGTGTGGATGTGGCACTTGGGGATAGTTTAGTGGTGGGCTTGGCAATGCTGGGTTTGTGGTTGGACTTGATCTTACAGGGCTTTTCCAACCTAAATGATTCTGTGATGTGTTGGTCAACATCAGCACACACTTTATTTTTCCTCATCATTACAAAAAAAATTCCAGCGCCATTTTCCCTTTGTTTTCTATAATTCCCAGCAGATTTGATCTTTTTGGCTTTTTTGTTACATGAAAGAAATATAACTTTGGGTTAACAGATGAGCCTGGAAGAGGTTCTGCTTATTTTGTTACTGCTGGGACACCACATGCCGACCTCTTCCAAAGGGTCATGCCCAGATCCCATTGGGAAACGGGCCTGGGAAAGCTCTTCCCCAGCACAGAAAGAAACTTCTCAGGCTGGGTGGCTTTTCAGCAGAAGGCCACTTTGTCCTATGGATGTGCAAGTGTTGTGTAAGCAGGGAAACCTCATTATAAACATCTGTGCAAATTGTTCGGGAAGACGCCGCAATGGGCGAGGAGCGGATAATCCATCACGGGGCCATCTGCTTGAAAAAACAGCCCTGGCAGAACAGGTGGCTTCCTGCTAAAAGACAGGAGACTCCCTCAGGTGTTGCTGTATGTTTATACATTAAGTACATAACATCAAGTGAAAGGTAAGATGATGTGCAAAATACGATGCTCAGTATGGATTTTGAGGGTACAGATGAAAATATTGAGGCCACATTGATTCCAAAGCTTATCCATGTAGAACTGTTAGGAAACATTTTATTATAGAGGATTAGAATTATCTTTAATAACAGTACATTCTGCTCATGATCATCCTGCCCTATGCAGATCCCTGATGGTTCATGCACCCCATAAACTTCTCTTTCCTTCCTCCCAGTTTTGTTTGCACAATGGAAACCATACAAGCCTAAATCACCAACTTTTCCAATCTCTTGCTCTCTATCATGTCAGAGCATTTCAACTCCAAAAATGATCCTACAGTGTACTTTCCCTTAGCAGGAGTTGCAAGAGGTTGAAACAGGAAGGGAAAACTTCAGTGCAGTGCTGGAGAACCTGTCAGAGCTCGTGGACCTCGGCTGGGGAGAGGAGTTTTAGTGGCTGCAGGAATGTTCTGATTCTCTGCTCATTTTCTCCCTTTTGCCTGGAGGCAGGTTCAGTACAAAATACATGAAGAGAGTCCAGGGCCTGAAAGACTTTTTGTTTAAGCTGTCAGGCCAAGGAGCCTGGGAAATTGAAAAATGTGCCCAAGATCATAAGAAAAGACTGGATTGCATTGAGATACCCAGAATTAGGGACACCACCATCCTTTTTGGTTTGTTTGAAATACCCCACAGTTATAGCTGCAGTTTTCTATTTTTTCTCTCAATATATCACCAAAAATAAGGACCTTCTGATGGTAATCTTGACTAAAAACACCATTTCCATCCATTCCCCACAGTAAACAGAAGTCAGCCCTTGGGATTCAGAGGCTGCATTTTCTAGAAGTCACTACAGACAATAACCAAAAGATATTATGCAGAATATTCCTGGGCTCCTTAGCTGGCAGCCACTCCCAGGGGAAGGAAAACCACTTGGGATCAGCCTGCCCAGGAACTGCCAGTGCTTCTTGTTGGAGCCACCAGCACAGCTGTGACTCTTGTGTGCACAATAATCAACCCCAATGAGGGTTGCAGTGAGGGCTCTGTCTGGAAATGGATTCGGAAAGCACAGATGGAACCTCGTGGCACAAACCCCTGTGCCTTCATTTTTGCCAAAGCAACAACTTGCTCACGCTGGAGAAAGCCCACAGGTGGGCGGGTGGGTGCTGCTGAGTTTCACATGGATTGCCTTCCCTCAGCTTCCATCAAACAGAATCACAGCATCATTAAGGCTGGCAAAGACTCTCAGTCTATTTCCCAGAGCCCCTGGAGGAATAAAGCACGATGGTGAGGACTCGCTCAGCGAAAGCATTCAAGTGATTTTAATTTTCGTGTTCACGCAAAAGGAGAAAAAAAAAGGGCAAATACCATCATCAGCTGCTGAAAACATTGGAGGTTTTGAATGTCACACAAAGAATTGGAAGTGCCTGTGGGGTTGTTTCTCTGATTGAGCCCATTTGTACCTGTATCACAAATGAGCTGCCCTCCCCACTGAAAGGCCATTTACCAGTGGTTAGGATTTAACCATTGAAAAGGGAAAAGCAATTTGCTCACCCTCCTTTGCTGCCTTTCCTCTCCTCCTCCTTTTATTCCACATCCCCCTCCCCAAATTTTAGTCACTATTCATGTTGCCGAAATATCGGCAGTGATGTCCTTCCATGCAGAGTGTAAATTAATTCCTCTAGTAAATGTTAACAGCAGCCGTAAAACAGCAAAATAAAATAACACCAAGAAAAGCAATCAATAAAAATCTGTGCAAAAATTAAGTGTTGGTGCATGAGATAGGAAAGGGCCTGAATCTGAGTGTTTTATAGAGAAAGCTGGAAGCTATTCCAGAGAAGATGGGCAAGGAGTAAAATTTATCAAATGTTGCTGGGATAATTAAACCAGAACAGAGAGGAAACGAGATGTCTGACCAAAGGGAATGTAAGTGAATGGATCCAGCTCTTTCTATGCTTCCCAAATCATTGTCCCTCTGGGCTTAGGTGATCCCAGAGTGTCACCATACAAATGATTTTCAGCTGATGCTGAGACAGGTGTTACCATGATGGGTGCCTGGGCAGGGGGAATTTAGTTTGTGCTGAGCATCTGGTGCACGAGAAATGGGGATTCAGTCTTTGGGATCAGCACAGAGGTTCTCCAGAGTGGGAGGAAAAAAAATACAAATTTTAAAAAATATAAATAAATAAATAAAAAGAAAGCAGAAGGCCTGCAGTGCTAACACCACCAGAACCTTTTGCTTGGAAAGCTGTGCTGGGTCACTCCATAGCTGGATTCATGCAAGGACGATGAGCTACGAGCAGCCTCAATGGGAAAAACCTTTCCAATTATGGCAAGGGGCATCTGGTGGGAGTAGAAAGGTGGGACCCACCCAGGGAAACCCACAAAGCAACTTTTGTCAGCCCACACAGGGTATCCCCACAGGAATGTCAGGCAGTAGGAGCTGACAGAGTTGTGTGGAAATGTTTATGGGAAGCACTGAGGAACTGAGAGGTGTTTGCCTGGGACAGAGCCAGCCAGAAATGGGGTCTGGAGTTTTTGGCAGCAGCTGGAATCTCAGCAGCAGTGTAAACAAGAGGTGGGATGAGGGCAGGCCTTGAGGAGGAGTCTGTCCAAAGGCACAGGAAGGGCTCTGGCACCATCAGGATGAAATAAACCCATCCTAACCCAGTTATTAGCATTGTGTCCCTTTGACACGATGCCTGGAGTGTTTCTCCACGGGGCAGCTGCTGGACTGCATCATGTCAGAGCACAGCATGGAGCTATTAATGACTTTTAATGTGATCCCCTGGATCCTGACAATACCTGCCATTAGGCAGGCCTTTAATCACAGGATCACAGATATTGATATGCTTAAATCATTAAGCAAAGACTCGAAATGCTCTTCATTCACAGGAAAATTATGAAATTTCAAACTAGAGCATCCACAGATCCAGTGCATGCTGGAAGAAATCTGAATTTTTATTCTCCACGTGTCCACCTATTTTTGGGTTAATGTCTGAGAGTTACAACCAGCTTTTCAAAAATATAACCAAAAAATATTGCCGTTCATTTCCTTGGCAGACTGCTTGCATCACTTTAATTTAGGAAGCAAACCGCGTTACAGCAACTACAGACATGCAAATGAGGCAAAAAATGGTGCTCGTTTTGTTGCTTTCCAAATTTAAGCTGACCTAAATAATTTAATACAAAATTTACAGCAGTGAGAACACAATTTGGTGGACAAATATGGGAACACGGTGAATTTGTACGACAGAATTTGTACTCCTCTGGGTAAAGGATGATTCACCATCTGTGTGTACTGAAAACAGTTTTCACTTTGGGGCCAAACACAGTGCAGACCCTCTCTATTATCCTTCAATTTAGCATGGAAAAAGGAGAATTTTCCTTTATCCCAGCAGGAAAACTGGGATTGTTTTCTGAGTGGGTGTTTGACATTAATTTGTCAACATTTTGCTCTCTACAAGTACCTGAAAGGGGATCACACACAGCTGGGTCTTGTTTTTCAGGTGACAAGTGACAGAACCAGAGGGAACAGCCTCCAGTGGCCCCGGGGAGGTTTGACTGGATAACAGGGAAGATTTCCTCACTGAAAGGGTGAAAAGCAATGGAACCATCCCTGAAAATGTTCAAAAAATGTGTGGGTGTGGCACTTGGGAACAAAAAAATTTAACATGAACAACTTATGAATAATGAAAGAAATACAGGCATTTTAACTTTTCAGTTATTATGGTAACAGTGCAAGTAATATACTTTCCTTCCTTTAGCTGTTAGTTAGAAATTTGTCATTGACTTGAATAGGTGACTTTAGTTTTTAAAATGATGACAGGTGGCAAATTCTCAGTTGAAAAACTTTGCAGCTGGAATTTGCTTATGACATTACTAAATTAATGTGTATTTGTACGCCTTAACGGATCTAGAACATTAGAACAAGTAAATTCTTTCAGTTTTCTAGGTTGATCTAGTAGCATTGCAAGGAGTAATGATAGCAGTATTATGAATAAACTTAGTAACACATTCTAGGATATTTTTAATACACAGTAGCCCATACTTGAGATAGCAACTTAATACTTTCTTAGTAACTGTAATAGAATCAGCTATCAGAGACTTGTTAATTTTGGTTTTAGCAAACATAAACACCAATAATAAATATTGTATTATGAATTCTAGGGCATATATTCTAGGGCAAATACACACCAGCTGTGTGTATTTGTGACCCTTGTGTGACACCCTTTCTGTAGTTTTACCCTTAGCACACGTTATTAGTTTCTTAGAGTCTGTGGACTCTAATAAACTTTGTATAGTTGAAGCAGTAGAGGGCAGGGTGGCTGTGAAGCTTTGCTGAGGTTTGAGGGGTAAGAACTTGGCGTTGCTTTTGTTGGCACTGCTTTGGCTGGAGCTGTTAGATTTTTTTTGTTTGCCTCTTCACTGCCAATACACAGGGAGCCGCTGGCTTCCTGCTGGGCTGGGTGAGAGGGTGGCCTGCTCCTGCTGCCGAGAGGTAGCTGTGCTACGTGGCCAATGCCATTTTTTTGGGCAGGATTGTTTACTAATGCTCCTATAATATAACACTCCCGCATGCTTTTCACCCCCTGCAGGTATGGCAGCAGCTCTCTAGCCACAGAGAGCAGGCACAGACTTTCCCAAGCATTTTCCCAGGGAAGGCTGTGAGAGAAGCAGAGAAAAGAGAATCAAAGCAATTCTTATCTCACTTGTTGCTACTCGTTGTTGTACACATGTAGAATGTGTTCTAGAAATTGTTTACCCGAAGTGATTGCTTAATTAGATTCTAGTGATAGTTGTTTAGATTCATTAACCAATTAAATCCACAGCTGTGTCGAGGCTCTCAAGCAGAGAGTCACGAGTTTTTCTAAATAACTAAGTAAAAATAGCTCTAGTTAGTGTAATATAGTTAATATAAATATAATATAATATAGTGTAAGATGAAATAATAAAGCAATTAATCAACCTTCTAAATCATTAGAGTCAATACTAATTATTACCTGGCTAGAAGCCTACAGCAACATGCAGGGGCTTTCCCCACGCTCTGGCAAACTCACCATTGATGTCTGGAGATGCTGCAAGGCTCTGAGGGGCTGTGGTGGTGACAAGATGGGCTGAGGTGGTTGGAGTGGCTCTGCTTCTGGGCTTGGCATCTGCAGCTTTTCAAGATGTAATTCCTACACCCACCAATCGAGGGACAGGGGCAGGACCACACCCACTGGAGGCATGGCTGCATTCTCAGAGGTTGGCTTGCAGAAGGGCCACACCAACTGGAGGTGTGGCTGTGTTCTGGGAGGTTGGCTTGGGATGGGGCCACACCCAGTGGAGGCGTGGCTGTGTTCTTGGAGGCGTGGCTGTGTTCTCAGAGGTTGGTTTGGGGCCAGGGCCGTGCTCTCAGGTAGCCTGGATTGGGGGTGTAGGTACATCCTCTGATGGAGCCGTGGCCAAGCTCCATGGAGTTGGGGGTGTATCTTTGGGGCTGGGCCAACTCGTCCTCAGGAGGAGGCGGTTTTGGCGTTTTTGGCATGATGGGAGGTGTGGGCGGCCCTGGCAGCAGCGGGAGGAGCCGCCAGTCTTGGGAGGAGCATGGATCTGAGTCACGGAATGCCCAGCTGAAATGGTGGCGTGGCCCAAGCTCCTGCAGCAGCCCTGCGGTGCAGGCACTGGTGCTCCAGTTCCACACAACCACTCTGGGGTGCCAGCACTGGACACCCTGGTGTCGCCCTGTTCTTCTATCCCTTCTGATGTTTACATTTTTGTAATGGAGTTTCTCACGCACTTTTCATGTAAATAATAATTGTTTGCATTCTTTTCTGGAGGAGGAGAGAATTGATGGACTGTTAGTTTGACCAGTGTGATTGGAGAGGTGGCAATTTCATCCTCCAATCCGTGGTCACTTTTAGAATTCTGTAAATACGAGGTCCGAAAATAAACGCCCTCTTTTTTTGCCTTTCCATCTCAGCGTGTGCGTGTCATTCATTTCGTGTCGAAGTGCGACACCCCGGCATAACATCCTGGCGTGGGCACATCCCTCCTGCCGGCCATGGCTCTGCTGCTCCCCTCATTGCACTCCGAGGCTCTGCTGTGCAGGGGGGTTGTGGAAAACACCTCACCAGGGAACGGTGCCAGCGTTGGGGGTGCATATAGGGCAGCTCAGCCACATGGCTGCACGCGGTGGCCGTTTTGTCCAGCTGCGTGTTCCACGGGCTTGGAAAGGCACCCATCCCCCCTGATAACTCCTCCGGTGCCCAGTCCTCGCCATATGCCTTGATATTTAACAGTCTTCACCCAGGCATCACCCAGCACCCACAGCTGGAGGAGATTTCAGCTCAACTCAGCTGATCTGAGCTTCTCCATCCAGGCATCAGCACTGTCTGCAGCTCCTGAGCAAAGCACAAATCAGTGTCTGAACTGATGGGTAATAATTACAGAGTGATCAAAGCACGTCAGGCAGGAAGACCTGCCATCCCTGTGCTTGCCAAGGGTTTTTAGACATCTGAAAAATACTCTGGTTTCTCCAGTCTGAAGCAGGATGTGTGGGAAGCTGGGACAGCTTCCATCTCAGGGGTTTGGTTTCTGTCCATGGTTATGGTTAGCTGAGGCACAGCTCAACATCCTTCCCATGGCTGCTCCAGAGGGATTCAGGAACTGCGCTACCTCCCTGTGCCTCAGTGGGATACAGGGAAAGGTTGTGAACATGTGAACAGCAGCATTTGGTCTTTGATCATTTTGTCATCTAATTCATCACTCAAGGAAAATAAGGCAATTCTTTCTTTCTTTCTTTCTTTCTTTCTTTCTTTCTTTCTTTCTTTCTTTCCTTCCTTCCTTCCTTCCTTCCTTCCTTCCTTCCTTCCTTCCTTCTCCCCCTATTCTACACTTTTCCAAAGCTCTTTGCACAATTTTTCAGAAATATCCTCACTGCTGTTCACAGTATTTTGTCCTATTTATGTAACAATGCGTTTCTTCTGTAATAAGCCAAAGCAGAATAATAAGTATTTTCAGGAATTTCAGCAGAATTCATATACATTGGTTCACAATAATGTAAGAGAAAAGAGAAAGCTTAAGAGAAGGCTTAATAGTCCGTTTAAATGCATGAATCACACACATCTCCAGTGGACTCCAGTGCTTTCTTTAGAGTGATTGTGAGTCATTCCTCAGCCATGGACTGGGCTAAAGGACAAAGAGGAAGCAATGAGACACCTCAGCATTCCAATGTGGAGACAATCCTATAGGAATATTCACTCCATAAAAATAATGAGCCTTTTGCCCCAAAGCACTTCAGTCCTCCAGTGGCTTTGAAAATCCCTTTGCTCTCAGCTCCAAAGCCACACAGGTGAAATCAAAGGTTCTTCGTATCAAGTTAAGCAGGACTGAGCTTAACTCAGGGACTCTCAGTCTCTGGAACTGTCCAAGGCCAGGCTGGATGAGGTTTGGAGCAACCCAGGGTGGTGGAAGGTGTCCCTGCCCATGGTAGGGGTGGAACTGGATGAAATTGAATGTGCTTTCAAACCCAAGCCATGCTATAACTCTGTTATTCCAAAAAGCCTTGCTCAGTGTCAGAAGCAGTGCCAGCACTGGACTGCAAACCCCTCTCTAGTCACATTCAGTGGCTTTTGTCCCATCCTACATGATCAGGAAATGAACTGAACATGTAGTTTGCAAGATATTTTGTTCAGCACCCACATCTGCATTGCTGGCAATCACACAGCCTGTGCTTCACAACCAAGCAAAACAGAAAATGTAATTAATTTTATTTGAAAATTCTTTCTGAGCAATTTGCCACCTGTTTCATTTCACTGCCACCTCAGAAGTTACACTCTGACCAACGCCACTTATCCTGAAGACACACAAGAAAGAGAATAATTATTATTATTGGTATCTGAATATTCAGTCTATGTAAATGCATTATATATCTTGCTTGGCTTTGTCATAATAGAAAAAGCAAGGCAAACTTCCATTTTTTTCTGCTCACACTTTCCTTTTGTCCTTTTTTTTTGTTTTTTTTCCCCCAGTTTTGCATAGCACATATTGAAAGATTTTTTTTTCAGTTATACCCCTCTAGTTATTATCTTGAAAGTAAAATTCAGACATATCCAGCACCCTGAGGTTTCAGAATCAGGGATGTTGGGAAGGACCTGTTACTTCATCTTTTTGTGCATATGCCCTTGCAGCCTGCTGGTTTCTATTTATTCTGAAAACCTAGGGTAAAATGGACCCTTACAAATGAATTAATGAAAACAGGCTTCAGTTCTTTGCAGGCAACGAGCTGGGTTGTGGGGAAGGGAAATTCCTGTGCAGATCCTGATGCATTGGAATAACCAGGAACCACCAGGTTGTGCTGTTGCCCTTAAGCAATGCACATCACCACAGAGCTGTGCTCAGCTCCTGGCTGCAGTTTGTCTGGGAAGACCCTGAAATCCTGGAAAACCACTTCCCTCAGACTCATTTTCACTTGTGATTATACAGCTCAGTGTTTTTCCCCGGATTTTGGCTCACTTTGAAAGCCACCAGCAGTGTTTGCTGGCCATTAAATTTGGGTAGGAAAAAGAATAAAAATAAACAGTAAAATCAAAAGTATTAAAATAATGAGAATAAAACAAAAAAAAATTAAAAATAAATCAGCCATCAGCATAACCTCAGGGTGTAAACACTGCACAACTCACCCAAAAACTGGCAAGTTTTTTAATAGCTTATACCCAACCTATTTATTTTTTTTGCAAACTTCTAAACAAAATCAATTTTTCAGCTTTCCCATTGCATGTTTTCTAAGTAAACCATAGCTAAACTGAGCAGATTTGACCCAGAGTTACTTTCCCACTCTGTCTGACTAAAGACATGTGTTAATTTTAGAGGAGGAATAACAGTTTTCATTAAATACAGAATATTCAAGAATGGCCATACAGAATCTGAACAAAGGTAAATCAACAAATCGTAAAATCCCAGGATGGTTTGGGTAGGAAGGGACCTTAAAGATCACCCAGTGCCACCCCTGCCATGGGCAGGGACACCTCCCACTGTCCCAGGCTGCCCCAAGCCCTGTCCAACCTGGCCTTGGGCACTGCCAGGGATCCAGCGGCAGCCACAGCTGCTCTGGGCACCCTTTGCCAGGGCCTGCCCACCCTCACAGGGAACAATTCCTTCCCGGTATCCCATCTAACCCTGCTCTCTGTCAGTTTGAAGCCATTCCCTCTTTTCCTGTCACTCCATGTCCTTACAGAAATTCTCTCTCCGCCCTTATTTTAGGCCCTCCTTCAGAAGGGGCCACATAAAGTCTCCCCAGAGCCTTCACTTTTCCAGGCTGAACAGCCCCAATTCTCCAGCCTTTCCTCCCAGCAGAGCTGCTCCATCCCTCTGATCATCCTGGTGCCTCATCTGGACTCTCTCCAAATGCTGGGGAAGTTTGCAGAAGTAGAAAAGCAGGCCAAGCACAGAATTACACAAGTAAAACTTTCTGGCCAACAAAAACCTGCATCTCAGCAAGAGGTGATGTTTTTGTCTCCTATTGCCACCCAGAGGTTTTTCTTCCTTGAATTCATCCGAGCACTTTTTGCAACCTTGCAAACATTCAGAGTCCAGAACATCTGGTGCCAGACCCATGTGAAAAATGCCATGAGCCGTGGAAAACTTCCTTGTGGTTTGCTTTTCAACCCACCACCTGCCAGCCTCCCATGTGATAAAGGAAAAAGCAAACCTGGCAAAGATTCAAGGCTGGATCCTGATTCTTTCCCTCAGAAATGAAGATAATTAGATAAAACCAGTTTTAGGGGTTTGTGGCATGACAGATGAGACCATTCCACCACACGAACCCAAAGCAGGACCCCAAATCTTTAGATTTAGAGCAAATAACTGACAGGCACATTTGGAGATGATTTAGTTGAATTTACATCACTAAGCATCTGATTGTTTATTTTCCTCTTAACACTCCCAAAGCTACCCTTGGACTTTTCCCCTGGTGCTGAGGAGCTTTTCCACGTTGTGTGCTTTCCTCCTCAGCTGATTCAACACCCATCTCCCACCTTCCCTCAAAGCACTCCAAGGAAAAAAGCTTTTAGCTCAGCTTGAAAAGAAGAAGGAGGAAGAATCCTTTTCTTTCATGCACCTCGGTGGGAATACAGCAGATCAGGAGTTGTTAGAACACAAGGAACACAACTCAGGTTTTTCAGCTCCCAGGTGGGAGCCGGGGCTGTCCTGGCTTGCAGAGCACAACTTCAGTAGCAGATTATGTGCTGCACAGTGGTTTTCTCTCCTAAAATAGTCTCCTGAAGGATACAACCAGATTTTTTAGCTGCTGAAATTCACAGCAGCACTTCAGAGCCTGCTCCTGTCCATCTACTTCACCGAGATGTGAATCTGTCCTTCCACAAAGAGGGTAATTATACGTTGGACGTTCTCAGATTTCCTCCTGTCTAAATTATCGACAAGCAGCTGCTGCTATGCCAAGTTCAGAGTCTCAGATGGGCTGATAAATGTGAACATTTAACTCCAGAATATCTACAAAGTGGGGAAAGAGGGGCAAATCCTCACCCTCCTTTTGGACTCGTTCAAAATCTTGCCCCACAGATCTGTTGAGTGCCATCAGGAAGGTCCACAGAATAAAAGCAATCTGAAGGAGATCATCTATTGCTGGTTTTAGAAGGCTTTTGACCCAATCCATCCCCAAAGCCTATTAGGGAAATTTGAAAACTGCAGGGTAAAAGGTAATTTTCTGCCACGGATTAAAATGCATTGGTGAGATAGGGAAAACAAAGGAGAAGAAAAAAGTTCTAATTCTTGACATACAGAGAGGTTAATGTGGAGTGCCCCAAGATTTGCTGCTGGGATGGATTTTTTTGTCCCTTTAAATCCCTGGCATAATGCAAGAAGTCCTGGCTTACTCAGCAAATATTCTGCACTTCTCTTCTGCAATAAATCCTCGTGCTTGCTTTAGCTCAGGCCTCTGAGCTGCTGTGCCCCAGATTGTAACAGCACCCATAAGACAGTCAGGGCACACCAGGAGGGAGCTCAATCTCCATGTGCTTCCACTTCACTAGGAATATCCCAAGGGGGGAATCTGTATCACTTGTGATTTCTCATAAATCAGAACAAAGACATTTTTTCTTTTGAACATCCTGCCAGTCTGAAGCTCAGCAAGGTAGATAAAACATATTTTTCCCTTGTACACGTATTTTAAAAAAATTGGGAGCCGTGCTGGTGTTGTGGAAAATGTTGATGTTATGTGTGAATGAATGACATCAAAAAGATTCTTTAAATCCAAAGTAAACTTTGTCTTGAAGGTTTAAGTGATACCACGAATGTGTGCAGATGTTCAGAATGGAAATAAGCCAGTAAATGGAGCCAACTGGAAAAAACAGTGGAGGAACTTTCATTCACATAAAGATTTATGAATCTACCAATAGAGATACTAATGGATTCAGAGGTGGATGTTTGGCTGTTAAAAAAAATGAACTCAGTAAAAATGTCTGTTTATTCTTCAAAACCACCCCAAAATGGTTAATGTGTTTCATGGCAATAAAGATGAAGCCTAAATAAATGTTTGGTGTTATTGCACATCCTCTTGATTGTGAATTGTTTCAGTCATGAGAGAGAAAATATGGAAAACGTTCTGAAGGAGCAGACAGGGATGTCTTCAGGGCAGCAAGAGCTCTAAAAAGGGTAAAAGCAGTTTTTGACCATTTCAGCTGTGCCATGTCCCAGAAGGTGACAGGCTGCCATGGGCACAGTGGTCACAGAAACCTGACTCAAACATCCCAGGCACATAAAGCAAGACAAAAATCCTGAATATGGTGAATGCTCACTATTCAGAACATAAATTCATTAATGGTCAGTCCAGCCAAAAAGTTCTCTTGGAGGTGTTATTTTGCAGGCACCAGGGCAACAGGAACTGGCAGCAAACAAAGCTGAATATTTCATTTCCATTGTCAGGTGATGCAGTCATGATCTCAGAAAATCAAAATTGATTTGTGGGACTCTGGAATATTTTCATTTGCATTATAAATAATGCTGCCTGGTGGAGGACACCTAAACCACCTCACTTTTCTAAAAATGTGTTTGGGAGCTTTCCCAACTTACACAGTACTTTTACCCTTTTGAGAAGAATGGAGAGCTGAAGTCAGCAATTGTATTTTATTTCAGGTTTTGTGTAGCACATGCAAAGAATGCACCTTCTATTCAAGATTAGCAGTTGGGAAGTTTTTATGATCCCTTATGGAAGAGCATTTAGCAGTCACTCATGATTGGAAACTGTACTGCCCTTTCCAGATAAACCTACACAAATCTCTTTTTATTATAAATTCTACAACTTCTTCCCTTTCTTAATGTTACACTTATATGAAGGAAACACACTTCTAAGCTACTCCAACCTATTTTCAGCTTTTTGGGGGTAAGAAAAAAAATTACTTTCCTCCCATCATCCAAGTAAACTTTGTCCACCCTGTCCTTATTTGAAAGCATCCCTCTTGATGTGGAAGGAGCAAAACTAGTACAAACTTTATTTTCATTTTATGTCTTTGAGGTCAGTCTGGTAGAGCACAGGTCATCAAAAATGATAGTGCCATCAAGACATAAAAAAAATAAATAGTTTGTGTAAAATACATACACACACAGTGGAAACTTCTCCAGATACAATTTCTCTTCAAAAAGCTGCTTTATGTAATTCCATACTGACTGAAAGGATTTGCAGGGTAAAACTCATCCAAATTAAAATCAGCCACTTTAAAAACATGGAAAGAAAATTGCTGTTTAACAGCCACACTTTTGCCAGAGAAACCCGAGTGCAGGAAAGGGAAGAGAAGCCTTTCTGAGGGTTTTACAGCTGGGAAAGCCTGGGAACTTTATTTTTCAGAATTCTTAGAAATGCAGTGATTTGCTGCTTTTGCTCAGTGAAACAAGAGTGATGCTTATGGAAAAGTGTTTATGCAGAAACTGAGAAGATGAGGAGCTCTGGAGCAGCCTGGCTTCTCCAGCATCCAAAAACCCAAGCACAAATCTATAAAATGGGATTAATCCCAGGAGGAAGAATGCAAAGATTTAACCAAGCAGCACTGCAGGATCACAGGTGTTAATCAGCTGAGTTACCTGCAGCATCGGCCCCACAGCTGCAGCAGGTAATGATTAACTTAATTAATTGTGCCAGCTCTGGCTGCTGCAGGTGCCCTTGGGGTCAGCTGGGAGAGAAAAGGGAAGGGAGAAGGGGAAAACTGAGCACAGTTTCTGTGTCCTGAGGAAGCTGGAGAAGAAGAAAGAGCCACTCCTCAGGGCTATCAGGCAGGTTACATTAATAATTGGAGTTTTTAACTGCAAAAGCTCTGGGGTGTTGATGCCTTTCATCGGGGCTACCTAAAACCAGAGGCCAGACAGAGTTAAGAGAATAAAAAGCAGTTCTGTTTATTGAAGGGCCTTCAGGTACATTCAGGGCAGACAAAGCCCCCCAGGGGCTGCACCCAAAATGGACCACGGGTCACAGGTTTCACACTTTGATAAGTTTGGGCCATTTGCATTTTGGGGGTGAATCCTCCAATTCCAGCTTCAGCTAATGAAGTCATTGACCCCCAGTTTGCTGCCCCAACTCACTTTTGTTTCCATCCCTGGGGCCTGAGGCAGTGAGGTGTCCTTGGTGGCCAGGCCTGGAGAGGAATTGTTGTGTCTGCCCAGAATGGGAAAGCAGCAGCTGACACTGGGTGTGGAGTTCAGAGTCACCCACTAAACAACTGCAGGGTTACAGATAGATGGAAATAGAAAAGCTCAAATCCTAAAACATCAGTATCAGCAGGGCCTTGGTGAGCTGTGACCAAGGTTTATCTGCAAAGAGCCTCAGAGGAGCTTCCCCAGCCCTGAAATCTCAGAGCCTCTCCGGCAGAAGCAAGGAGCAGGTTGGAAGTGATGGCAAATCTCAGTGTCTGAGCTTTGCTGCTCTCATGGCACGGCCACAGCACAAAGGAGAGCACTTCTGAAGTATCAACCCTCTGGCCAGCCTCCCTCCTGTGCCCTGGAGGAGCAGGAGATGAGCTCAGAGGAGAGTGCTCCACTTCTGGTGTTTGTAACACACCTGCACAGACACCTGAGAGTGGGATCAGCAGAGAGCAGGAGCTGCAAACCACAGCACAGCTGAGAGTGCAGTGATTATGGCTGGATTTTTGGTGACTGGGAAACTCCCAGTGGGATCAAGCAACAGACTTGTAAAATATTCTAATTCCACCTTGATGTCCTGCTAACACTTCAAAGAGAAAAGAATATGTGCAGTTTCATGATCTTGTTGGTTTGCACCACCCAATGCTAATTGTCCCTCCAATATTCCTGTGCAGTTTGAAGGTTGAAATTGATTTTTTTTTTGACCACACTAGATTTAGATGATGTCTCTTCCTCCCCTGCAGCTCTGCTTGTTCCTACACTGCTCCCCCTTGCACAGGGGTGACCCCACACAAGCTGGGTGCAAAGCATCCCCTGGCATTTCCCTGTACCTGTACATTTTGTAGAGCCTCTCAGCATCCCCCAGTGTTGCACAGAGGAGTTTACATGTCCTTTCTGTAGTTGTCTAAGGTGAGATTTCTCAGTATTTAAACATGACTGTGAAGTTTTGCAATATATTGAAGTGCTTATCCATTCTTCAGAGCATTTCCTGCAAAGCTACTGCAGTGGGTGTCACCCTGCCCATGGCAGAGGTGATCCTTAAGGTCCCTTGCAACCCAAATATTTTTAGGATTATTTATTTTGCTTTTAGAAAGGACCAACACCACAACATTTTCCTCCATCAGCAATCAGTTAATTGTCCTTTTTTGGGGTTCCCACAGAGGAGGAGCCCCCCAGTTTCCTGCTTTAATCCCAAACCCAGGGCCAGTGCTGTGCAGCAGCTGCTGCAGGCTCTGGGTGCAATTCCATGGTTTTCCCGGATTCCTGCAGCTCTGAACACCCTCCAGCTGCTCTGCTCTGGTGCCAGCCACAGTCCCTGTGGGACCAAGGAGGTGACAGTGCAGAGTTCAGGGCTAAAGGGCACCGTGGAGCCCCTCCAGCTGTGCTGCTCTCATCCTGCACCCACTGAAATGTCAGAGCCATGGAAGTGGCATCAAATTAACCCAGAAATGTGGGGGGCACAGCAGAGCTTTGTTTATTCACCATAACCTGCCTGTCTGATCACAGCAGCACTTCCACCTCTCCCACTTTTAGCACTCTTGGATCTGAAAAGGAAGCAGAAAAACACCAACCTTGAGAGCTGGTTTTGCTGTCTGGCTGCTTCTTTCTTTGAATAAAGGAGTTTTCCTGGGCCAAGAGCTGACTACCAAAGTAGCCAAATTACTTCTGCCCAGAATTGCTGGTTAACCTGTCAGATAAGCAGGAAGTTCAGGAGCCAGCAACACCACATGACTGCAAGGATATGCTATTTTTTATCTCTAAATAATGTACTGCAGTAACAACACTTTGGCAAACAAGTGAATGAGCCACACACACATTTCTGCTCAGCTGTGTTTGTACATCTGTGCTTTTCCCACTTTGCTGAGACCTTTCCCTGTTATTGCATATTTTTTATAGTTACTGATAAGGTAACTATAAGGATAAGGACCAGGGTTTTGTATTTATTTTGAAATCCTTTCCAAGGTCCCAAAAAAGTACATATGTGTTGATTTGTTTTATAAAACCATTTGGAGTTTTAATTTGTGGGGTTGACTTGTCATTTGAGTGGAATTTACATTCCACATTGCTTTTGTTAGAAATAAAGAAGAAATTTTTTGTTAGAAAATTGTTAGAAATAAAGAAGCATTAACATCTAGAATAACTCAGCTATTCAGTTTTCATGTCTGGTATTGCTTGGCTGTTCAAGTGTGGAACATCAGCTCAGGGGGAAAGGGCTGGTTCTGCTCAGGGAGCTGCTGGACCATTGAACTACTTCCTTTTCCACTTCCCATTTTCTGACAAAAACCAAAACAGTTGTTTTGGGTTTGGTTGTTTGGTTTTTTTGGTTTTTTTTTTTAATACTATTTTCTGTAAGTAAATTAACTGAATATAAAACCTCTGGAAAGAAAATGTCTGAAAAATAATTCCAGTCGAAGAAACTCCACTGTTCAGATCTCATCAGATCTGCAGTGTTGTCCCTCTCACGTTGCCACCTAGTTGTATTCCCAGTCCTGTGTGTATTTACTATCTGAATTTCAAAACCTTGAGTCTGAGCCATTTATTTAGTCCTGAATTTTGGCCACCCAGAACAACCCAAGGAAGTTCAGCAGGAGAGAACCCTTGGCTGGCTCCAGCTGCTTACATGACCACTCCCAGCCCAAGGAGCTTGCTGTTATCATGCTCTTGATCCCATGAAATGGAATATTAAATGTCTTGAAAGGTTCAAATGGCCAAAGCTGAAGAGAGGGGTAGCCCTCAGGAAATTTTCAAAGTCAGGCTGGAGGAGATAAAAAAGCTAAAGGGACCCCAAAGGAGTCTCCCCTGTGGAAATCCTGGGTAAGGTGATGGGAGCAGTGTCTGAGCAGGCTCTGGGAGGAAAGCTGGGCCAGGGAAATGGGTTTAAGCTTGAAAAACTCATCAGGAAACCTGACAGGAATCTCTCAGTTGTGATTTCTGTTTATTTCTACAGTATATAAGAAAATGTGGCTTGGATTATGTAGTTTTTCAATAAATATTACTGCACCTAAGAAATACTTCACTCATGCCAACAGTGCATTATTTCATCTAAGTAACCACTGGCGTTTTTATTTTGATTATTAGCGTGTGAAAAATGTTCCCTGAGACCATCATATTTCACCTCTGGATATCTGACTTTTTCTGAGCACATTAAGACAGCTCTGCCTTTCAGTATTGTAATTTGGAAATATAATCTACACAGACTTCACAAGAATTTACTGTCTCTCTTGATCCTTGACCTGTTTATGTAGTAATTATTAACCAGCTTAATTCTGAGAACTCTGCTCGTGTTATGTTTTTACACAAGATATCTTGGCATGATAAAATGATGCCTCATACAAGTCAAGGTTGTTTTTGCTCAACCAGAACAGCCACATTAATTCTAAATTCAGTGTAAACAAGAAGCAGAATAAATGTTTTCCAAGTAGAGGAACAAACCTGGCAAGGAATAAAACACATTCATGCTTTTAAGGTTCACAAGTGTGTAGAAATACAGAATCTTGGTTTTCAGGAATGTCAGGGCACTTTACAGTCCATGGTTTATGTATTGTTTCCCCTTTAATTTTGAGCTAATTCTTTACTTAACCAGCCTTAATCCTTAATCTGTTTCTTTCCAGGTATTTTTAATTTGTGCATACATCCAAGACTGAATTTAATTTGAGTCTGAACTGGGTCTGATCCTGAATGTCTTTTCAGGCAAGTGCAAAACAGAGTAGTGACTGAATTTATTGAGGAAAAACCAGCACAGAACACGCCCCCCCCAGGAGCTTTGACTCCCAGAATTGTGGGGCTCCATTGATGCCAGTGCTGCTCTCAGAGTTTGTGTAAGGATCAGAAGAGTTGCTGCTTTTAATAACTTATTATTACAAGATTTCTCACACCAGTCCTTCCCTGACTTCAAGGAAGTCACCCCCTAAACCACACTCACATAAACCAAATACACTCAGCTTCATAACCTCTCTCCATAAAATATCTTTTCCAGGCATCCCACCTTCCTTTTCCAGAATATTTCCTATTTTCAGGATCAGCCTGGAAATTAGGCTGCAGAATTAGACAGATTGTTCCAATCAAGGGCTCAGCAATGCCCTGTGGACAGCTGCCACCTCTTCCCTGCTTTTGCTCCTTCCTGTCCTGCTTTTGCCTTCAGGTGTTGTGTCCTTGCCTTTCCTGCAGCAGTGTACTGACACTGAATATTCTGCTTCTCATCTCTGATTTCTGCAGTGCAGGACATGTTGATTTTTTTTTTCCCAGGCATAAATTTATGGCGTTGCAGATGTACAAAACATGTTTTGCTGTAATAAAACCTATTGATTTACACTAAGACATGGAAAGCCTTGTCTAGGATTTCCTTAGTCCACAATTCATTGTGCATTAGTATGAAATCAAGACAGAAAGGGCCAAGAAGTATTCTTAATGTTTTCTACCATAGATTGTAGCAGTGTCTAAAGTCTTAAATCTGATTTATTGTTGCCTAAACTCATTATTGATCATTAAAACTGGAACTAAAGTGAGTGAAGTCCTGTAATTTACTACACACTGAAATATCCCGGGGTATGGATCTTCCCCCAGTGTAAACAGTCATGCTCAAATCAAAATGAATAAACTTGGGATCATTTACACCAAGTAAGAACTGGCATTTCCCATGTTTACAAATATTTAGCTGTACTTAAAATTGCCTTCTTTTTGCTGAAATGGAGGAAAAAAAAAAAAACCTTCCTGATTTATCATCTGAAATTTGTCTTTGCTGCCTACGTTTGGTGGAGAGCTGGGAACCAAAATGCAGGGGGTGGAAAAAGGCAGGAATTGCTGGATAGAAATAGCTCCCTTCCCTATCATGGACTCCGTGATGGAATAAAAGTCAGATTTTTGTATTTTTCTCTTTGATTAATATTTTTAGTCAAACTCTTTGCTCTGTGAATGAGTGGGCACATGCAAACAAACAAATTCACTAATGGTTTTTAGTGTAGTCAGTAGTTTTAGAATCTAAAGATCTAAGAAAAAAATGAAGCCAGAGAAGAAAAACTCCAGAAAAGAAGTCTTATATCGCTTCTAGACAGTATTTCTAGCAGGAATAAAAGAGTATTCTGAGACAAATTGAGGTAAAAAATGTCCTCTGCTAATAAATCTTTGGGTTACTGCTACAAATATCCCCATTTCCCACCCCAGTAAAGCATTTTATTTTTGTCTGAGCAGAACAAAGCAGTTTGAAGATACTGACTTGAGAAAAGGCTGTGATTTGAGAAAAGGCTGTGATCTCAGTCAGACAGGGGTGGGAGCAGATTGCACAATCAGAAGATATGAGGAGTGTTTATTCCTTATTAAGAACAATTTATCCTCTGATATTTCTGCATCTCCTGGTGTGGGCTTTAAACCACATGGAGCTTGCACAGGGAGAGGCTGGGAGGGAGAAGATCCGAATCTTTTCAAGGCAGATGCATTTCCTGGTGTCCTGGGGAATTGAAAAGGTTCCTCTCTGCATTTCAATAGCTGGCATTCAATCTGAGTTTCAGAAATCCCAGACCACAGGACTTCCATCTCCTCTATTATTCAACAGTTTAATATGCAGCATTTCCTGATATTTACATCAAATGTCTTTCTTCACTCATAATATATTCCCTTCACCTGTTACACTCCTTCTGCCATGTAACAGAGTGAATAATTATTATCCTTTATACAGGCTTAGGTCCTCAGACATTTGAAAGCTGTTATTGTGTTCCTGCTTATTCCTTATTTGGCCAAATTATAACTGCTTAATTCCCTTCATTTTTCTTCCCACTTCAGTTCTCACAAAACCCTTTCATTTTTTATTCTGTCTCCTCTCTGATTTGCTGCCAATTTAACATCTTTCTGGGAGAGCATCTCTTATGGCTGCATGCAGTGGCCAGAACAAGGTTGCAGATAATCCCTGCTTTGGGACTGCCAGCCATGTCCAAAACCCTTTGAAGTCCATGGCTGCACTTCCATTGGATGCAAAGGGCACTGGATCCTCAACTTGCATTTTACTTTTCATAATTCCTGTAGTGTCCTTCTGCTCTCTTATCCATTGCCACTCTTCCATTCCATTCCCTAAAAGATAAACTATTGTTCATCTTTTGAGTTACTCTGGTTTGTGCTGGTTCTGTGTTTGCAGTAAAATAATTTTCTTCCCTTGATGAATCTATTTTGGCCATGTTTTATCCATGTTTCCTGTCAATCCTTTTTTATTTCACTCCCCTTATTGACATTTCAAACCTTCTAGGATGAGCATAATCTGTGTATTTAATTATGGTCTTGATTGTATCTTTTTTCTGAGCCATTAATGAAGATATAAAGTAAGATATAAAGATATAAAGATATATCAGTGCGTGTTACCCCACTGGACATTTCCACCCATCTTGTTACCAGCTGTTTATCAGCATTTTTTTCATTTGTGCTTTAGCCAATATTCAACCCACACACCATTGTCTGCAGCCAAGCTGACTTGAATTAATTTTTCAATTAAGATTTCATGAGACAGTGTCAAATGCCTAACTAAAATCCAAGTATCTGTCAACTCCCATATTGAGATTTTTTCTGGTTTTATTTTATTTGACTTTTTTTTTCCCTCACTCCCTCTGTTTAAAACTAATTCTTCATACAAAGACATCAACAACTCTTCCATGTCTGCATCACTTTGAAATTGTGCTTGTCAAGGGTAGCCTGGAAGTGTCTGTTTGCCCACCCAGCTCAGGGTTTGCAGAATGTGAAAAAACTTCAGTCTCCTTCACTCTGCAGTGGCTGGGGTGAGCTGAACCAGGGTTTTCTGCCTAAATCCTCCCTCAGATTCCCAGTTCTCTCCATTATTTTCATTCACACAGCCAGAAAACACCTTCTGTCCATCCCTTATCACACAAAAAGCAGCAGATGAAGCTGTAATTCCATTCACTGACATTTATGCCAACGAGAGAAATCTTTCTCCACCTCCAGCCATCCCCTGGTGTCCATGGTGTGCCCAAAGTACCAAACCCAGGCTCCTGAAATCCAGGGGCCTCTTCCTCAAAGGGTCCAAAGATCTGAATTTATACAATCTCATTGCTGGACATTAATCCTCTGTTTCTGTTGTTTTCAGAGGGACTAATCATGCAGTGAAGTGCTGCTTCTTGTTAATTAAAATAGTCCAGCCTGGCTATTTTAGAGCTACTCTGTGTAGTATTTAGATATTATTTAACATCTAGTGAATTCCTTTCATTCACTGAAAATAAAAAAATAATTATTCTTGTCTTTATTAACTCACTGTATCCTCAGTCTTTACTAAGGAACTTTCATGTGGGTAAATAAACAGCAACTTTCTATGGACTTTCTTTCATCTCCAAGTAAATCTCCAGCCACCAGGATGAATTTCTAATTAATTCATAGTAACCAGTTATAAGGTGCTCCTTCATTAATTCTGGAAGGGTATTACCAGAAAAGCAATTTATGATGTATTCAAATTCCTGCCAACAGAAAGGAACCAATAAGCAAGTTTTGAAGAATTAAAATGCTTTCTCCCTCCATGAGAAAAATACAGGAGGACCATCAATACCCAATTTTTTAGTAGCCAGACACTTAGATTAATTACTAAAGGATTATGTATTTCCTCTTAAGAAACCAGATTTGAATCTATGAAAGATTTAAAGAGGCTTTTGAATAATGAAGAAACTCATTGAAATTAAAGAAAGCCAATGGCTTCTATTTTATTGCAAACATATTTTAAGGCTTGACAAGAGTTGCAGTGTTCCCCTAATTTTTGCTGTAAAAGGGAAGTAAAACAACTGTTTATTGTGGCAATACTTCATAGTGCCCTACTTCTGTAAATTGTCTTTAAGCTCTAGGGTAAGGATGGAACATTCATGTTTTTAAATTGGATACAAAAGCTTTTTCTATGCAGTGGCTGCTGGAGCATAAATTCCCATACAGAGACTCCCAGATTTATCTAAACACACTGATGCTCAGCAAGCTGGCAAGGTTTTTCTGCCTTTCTTTACCTGCAAAGCTTGCAGCTTGTGCTCCTTTGAAATGTTTTAAATGTTTGGGATGCAGAACACAGACCTTGAAAATGTTGTTGGAAATTCTCCTTGAAACAGCCCCAAAACTCTCAGAGCCACCCCAAAGTTTTGCAGAGTTTCAGCACGGCTAATTAATAAAATAAATTGGCTGGCCAGGCTGAGGACACGATGTTCCACACGCGGTAATGGGGAGAAAATGACACTTATTAAACTTTGATGGCAGGGCAGCAGCGGGGCAGGGGCGGTGTCACCGAGGTGAGGCCGCAGGGACAGCAGGAGCAGGGAGGTCACTGTTCCCCTGGTGAGGTCACCTCGAGTGCTGTGTCCAGCTCTGGGCCCTCAGTTTNCTCTTCCAACCCAGTGATTCTGTGAATTAATTCTGTGAATTCTGTGAGGTGCTGCTCCCTCCAGGTGCCACCCAGGAGGGACAGAGGGTGACTTTGCTCATCCTCCAGGGACAGGTGACTGCAGGTGACGAATTTGCCTGGTGTGTTTGGGGTTGTGGAGCTGCAGGGGAAGCAGCTGAGCGCTCTGGAGGTGCTGGGAGGCCGCTCCTGCCTGCCCGGGATTGCAGCTGGGATAATGGCAGGGATGCGGAGGGGAAGGGAGCTGGGCCTTGAGGAGCCCCGTTGGGAGCGGCTGCCGCGTGTGGCAAAACGGGCTGCTGAGCAATTAGCCACCGAATTAGCAATTAGCCACCAAATTAGCAATTAGCCACCGAATCGAGATCTCTGCTGCAGATACCAACCAGCTCTGGAAACTCCTTCCTCGCTTGCGCTTCCACTACACTTCCTTCATTACTCATCACAGGAGAGAATTTTAACTTTTCCATTGGAAGGAAAAACATATTTTAAGGCTATTAAGTGCTAATGATCAGGTTGGAAGCACCTATTGCTTGCTTTATTCATTTATTTTAAGGGTCTACTGCTTTATTTATTTTTTTTTAATTTATTTTAGGGTCCTACAGTTTCATTTATTTATTTATTTATTTATTTATTCATTTATTCATTTTAAGGTTCTACAGTTTCATTTATTTATTTATTTATTTATTTATTTTAAGGGCCTACTGTCTTATTTATTTATTTATTTTAAGGTCCTACTGTTTCATTTACTTATTTATTTATTTATAGGTCCTGCTGTTTTTTTAATTAATTTATTTATTTCTTTTACCGTTCTACTGGGTTTTTTTATTTATTTATTTATTTTAAGGGCCTACTGTTTCATTTCTTTATTTATTTTAATGTTCTCCTGTTTCATTTATTTATTTGTTTGTTTGTTTAAAGGTCCTACTGTTTCATTTATTTATTTATTGGTCCTACTGTTTCATTTATTCATGTATTTATTTATTCACTTTTTTTTTTTTGAGAGCAGAAGGAGCAGCACAACTCCCATCTTTGAGAAGTTTTGGTTGGGATTAGGGCTGCTTGCAAGAAGAATTTTTGCATTCCCAGAGGGGAGGAAGGCCACTTGTCAACTGCAAGATTAGCAATGCAGTCACCCGGTGTTTTAAATAATAGGGGAGATTCTGGAACATGAAAACAAATTAAGCCTTGTCATGGATGAGAAAGCGTTACCTGAAAATTTTGTTGTGTATTTCGAGCTTAGCAACAGATTCTGCACCTGGAAAAAAAGGAATTTACAGAGAGGTACAGAGCTGCCTCTGCACCTCCCCCCAGACTGCTCCAAAACTCACAATAATTGCAAATTAGCTTCCAACAGAAGGAATGTGCACAAGCGCCAATAAGCAAGGGGAAACAACTTTACCTTGTTTCTGAAATTAACACGTATACTGAGGTTTAATTGGCATTGGATTTTAACAAGAACAGTTTTGAAAATAACATAGCATGTTCTTATTTGGGTTTAGTGCCTGGGTGTGAGATTTTTTTATTTATTTATTTCAAACTGATTCATGAAACCTTGAATTTGTTATAATAGAAAAAGCGGCAGTTTTCTTTATTGCTGTTTTCTGCTTGAAGAAATAAAACTGAAAGACATTTTTATCAACGTTTTTACTTCAGAAGAGACAGCAAAAATCACCTTTTTTGGGACAGTTTTTAAATCCTATTTTTTAATAAATCCTATTTTTCTTCATAGGAAACTTGGTTGTCCCTGATATTAACACCATTCAAAAATTACTTCCCACAAAACTGAGTCTTCAGATATAACAGCCATATACTGTTGATAATTGGATTATGTCTTGGACTCTTTTAGGAAAGAGAGAGGTAAAACCCTTTTTATGAACTAGGCCTACAATGGATTAAACCTCAAGGCTGGGCTTAAAGAGGATGGAGCTGTGGCAGGTGAAGCTTTTATCATCCTCACGAAAGATAAGGACACACAGGGGAGAAAGGGTGAGGAGGTGAGATACCCACAAATCAGGCTCTAAATACCTGCAAAAATTGTATTTCTTGCAGTTAGGGAAGAAACAGATCTCATCAAGTGATTTTTCTCTGTATTTAAATATCTTGTTATGTTTTTTTTCCAAAATAACTTTCCTAAGGCTGACAGTGTTCTATTTTGCTGAAACTCTTTACAAAGTCCATTTATTTCTAATGACATCCAAAAAAAAGAGTGAATTATGGGCAGCATGCTCCATTTATTAATCTCTCCCAAAAGAGTCAGGGTAGAACTGCAAACATTGGTACCTCAGGCTAAGAAAGTTTGGTCCAAAATATTCCAGAATTGGTGTCCTGAGCAGGTTTTGCTGCTGGTTTTTTTTGGTGTTATGAAATGATTTCCCCTTGATATTGGGTGCATTGTAGAAAAAAGTGTTCCCACAGAAGAAACTGCATTTCCCACTCATCTGTAAGATAATAAAAGGTTAGACAATATCAGAGCAATCCTTTATCTTTGGTGGGGCTTTCCCTGGATAAATGTCCTCATATCTCTGTGATGATCAGGGATCACATCTGTGCTCTTATCTCATCTTGGCTGCTTTGGGTGGATAGAACGGACAGAAAGAAAAGAAGGTTCCATCTGCTGGAAAAATCCTGGCCAGGCAATGCTCTGTCAACCCACACTCAGCACAAGACAGGCATTTTCTGCAAAGCTTGTTGTGAACAAGAAGTTTTATTTATTTGTGTGTTTTATTCAAGTAAAAAATCCACGAGAGATTAGGTGAATATTACAAATGTAGGGATTTCTATTCATAAAAAAAATGGCTCTTATCTATTTGTCCCTATCACAATAAGAATTCCCAGAGTATCAGGCAATTTATTAAAGCTCATATTCGAGCTATCAAATGTTGATTTCCAAGTTCTTCCTTGTGAGGTGTCCCAGGAAACCACAGCAAAGTCAGAGTTGTCATTCTCACCAGACTTCAGCTGGGGGTAAGGTATTTTCTGCTCTCTCTGCAGGGTGGGAAGCAAATCTTGAAGTAGATTTGTCCTCTGTTGTCCAAGGAAGAGGAATTCTGCATTTCCCTGACAGCAGAAGGCACAAAGGTGATGCTCAGAGGTGTTTGATCACCACTGTGAGTGCAGAGATTTCATCTCTGTGAAATCTGTCTCCTCCCTTCCTGTGCTGTAGGCAGCTCCAAAACAGCTCTGCTATTTTATTTTGTGCTTTCTAAATAATACCTAAGAAGCAGATAGCCGATAAAGAGGTAATTTTATGTTTTGCTTTACGCGTGCATCATTTTCCCTTTCTGTTGTGACATTGATTTATGTATTATGCCAGAAATAGAAAATGTGTATGGAAAGAGCAGCAGCATCCCACACAAAACCACTCAATTCAGGCATTCCTTAGCCTGGAAAGTCACTCACAGGATTTTAAATCACATCACAGGGGTTTTTGCTCTTAGACTTCACCTTTCATTACAAGAGAAGTTTCTATTTTTTCCACTGTCCTGCCACCTTCAATTGATCCAGTTCTCCCTGCTCTGTAACATAGTCATTAAATATTGACTCTAATCCTTGATTTTTAGTGTATTAATTGCCATTGATTGAAGATTTTTTAAAACCAGGTGGTTATTCCTAAGCAGATGGGGAAAACCCCTTAAATTACATGAGGTAATTCTGGGTGCTGCCCTTGAGGTGCCCTGGCTGTGGCACATCTGTTTAAGCATCCACAGCACAAGTCTGGGATTGTCCCTCCAGCAAAAAAGAAACAACTTTGAGAGGTTTTTTGTCAACATAAAATCCACATTCTTCTTCCCACACACAGAGAACAATTTCCTAACCCAGGGATCTTTGGCTAAGCTGCCCAGACACAGCCAGCCTGGGGGTTGGACACACAAGGAACAACAACAAATTGGATGTTTCTGTCTCTCAGCAAAAATCTCCTGATGAGCAGCCACAAGACCTCCACTGGAAAAGGCTCTGAGCACAACAAGGGCGTGGAATGAGGGAGTCCAAACTCTCCTTTACAAGTTAAAGAAGTGCCGGGGGGGAAAAAAAAAAGTTTAATCCCTCCCTTTATCTTTTTTATAACCAGATCCCTGCTTGCCATTGAATGCTGCAGCTCCCAGCCTCGCAGGAGGAGCAGGGAGAACAAAGTGAAATGTGCTCTGACAGGCTGGGAAGAGAGAAGTGTTGCAGTAAAGTAGAAAAATCATAAAGAAAGGCTTCATAAAATCAGTCCTGCTCTCCTGGAATCAGTGGCAGGACTTGTCAGGCTAGCCCTCTGCAAGTTCCCATGTGAAAGCAATCCTGGTGTGAGCAGCTCATTAACATAACAATCTATTCCTGGGTAAAAAACAACCTGCACCTGTATAAACTGTTTTTACACCGTTAGAAAAGTGAAAACTATCTCTCACAAACAACTTTTCAGCAGGTACACACCGGGGTTTGAGTGACCAATCAATACAGAAAACAACTTGTTACTGACCAATAAAGTGATTGGCAAGAAAGCTGCTGAGCAACTGGAGTCACCCACGAGGTGTGTAAAACTGGATAAAAAATGTGAATAAAGAATGGCCTTTTTCCACCATGAAGAAAATGGAGTCTGCATGAATTATTCCCATAGAGAAGGATGTTGTTTTGCTGGCAATTTAACTTTAGGAAGTCCAAGTGGGAAGCTGTTACCTCGCTGCCCGTGATGTGGATTGGCAGACAGATCACAGAGATTTGTTAAACAAACACTAAAACTCAGGAAGGAGTTGCCTGGTTCTTGTAGGTGTTGCAGGGGGTAAAAGTCTGTTCCTTCTCCAGTTGCCTCTAATTAGCCTTTCCTGTAGTTTTGGGAAGCTTTGTTTTACCTGGTGTCTCTACAGATATTTTTATTATGTTTTTTTTGCTTTTTGCCTCTTACTGCAGTGGGTCTGGTTGGCAAAATCTGTTTAGGGACTTTGGACAAGGGCGTGGAGTGACAGGAAAAGGGGAAACTGATGGAGGGCAGGGTTAGGTGGGATATTAAAGAGAAATTTTTCCATGTGAGGGTGGGGAGGCCCTGGCATAGGGTGCCCAGAGCAGCTGTGGCTGCCCCTGGATCCCTGGCAGGGCCCAAGGCCAGGCTGGACAGGGCTTCGAGCAGCCTGGGACACTGAAGGTGTCCCTGCCATGGCAGGGGTGGCACTGGATGGGATTTAAGGTCCTTTCCATCCCAAACTATTCTGTGGCTCTGTGGCCATGAGTGATTAGTAAGTAAGACATGAGAGAGGGAACAGCACAGAGAGGGGACAGCCCAGAAGTGGCAATGAACTGTCAGATCTGTTGTCACCTTGTCTGGATTCCTAACAAGCATCTCTGTGCACACTGGGGTTTGAAAATCCTGTCACAGAGCCAAAATTATATCTGGGAGATATTTTGTGAGGGTTTCCCCAGGTTAAAAAGAGCTGTATTACATTAAAAGATCCCATGTTGTGCTAGGAAAAGCTAAACTTAAAGGGTCCTGGATGTAGCAATTAGCACCATTCCTGACTAATTGTTAATATATATGAATAATTCCATTCCCTGTGCTGTGGCTCCTGGGCAGGCACAGCTCAGCACAACAGTTCAGGAATAGTTCAGCAGAAATTGGTTTTAATAACTACCAACTCATGTGGTGCAGGTATTTTTTTAATCTCTGTATTTATATCTGTATCTTTATCTATGTTTACAACTCGTTCCACCACATAGAAATAGTGCTTCTCCATAAAGCACTGAAAGCAACTTCCCTTCAACTCACAAATATCTGAGGTATTTTAGAAAGCAGATGTTTCTAAAATACTCCCCAGTTTCAGCCTCGTGGAGAAAATACCCCTTAATAATTTGGATTGCAACAATAAAACCAGGTGAAAGTGAGCCCTTCCCATAAAAAATTCCAGACAACCACAAGTACAACCCATAAGAGAAAATGCTGAAATGCTTTTGAACCCTGTGCTGCTGTCTGGTGTTTTTTACTGCATGTCATCCTGGCTATTTCCCCTGTACTTAGTGCTGCAATTAATAAAAATCCTTCTCTGAAGGTAACGAGGTGTCAGCTCCGCTTCCAGTTGAGACTGTCTGTTGATTAAAAACTACTTCACAACGACATTAAGCTGCAAAGAACAACTCAAAAAAAAAAAAAAAAATCATCATAAGCCTGAGCCACGCACTGCCAGTCCCCATAGATTTAAATTTAATTAAATGAGAAAACTGCAGGACTCTTTTTGTTCACACTGAAGATTCCCAGAGCTGTCCCAGGAGCAGTGCTCAGTTATTGCAAGGCATGGGCTCAGCTTGGAATATTGTTTGATCATTAAGGCTGCCAGTCACTCCTTGTTGGGTCTGGCAGCCAAAATGCCAGGGTGCCACCATGGCAGTAAAAGGTCTTGGCCCTGCACGGAAATTGTCCTGAGGGTGCAGGGCTGGGATCACATCAGTTCACCTGGTGGAACCCTGGATGCTGAGAATTTTGGATTTTCTATGCTGACAGGCACTGACCCCCCAGAGAACACTGCATTGACCTGAGGCTGTGGAGAAGCTTCCAGAATGGAATGACAGAACTGGGATTGTGGGTGTGGAGTTTGGATAGAAGTGTGTGATATCACAGGGGGGAAAACTTAGAGTTTGAGGGTTTAGAATGTAGTAATAGATATAAAGCAAGATGGAGATTATAGGGTAGAGGCTGGTCCTTCTCCTTCTCCTTCTCCTTCTCCTTCTCCTTCTCCTTCTCCTTCTCCTTCTCCTTCTCCTTCTCCTTCTCCTTCTCCTTCTTCTTCTTCTTCTTCTCCATGGGTTTGGGTGGTTTTGTGTAATTGGATAAAAAGTCCCCATTGCAGGCACGGGTGGTTGGTTATTGGGTTAAAAGTAAAAATAATTTAGGTGTCATTTCTTAATTGGACAGTTTATCCTTCAAAGACCTTGTAGAGAGAGAGATGGGGCTCCATTTTTAGTGTGTTAGAGTGAAGTGCTGCAGAACTCAGGGTTTGTGAGACTGTGACAGGGATAAGAACTAGTAAACATCTGAGTCCGAACAAGAAATCCCATCTCACAATTTAATCCTGACCTTGGCAGAAAAGAAGCAAAGAACTGACATTCACCCATTTCCTGTCAGCCAATTGTTTGGGATGTGAAACCCAACACTGGGGTGCTGCTATTTTGGGAGATGTTGACCACCTGCTCCTGGGTGCAGCCCAGCCCTTCCTTTTGTAACACCAAAAATTATGGATATGGAAATGGTGTTGTTCTCTCCCTTTAAAACTTCCATGGCATGTCCTGGATCCATGGGAGGTAATACCTCACTTCCCCCTGGGCTGGTGTCCTTCCTCCCCAAACATGGAAAAATGCTGCCCCTACTCCAAATAAATCTGATCCTTTCCCCACAAAATATAAGAAAGAACCTGGCATTGCTTCCTAACCCCTGCAAATAATTTGTTGTCCTTTGAAGTATGGAATTATTCATCTGACATTTCATCTTGTCTGTCTACCAGCACCTTCAAAAAAAATAGAACATCTTTAAGCCCAGTTTCCTTTTTTTTTTAATTTTAGCTTCAGTATTTGTAGGTTTTCCCTTCTCAAAGACAAATTAGGAAATAAATGAGCCTGCAGACCAAGTTGAGAATGTTCTATGTGATTGCAGTAATGCACAAAGATGAACACGAAAATGTCATCAGCATCATTGCCACACACCTTATT
>VXBC01003613.1:826273-880968 GCA_013399945.1 Ploceus nigricollis | reverse complement strand
TATATTATAAATTAAATAATTATAAAGTAATCAATTTGTTAATAAGTGGTTTAAAACAAAGACCTAAATAATTCTGAATTATTTCTGAATAATTACTGAATTCCAGTAAGTTGTAAATTCAACCAGTATTAAAAAAGCTGCATTTGACTTTCACTTCCATTTTTTTAGAGAGACACTAAAATTTAGCTACAACTGATGGATTCTTTAAACTTATTTTTTTTTTTTGGAGAGGCCTCTAAAGTAAGCTGCAGGGGGGTGTTGAGATTAATTTTGTGGTAAGGCACACAACAGTATGGCTTTCTGTGGTTTACAGCAAGCCAACAGCACCAAAGCTATCAAGATTAATGCAGGCATCTAAAGGTATTTGTCCAGGCCCTTTTGTGACATCTGAAACAGCTTAATAAGCCAGATTTTTAAAAGGAAATGAGAGTTGTTGCAACAGATAAAAAAAAATCCATTAGCATCTTGGTTCAATTTCAGCCTCTTATTTGACACTTAATTGCCTGCTAATTCCAAAGGGACCTCTTAATTCTAAAGAATAATGTGCACTAAATCATTCCTATTTACACAAGTGTTTATTGAAAGGATATTCATTCAAGATGAGCTACTTTTTTCTTCTTTCTGTTCTTCAGTGACATAAATTCCCCAGATAATACTGAATTTACCTATTGAATAAAAACTATCAGGAGCCTCTTATGTTGCTCTTCTTTTATCCGCAAAGTGAAGAGAAAAAGGGAGGCAAGTTGAGTCATATTTACCACAGAGTGAACAAGGACATGGCAGAAAATTTGACAAGCTACCTCATTTTAGCAGCTCTGTGCCAATCGAACGTGTGCTTTCCTTCTTGCAGATCTGAGGTGATTTGTGGTTGCTTATCCTTCACACTAATGCTTCTGCTCTGCTAAAAAAAAAAAAAGGATAAAATATCTTTAAAATAAGTCATCTGCTGTGGTTTTCATAGAGGGAATACAAGGAACTGGATATTTTTGTGAGGTGCCTGGGGATGCAACTTGTTGGCATATATTAAAAAAAAAAACCAAAAGAAAATATTTGTGTCATTTAAAGAGCAAAATGTTGCAGTACTCAAATGAAATCACAATGTCAAAAGTGTCCATCCTGTCTTTTGTCCAGCTGGTATTTTAAAACATGCTCTATAAGTTCAGACAAGTCATCTGAAGAACTAAAAAATAAACTGTCATTGCATCAGACTAAAATATTCCAGAAGAAAAAAAAAAAAAATCCTGCACTCTAAACCCCTGATGCAATACAGCACAACATTGTATTAGAGCCAGAATCCTCTTGGTTTAGGGTAAACACCATACATGTACACTCCTATTCAAAAATTAGGTCCTTTCAGAAAGAAAAGTTAACTTGCTGTGTCTTGCAGTTGGTTTTATCTTATATTGCTACTACAGTATTGAATTATTTCATTAAGACAAATCAGCAAATTTTAGCACTGAAAGGGACACCTGCCCACTTCAGCAAGTGTAGTGACTCAAAAGCAGTGGCACTGAACTTGATATATTAAAGAATATTACAGCAATTTTCTCAAATCCGAGTTGCAAAGAGAAAAAAAAGAAGATTTATGAGAGACATGAGAACTAGAGGAAAATTGTCTTGGGTCAGAAAGAAGTGACAGCAGAAGACACTTTATTAGTTTGTGAGATTTAAGCCACTTTTTAGAAGCTTCCCTTTTTTCCCTTTCCTGCACAGGAAGGGTAAGCACAACCACCAGGTAAGATACACCACGTGCTGAAAAACAAGCAGAAATGTAAGGGGGTGTTTGGTGAAAAATTTTGCATAAATGATTAATTTTTACTAGCGAATATAATCCTAAACTTTGATAAACTGTAAGGCAGGACCTTGGTTTCTAAAAAAGACTCAAAAGGATACTGTGGAAGGGAGTTCTTTAGTTTCACTACTCATAGTTTCAATTAATCCCTAACTGCTTGAGAAAAAAGTCCTTTGTAATTAAACTAGAGCTATTAAAGAAATGGAATATCTTCATAATAACAAACTCTTTTTGAATGACTTGCAACAGTCATTCACCCCTCACAACGAGGTGTTTAAGTCTGCTGTTCACTGTGACTCAACTACAGAGGAGTCCACAGCCTGCTTAGTACACAGGATATTATGAAGGCAATCATGGAGTATCTCCACATTCTTTTGGAGTCTAACCACAGCAACGTGTCAATATGATGTTCAAATGAGGGCTGCAAATAAGTCCAGTCAATCCTAAGCAGGAGGAAAGTTATTTTAAAATATTTGGTCACCTGAAAAACAAGCTTTGTGTTTTTGGTAATTTATGTGTTTGAGGCAATTTGTTCTTCTCAAAATTACCAGAAAAATATTTTCATACTGGTAGCCAAAATTACCAGCTATTTTACACTGAACATGCAGAAGACAGAGGGGTGTAACAGACGTTGTAGATGTGAGCTTGATGTTAGTATTTCCTAATTTATGGGTACTTTGAAATCAAATAATTTTAAAATTGTTTTTTTACTTTAATGTTTAAATTTTCTGTGTGTTTATAAAGTTGCTAAAGTTTCCAGCATTGCCAAAACCCAGTTTCTCCTTAGTAACTATGTCAATACTGTCTAAGCTTGTGAATACAGCAAATAAACTCTGAAGGGAATGCAGACAGATTTCCCATTAGAGATGACCAGAGTCACAAGGTATTTCAAAGAGCCAAAGTAAACAATGAATAAGCATTAGATGATTATAATTCTAGATACTTATTTCCAGATCTCAGCTTAATAAGTATGTTTGATGATGGACACAGAAAAGTAACATTGTCATATGACCATGCACAACAGATCAATAGAAACCCCAATACTCAAGACAGTCCATATGTATTTCCTGCCTTGCACTAAATTGGTTTTTGCACTGCTAACTGCAGAATTCCACTTAGAGCAAGGAAGATATTCTCATATCCTACAACATTTCATCAAAATCTCATTTTCTTTCCCTTCCCCACCCAGCCATCTCACTCCACATAGCAACTGGATTCAAAGTGTCTACAAAAGAAAGTAATCTGGTGCCATAACAAATTATGGCACTCAAATGTTTTCTGTCTGGACTAAATTAGGGAGAGCATGTTATTAGTCCTCTCAAAAGCCTGCTGTTACCCCTGAAGTCCTCTTCTCTTACACTATATCGATGATTGTACTACTTTGTCCTTCTCCAGAGTAAATGGTACTATGATAAAACCAATCCCATTTTCTCTGACGGAGAAAAATCATGACATATATCATTCATGGATGAGAAACTCCCTCAGTGGACTGACCTGTCTCCATCTGCTTGAAGTTAGAGAGCAGTCTGGGTCAACTCCTGTGTGTTCAAAAGGAGCCCACATCCATCTCAGTGGATCTCAGCCTGAGATGCCAAAAGGAGCAGCCCGAATATTTGCCCTTCCATTACCTTCAGAGACATTCCCCCGTTTTGAGAGATGGGACACATGCAAATCTGTGCTTATGTTTACATATGCACACATGTAGCCAAACACTATTTCCCAGTCAAGGGCTATTCCTGGGAATTCTTTAAAAAAGCTGGTCATATGTAAGTCCCATAAAAAGCTCAGAATGGAGGTAAGGATTTCCAGTGAGTCCAGAAGATGGGATAACTGCAGATACAAGCTGAAAAACAAAGAACGAGGTCTGTACAGGCTCACTATTAAATGTTATCCTATAAATCCTACTTTCTAAACAAAGATTCATACAGTTTCAAGCCATACCATTGCAGAAAAAAGTCATCTTTTCCTTAAAGACAGCTAGTAAGTAATCTTTTTGCAATGACACCCTTTTCCCCAGCAGTTTGTGAAAATAAAATATGAGTGATTCAAGCCCTAACACTTACAGGCACCAATGGCTTAATTATTTAACAGTTCCTGGACTGCTGATATTTCCAGCTTGTGGACTTGGTTACAGGCTCAGAGCTAGGGAATTGTGTTAGTGAAAACAGATTATTAAATAATGAAATACAGGCTTTGAAAAGCCTCCGAGATGTTTACCTTTAGGAATAAGACCAACATTAAGAGATTTCTAATAAAATATTGAATGAATTAAGGGACTTCCTTTTTCTGTATGCAGAGGTTCCATTTAAATCCCCTTACTGCATAGCAGCCTTAGGCAACACAACCTGACTTGACATTCTGTTGCCTTGAAAAGGATGAAGAAGCCAGGTTTTTCCACATGAAAGGCAGGCAGGACTCTTCCTTCTACTCTTTAGCTGTTCTCCAGGCTCCCTAGCTGAGCAGGGCTGTAGTGATAAAACTAAAAACCCTGGAAAGACTTTGCCTGACTTTCACTGGATTTTAAGTGTAAGTGTGTTTATTTTCTGGCATTGAAGTTACAGCAAAGCTAACTTGTTTGGGAAGCTAATAACTGAGGCAGCCCTAAATCATGTCAAGCCACATCACTCTTTGTAAGGGTAAGAGAGCCTGGCCATCAGTGAGCATGAAAAAAAGAGACTAAAGGCCTGCAGGGTCCTTTGCCTTGTCACACAAGTTTGGTAGAAGCCAAAAAAAAAAAATAAAAAGAAAAGAGACTTGCTACTCCAAGTCTCTAAAAGTTGTTTTGGAGAGCTAACAAAGAAGTAACAGGACTTTTGAAAATATATTCCTACAATTTTCCCCCTTCCAAACATTAACCTTCAAAAATCTCTTCAATGTAAGAAGAACTACAACCTCGCTTTGTAGCACTTTGCCTGAGACCCGATGATCCATTAGCAGCACTGAAAAGGTCACTGATTCTTTCATCATAGTCACATAAAATACAGCTTTAAACATCTCAGTTGCAGCTAAACATTCAGTTTTCTCCCTGCACCACTCTTGTTGAACACTGGCAGCCTGCTCCTGTCACTGCAGCTTTTCCTGTCACACAAAGAACTTGACTGGCACAGCCGTGTGATAAGGTATAAAAGGGTGCATGTACTGTCCCAGATGCAGGTTGTCAAACACCAGCTCTGGTTCCCACCTCCCCCCAGACTCCTGAGGAGTGAGCTAAGTTTGGCTGGGAAACTGCCTCAGTGATAATGGCTGTGACAGGGGTGACACTGCAGGAATCTTCGGTGTCACCGACACAAATTATGGCTGTCCCGTGATAACACCAACTATTGTGATACTCACAAAAACAGCAAGTGCAAAATGATTTGGATATCGGCAGATAGGTGTGGGGCTCTTCTTCTCTTCACAAGTCTCCTGCTTGAAAGAATTTGATCTTACTGGGAATGGCTGCAAAGGGGTCTGTGACCTCTGCAAAAGGATTTGACTGCAGAGGAGATGGGAAGCACTACGGGGATAGAGACCCACTCTTCATCCCCTCCTGTGCTGCCAGGTCCTGCAGCTCAGCACAGGCTCATTGGCTCACTCTTTGCCTGGGATGTGCTTACTTCAGATAAAATATTCTGGTATTTTATGGGGGAAAAAAAATAAAGAGATGATATTTGACACTGAAGAAATGAGTATATGCTTCCTGCCTATTCCTCTCCCATGCTGGTGTGGAAAGGCCTGTCCTGCTTCCAGGGGTATTGGAGTGACCAATATGCTACACAGGGGAGAATAAGAGACAGAGAAGTAGGAAACAGCAGAACTGAACCAGCCACTCCAGGGTGTCATTAAGACCCTGCACAGTCTTGTAACTTGTGCTGAAAGAACTAACACAAAAACAGAGTTGCAGACATTCTGGTGCTATTTTTTCTGGTGTTATTTTTTTGCCATATTGGTTTTAAGCTGGTGTTTAGAGAGCAAATAAAATGTTTATTGACCCCTAAAACTCAAAAGCTTAGCAGAAGAACTCTTGGTGGAGTGTATAAATTGTACAAAATAGTTTAGTCTTCTCTTAAGCCATCTCACAGAGAGCAAAGGCATGACTGTCCAAAGCCAAAAGATGGATCCAAAAGGCTGCTCAACATAACTGCATTGACAGACTCGTGTCATTTACATGCAGGGAAATAAACTCCATGCTCTTAAACCTGACAGCCACATACTACTCAAAGAGAAGAAAAAAAAATTGGAAGAAATAACCTTTTCTTTCACCAAAAATGGTATAATTACAAACTTCTTCAGAATAGAGTATAAAGAACTCAAATCTAGAAAAAGTGACTTGATACCAAAAAGGGATCAACTCTGCCAATTTTAGTCAGATCTAGCAAGTCATCCCATCAAAGATGTCAAAAAATGAAGTGTACTAGTTGAGAACAGCAAAGCTAACCAAATTAGCCATTTCTGAATATCACACAGCTATATTAAGCTGTAAAACCACATTTCCCCAGAGCTTTTATAGATAATTTTCAACATTAGGTGTACTTGCAAGCTGTGTTCCAAGAATAAAATAATTGCACAATTCTACCATCTCTCCCTACACAATATGTAACTGTATTTAACTACAAGCACTGGTTGAAATCTTATTTAAAAATAAAAAATTAAGAAAAATAATGAACTATAACTTTCTCTTCCACTAGGCTGAAATTCTGTTGATTTACAGACAACAGAATGAAGAAAACACTTCCTTACAGACTGATATATTACAGTGCATAAGGTGGGATAGTCTACCCAAAAGAAAAAAAACTTTCAATTCTGCTGAAGAAAAGAATTCACCTGTATCTTTTAGCCTTTGATTTCACCAGACACCACATATGACATCCATGAAGACATAAAAAACCCTGCTGGGTTTCATGTAGCCAAGTATTCTGTCTCTCCTTCGAGGGCTGTATGGGTCTTCTGTAGAATTCTCCTGCCTAATTCCTTTAGTATTCCTTTATGGAACTCCAGCCCATAGTTCTGTCTAATATTTTCTTTTTGATCTGTTGCTATTGTCTGCTTCCACAGTCTCCTGTGTGGCAGAACATATCAGAAGTTTACTTTGCACATTGTATAGTCATGAAACCAGAAGATGACTGATTTAAAGCCAAAGAAATAATGTTATTTATTCAGGGTTTGGTCAATAATAGGTTTCATTTGAACTATCTTTTTCATAGCTTTGTAAAAATTAATTCCATCTCTCTCAGCCTTCTCCTCATACTTGAGAGCCCCAGACTCATCAGTCTCTTCTTGTGGTGTTACAGCCCTAACCCTTTTGTCAATAATTTTGCTATTTGCAGGGGCTGCCTTACAAAAATAACACTCACATCTGGTCTTTGCTTTTCTTTCCTAAATACTGAAATCACATTAGCAAAGACTCTGTTAGACTGCAGCACTGGTTGTTTTTATTCCAGGGCATAGACAGGCATGACCCCCATGGTTTTGATCTAAGGCCTGATGCAGAAGGAACCACAGGGTCCAGGCATGGGCCTTCCATCTGGCCCAGCACTTCTGCACAGACAAAAAATATAAGACTCCTGCATAATTTCTGTCATGAGCAGCTTAAGTACACTTTAAAAAAGTTTTACACACTACATCCAGGCTTAATACCTCTCTCCCTTGTGATGACCCCATCTGTCACAGCCCAGAAGTTCAAGTTTGTCTCTACAGGCTGCAACTCTCTTTGTCCCTTATGAGGCCACACTGAATTTGACACTGGCTGAGTAGTAACTGCAAATTGCTTCCCCAGAATAATGCATTAGTTCTTCTTTCCACAAAAGGTCTCTAGCACATGGAGAAAAAAGATTTAAAAAAAAGTGTTCTGTGACAGAGTTTTCCTTTAAATGTGTCTCAACCTTGCCTACCATGGAGTGGGCAATTCCCCTCAACCCTGAGTAATCCTCATCGGCGATAGGGGACCATATCAAAAAGCCTGTATTCTTCACTATGATTAAAAGACAGATAAGTAGCAGAAGCTCTAGGGAGTCACTGCAAAGGAGGATACCTCTATTTCATAGTAAAACAAAGGAAAGCCATAAAAGACACTAAGAAAAAAAATCAGACCCATTAGGGTCTAGATATACACTCAACAAAACTTTGAAATTCAAGACTTGTCAGACTAGTCAGCTTTCATTTCTATGGACATCTTGGTCATGTCTTTTTCTGAATCTATAATCTTCTTTTGTTTTCCCTGTAAGAAGTCATTCCCAATACTTCTTCCTGTACAGTTGCTACTCCCATGACATATTCCCTGTCAGAGTTTGTCTCTGTACTCATCACCTCAGCTGGGATGTAGATTTTTTGGCACAGAATGTGTAACTTATACAAGAGTCATTAATTCTTGATACATCTGCAAAGCTCTTGATCTTAGTCTTAGTCCTTTAAGCAAACTCTTAAAAAAGGAAAAGGAAAGGCAGGTTGCAACACTAATTTATCTTTTTGTCTGCCAGAAACAAAGAAATCAGTTGGCAAAACCCTGTACTACCTCTGCACAACTGTATTTCCCAGGGCTACAAAGGTTGTAATTATTATGGCTAGAGAGTGTCAAGGCTATTAGGGTCCAGGGCAATTTATAATTGAACAATTTCCAGAAAAGACATTAACCTTTCTTAATGTTAGACAATACTAATGCACCTAGGCTCCATTCCTCTGGAAAAGCAGTGGCATGTCATGGATACCTCTTTTGGATTATTTGTGCCGTTACTTTTTTACAAATACATTCTTTGCTGCGCTGTAAAGAAGTAAGCCATTGTCCAAAGAAGAATAGACTGACATATGTTGATTTCTCTTGCAGCTTACACATAGTCCTTCAGGTAAATATTTTACTAAGGTCTGTTTAAATGGAACTAAAAAGAAACTGTTAACCCTTCATAATTGTGAGTGCAGGTAAAAAAATGGCTTCCCATAGGCCAAATCCAATAAAGCTGTAATTGTCCCTGTTTTCTGAGGATCTAGTCCAGTAGATTCCAGAAGCCCACAGGCAAGCTCTCAAGTATAAACACACACTACACAGTGTCATCAGAGCAGCACTCTGTCCATCTAACACACACCACAGACAGAGGCAGAACATCCTGTGCCACGACAGAGCAATTAAAATTGCTTTAATTGACCCAGTACATCAGTGACGGGGAAGAATCTCTCCCATGCAATCCCTTGCATTTGCCAGGGAAATCCGCACAGCCAAAGCATACCAGAAATTTTACCAAACAGATATACAGAAAAGGCTCAGAGTCTTGCCATTCATATCCTGTTACTGGGAAGAAGAAAAGCTTCAATTTAGCAACCCATGCATGTTTTTCTGAAGCTCTATTTTATTTGGTTGGGGTTTTTTTGTTAGTTGGTTTTTTTTGTTTTTTTTTTTTTAATTTATAAGGCCATTTCAAGTGCTCACACACAATTTTTTTCTTGGTCAGCTTTTCTTCACCTGAAGGCATGATTTTCCTTCTTTTCCTTTGCATGTAATTACGATGTCATAAATACCACTGTGCTTTCTTGGATTAATTTAACGTACAAGAGGCACTGTTTCATACTTCACAGCATCTATCTCCAAGAAGTGCATATGCAGGAAATGACCTGCAAGTATAATAAACAGATGGTTTTATTTTTATTTTCTTTAATAATCTTGGCAGACTGCTCATATGTCAGAATCACAGTTATGCACAACGAACCTTTGAACAATAGTCCAGTGCATCCAGATGTGCCCGGTAGCTGGGCCAAGGCATTCTGGTGCTTTGCAATATTTAGTTCAGGCTATGATTGACTGGTTGGTGGAGGTTTTTGTCAAATATTTTCAGAGTTGAGTCTGTATTAAAATGGCTTGTCTAGTGTGACCAGATGGTAAACAAGAGAGATGAGAAAACCAGCTCCTAATTTTGCACCCTGCTTCCAGACATTCATGTACATGGATGAGACTCCCCTTGGGTATTCTCTGAGCTGAACAGTCCCAGCTGTCACATGAGAGTCCCTCAATCATCTCAGTGGCCCATTGCTGGGCTCTCTTCAGTAATTCCATCTCTTTGTCGTGCTGGAGAGCTGTACACAGCACTGCAAGGGGGCCCTCACAGGTGCCAAGTAGAGAGGAAGCATCACCACACTCCTCCTAAGGCAGCCCATCAAAAAACCACAAAATGCACATCAAATACATCATCATGAAGATATGTAGGACACAACTCTCATGAAGAAAATAAGCAGGTTTTGCTCTTTGTGATAAAAGTCTGCTACCAACCTAAGTAGCCTCCATCTGATTTCAAGCTGACACCAGATGCAGAGGCAGACCATGACAGTCGTAATGGACAGGTGGGAACTAAGAACCCTCACACAGAATCTGCCTGGGGACAAGTGCATGGGACACTCATTCTACTGCAGCATCAGGGAGAAATTGTCCCCTCCGGCACCCCCAAAGAGAAAAATATGGTTGCACAGTGGGAAAGAACAAGAGTATCTTGGAAGTTGGTAGTCTATTATTCCCTGAAGTGGGGTAGCTTTGGGCAGCTTTTTACAATACAGAGAAATAAAGTTTTTTCCTGCTTAAGGTGAAATTTGCCCCTAAGCTACCCAGGGGCTGATGCAGCACTGCACTGGCCTGAATCCAGACTATAAATAATTTGCCTTAGTCTGTATCTTAAAACTTCCTTAACTACTACCTTTCAAAAGAAAATAAGCTTAGTTCACCTTGAAACACTTTCTACTGTCCTAATCACCCACAACATTATCACCTTAAAAAAAAATCATTATTTTGAAAGCAGATATGAAAAAATGAACTCGCATCTTTTGAATACATAAGATTTTTCCCTCTAATTTTAAAATTGTTTTTATTTTCAAATATTGCAAGGCTTTTATTTTGTTCATTTTTCTAGTAATCTTCTAGGGAAGTAGTAAATAAAAACTGTAAGTTTCTTAGTAGACATGTCTTCCATAAATAAACCTTGCTTCCTGCTATTTCTTGTGTTTGATTATCTAGAAATAATTGCTCTCAGACTTCCATGGTCCATTATGGCTCTCTGCTCCCAAGACCTCCCCTTGGTCTGACTTACAAAGGGCAAGAAATTGGCTCTTACACTTGCTGACATGTGGCTGGTGAAATCTGCAGGGAAGACATGTAGTGCTGAAGAGCACATTAATCAAAAGATAACAGCAAAATACAACTGTCCCTCTTTACAAGGACAACTGAACAATTCACACTGCTTTTCAAACAGACTGGCTTCTTCTGCTTTTATCACAGACAATAAACAGACTTCTTCATAAATATAAATGCAAAGGGCCAGACTCCACAACACAAGTTTAAATCAGGAGAGACTCCGTTCAAGTTGATGCAGCCAAGCTGGTAGATTGGCATGAAAACCAACTAGCAAATCATCTGTAGGCAACAAACAAGAATTTTGACACAGACACATTTTGTTCTCTAGAAACTGGCATGATTTCTTAAGTAATGCAAGCATGATTCAATACCAGATACACATGTAGTGCCAAATTACAATCATGGCTTTTGGAACTGTTTAGAAATGTGTCTATACAGAATCCTACACAAAGAGCTTTATATTAACAACTCTTTTCTCTTTCAACATTCTGGTTCCTACAAGCATGAAGAAATCTTCATTTTTATAGCCTTAGGGACTCCAGTCAGTATTACAGCTAAAACTTTTAAGAGTTACAAAGGAGTTTCCACAATACATTTGAGATTAAACTACATCACTGATTTTAGTCTTTCAATCAGTGAGCCCCATGGATTTTTTTCTGTTTCCCTTTGATCCAAGTGTCTTGATCTCAGAAGACATCACTGCTGTTGTTCCAGTTAAACTATTTCTCATTGAACAAAGTCCAAGCAACGCAAAATACCACAGGAACATGAATTTTCAGAGAATTAAACTTCTAATGATAATACGAAGTGAAGTACTCCCACAACTGAATAAACCTCTTCAACTTCTGTTTGATGAGTCCAGCTGGCCCTGATCTTTTTTGTAACCTCTGCAGAATTTGAGTCTTACAAAGAAAGAAGATGGGGAACTGAAGAAGGGGCAAGTTGTTTGTTTGCTATACCCATGCTATCAAAAATTACACAATCTGTACTCCCCTTTTTTTTTCCCTCATAAAAGAACAACATTTATCTGGGAAGACAGTTCCCACAGAAATCAAGCTCTGTTTGCATGACCATTTCTCCCTGAATAGTCTGTCAGGAGGGAATAGCAGTATGGGATCAGCTGGAAACTATCAGAGATTCACCAAATCAGATCTGCTCTGCCTCTTTTATTACCTTTCTTCAGCATATTTTTTTCCATTTTAGGGGTCCCACATATGAGAGACACAAACGTTCATTTGTGCGACGTTCTCAACCCAGACCCACTAGCAGTTTTTAGCTACTTTGCTCCATTGTTTCTCTGAAACAGGCCATTAATGAGCACAAGGATGGATTTACAGTCAGTCAGTTGACAGAGGGCACTTTATACATTCATATGAACCAGCAGAAATATTCAAAATGCCTCTCAAAAATGACAAAAGGCCATAAAATCTATGTATTTTCTAACTTTTCAGCATCACTGATGATGATTATTTTTTACAACATACAGGTTTTAAATGCAAATATATTTGATGTTTTTTACTTTGAATTAGTAATGTTATAAACCTGTATGAACTTTATTCCCAGACTGGTGGACTTTAATGCTATAATCCTGCCAAGAAAAACATTTCACATTCACTGCAGTAAACAAGGGCTCTACAAATGTAGAAGAAAGTCATTTACCAGATGTTACTATTTGTCTTACAATCTGTCTTTGACTTCTGCTTATTTTCTCTTGACCTTCTAGGCTTCTCCCATACACACTTGGCACAGAAAAACAAACGTTAAACCTTTGAAAGCCAGTTGTTATTCAGCTATAAAGTTCCTTGAGACTCATTACAGATACCTTTGTGGTGTGTCAAAAAGAGCTACTCTTACTCTACGACCAGCACAAAAGGATCACTGTATCACATACCTTCCTTTTAAAAAATTATGCTATGCACCTTCACACTTACAGCTTTTCCAAGCTTTGAGAAAGTATTGAACAAATAAGCCAAATAAAATCCCAGCTAAGAAATGCACACAAGTTACCTCACTCAAAATCACAAAAAAGGAAGATTAGAGATCTGTGTATACTTATGACAATATATCATTATTTACAAAACAGTCTTGAATAATAACAGCAGTAATTCAACAACTGAAGTCCATGTAGGTATTTCCATTTCAGACTTTTCAAAACAAATCTCCTCTTCCCCCCTAAATAACAGGAGTCTGCTGGTGGTCATAAAGCTACACAGCATTTGAAACACACACAGTCACTTATCAATACACTTGCTCATAGCTGCTCAAACATTGAGCAGAAATCCCTGCTGTGGTGTGCCAAACCTGAGGGTCGTGTGTGGATCACTGCTGTGATGTGTTTCACTGAACTTAGAACCTTCCTCTCACTCACCACAGATAGAACTAACAAATACTGCCACTGAAACTATTGAGCTTCTGGAACCACTGAGAAGCCTCCAAATAAATAAAAACTAGAGTCCAGAGTAGTCTGAAAGCAGCTGTCATAAACAGAGGAAAGAAATGAAGTCTAAGCAAGTTATGAAAATCACTTTTTTCTACATCATCATTTCAGATTTTCCTGAGCTCTGCTTCCACCAGCTGCATTTCAGCAGCTCCAGAGGAACATGGGGGATGTGCTGCTATTTAAGCTGTGCATGTAGAAGAAGGGTTTAGCCACATACTTTTAGCACTTTTTCTTCTGTTATCACAGCACTTTCTTTTCTCCCAAAGGCCAACTAAAAATGTCTAATAGCATGGGAAAAGAGTTGAAACAGAAAGCAGGAAACATCTGAAGCACCATACTTCCATGTACAACAGTACTGAGAGGACAATGCTGCAGTCCATGACTGTGGACCACTGGGTAGTTGATCCAGAGCTGTGCTTGAGATGGTTGGGACAAAATACTCCACCAAATTCTTGTTGTTAGTTGACCTAGGCCTTCCAGGGAAGATTTGCCACACACAAGTTGAGACATAGTCCCAGCCCTTCTGTTGCAACCAATCCTAGGAAAAAAAAAGGAGCTTCAAAGGAAATAAAAAAAAAAAATCCAGAGACTGAAATCAGCCCAAGCAAAAAGCAGGACACAGCTGTACTAAAGGAACAGCCTAATTCAGCAAAAGTGCTCTGAACAGAACTGTAACCACGGGGTCAGTCCCCGAACAACAACAACACAACAGACACTGAGATTCACATGTGTTGCATCCAAGAAGAACAAACCACCACCAGAAGGAAAAACATCTTGGTTGGAATCACTACAGTGAGTCAGCTGGGGCTGGGAATGATCCCAGGGAAAATTTAAGGTAGGTATCTGAGGCTGTGGGTAACACAATACACGTGGGGTGTTTGATGCACAGCACAGAATCCAGAGTGCTCCTCCACTATGGTGGAAATTTTGTTCCTGCACAAGTGTGTACATTTTTACCTCAGCGCCACAGGCATGTCTGTGATGACTACTTCTCTTCAGAAATTACGGGAAAGATCAAAGACATCTCAACCTAAAATAGCCTGGCGCAAAAAATTAAATTTCACATTCCCTAAGAAGATATTGGAAAGGAGATGAATATTACTAATCCAGGTAGGATGAAAAACAGAGATATGGCCATATTTAAGACAAATAGTTTAGTTTCCACTCTGCTGAATACATGAATCAATATTAAGTCCTTGGATTTGAGTTTTTCATTCACTGAAGATCTCACACCATTGGTAGTTCACTCCAGAAGCAATCTGTTAGGGCAAGCAAGTATTCTAAAATATTGCAACATTTTAATCACACCAGTCCTGTTCAGTCTGACAACCTGAATAGTCATTTTATCTTAAATACAAATACTCAGACTGGAAGGGAAGAATTTGACATATATCACAAAACCAAGTAACCGTTAGAGGTCATATTGAAAACACTTTTGAATTAAGCACATTTCCTTTTTTATCAATAGCTTTAGATATACATTGATGTAAAAATAGGTGTAATTTAAATAATCAAAGAAAACCAGAAAAATCACATGAAAACAACCAAGGTAATAGTGGTTCCTTGAGATATAGCTAAAACAGTCACCATTCATTTTACACATGCACACACATACTTCTATTCCACTTTAATTCTTTAAAATTCTGTCTTCTGTGATCTTATTATTAAGCAACAAACAACACATGTACATTTTGCAATAGTATAGAGCTGTAATCAGATCAGAGACAAATGCTACCAGAGAGGAAAATGCATAGTTATCATATGACTCCCAGAAACTACAAACAAGCAAAATCAAAACAAATTCACTGATAAAACAAAAAGGAAGTTGGACAATTTGTATATTTTTTGCTACAGTAGCCTGGGAAAAGATTCTGGATGTGTGCACATGAGTAACTTGAATGTCTGTGTCACATGGACAGAAGCATTAGCAAAATCCTCCTGGGTTACTTTTCCTGTTGCACCCTCTCTGCTTGCACAGCATCTCTACAACCAGCTTGCAAATAATAAGCTGCCTGCTGGAGAAAGAGTGGCAAGAGACATATCAGAAATAGAGGAAAGTCATGTGTAGAGTGAGGGCCAAATAAATGCTTTATTTAGCATCTGGGAAAACCAATTTAGAAAATGTGAAGAATTGTTTTGTAGAATTTCTTGTTTAGAAATATTTTGATGAACACAGATTAAGAAATTCAGAAAGGCCCCTTCACTTTAGTTTTACCTCAGCAACTGCTTGTCAGTGGGATTTGACTGTAAATTCTCTAAGAACTTGTTCCAGTATTTCAGCCTTGGATAACCAATAACAACATGTTAAAATACAATATCAGAAACACCTATTTAGTCTTAGACACCAGCCTAGTTATCCTCCTTCTCACTAAGTTTTTGTAAGTATTTGGTAGATACAGAAATTACTTTGATGGAAAAATCCTGAAAATATAGTTGCTAATTTTGAGAATAAATTTAGGTGGTTATCTGAACATTTTAAAACTACTTAAAAGGGAAAGCCCAGCCTTTGAGTGAGACATCTAAAACCTATATGACATAAGTACACTTGTGTAATATGCTCTAGCATTGATTGAGTAGTTGGAGTAGCTGCTGCTATCCTTTCTGCATTGCAATTTTCTTACAGTTAAGCTTCAAAACCACACATTTTGCAACATTTGAGCTTTGCTTAATAAAAGTTGTCCTACATCACTGTCAGTCTGGGTAACAAAGTCAGTTTTAGGGACTTTTTTCTGCTCTTGCTCCCATTGAAAAGCTCCATAACTGCAATGCAAGATTGCTTTCGCATATTTTGCATAAATTCAGTTTAAAAAAGCTAGCAGTCAAAAATATCCAAGTGGCTTGTAACCAAAACCAAATGAATTTGCACAGCAGATAAGAACAAACAAACATCAGAAGAAAAGTGTGAAGTCCTTGTTGTTTCTGCCTTACAAGCAGGCTGATGTTTTTCTCTGTCAAGTTCACTGCTGCTTTGTGGAGCACAGTTCAGAGCATTTTGGTCGTACAGTGGCAAACATCACAATTCACACATCAAGTTCTGCCAAAAGGCAGGAAGGAGGAGGGGAAGGCAGGGAGACAGAAATCTACTCATTAAAGAAAAAAACCAAAACAAAACAGCAAGGGAGAATTTTGTTTTCAAAGAGTCATGGAAAAACACTGAGATCCCAAGCAGTTCAGTAAAGTCTTTTGCTTTAAAGGCAGCACCTTATTTTGAAAGAGACTATGAGAAACAACTGAAAACAGCAAGAATGATGCTATGACCTGGGTACGTGGAACAAATGTTCTGCAATTACCTCTCAAACAGACCTCTCTGCAGATGAATATAAGGGACTTTTTCTTGCTGCTCCAGCTAACTTCCCACTTAGCTCTGACAAAATCACGGGCAAAAACCATGGTTATGGTCCTCAAAAGGGGTTAGAAAAAACCTGTAGTGTTGTGTGTCTAATTTTTTTAATGGAATTCCACGTGAGCAGGCAATGCTCCTGCTTGAAATCCAAGTCCTACTCAAACTTTCTTCTGCAAAGCCTTTGCTATTGAGTGCTGCCTAAAAATCAAAGTGAATCAGAGGCTGAATACAGATCTAGGACAGTTGGATAATTGTGTATTTGGAGAGGAAGCAGCTTCAGCTTCTTTTGGAAGCAACAAAGCAAACTCAGCTTGGTGTTAATGTAGCCATTTGTATTTAGAAGACAGAACAACCTAAAAACAACATGGCACACATTTAAGGGTCTCAAAATACCAGAAGCTGCTGTCAAAGTAGAGCTGCAAAGAGAAATCCTCACTGAACAGGCACATTTCCAGCTGGGTCTCAGCTGGGCTCTACACAACCACATGGCCAGTGTGCTTCAACCATCATTGTGCAGTCCTGCACTTTAACCCACTTTGGAACTGACCCGGAGCACATCAGAGCTCCCAGCCTCCACACCAGCTTTCTATAAGCCAGTGTGCAGGAGGAAGTGCTAGATGTGCTGGCATAAGGATATGGCCACAGCTTGCACACATACCCAAATTTTTACATTACCCAGCACGTACAAAAGGCACAAAATCATATAATTATTGCTTGGTGCTGTGCTGTTAGCCTCTCAATCCTTTTGCTGATCAGGGAGACTTAAAATGATTATTTAGTTCCATGATTCCAGGAAGAATAGAGGAATGGTAAAAAGGACATTTTGCTGATTTGGATTTCTCAGAATTGCTCAGTACCTTGGATGCTGCAAGCAGCATGTGGCTTTTTTGAAGTTGTGTGTTAAGTCAGATATCTAAGGGGAAAAAAACCCCAAATATACAAAATTAAATGTGTTCCAGGAAAACCATGACAGTGGATAGAACTAGAAAGTTTAGAGGGTAATAGGTAGCCATGAAGCTTCTGCTGTGCTGGTGGAATCCAAAAGGACAAATGTAATCAATGGGTACCTATAGAAGGGAATCCAGAACATCAACAGGGACAATTAAGGCCCAATATTTGGCAGAGGTTTCATGCTAACACAATACCATGTTCAGATCTTATGTCTAGGCTCTAAGGAAGGCCCAAATAACACAAATACAACTTTGAACAGGGGAATAGGAGCAACTGATAATCTAGTCTAATCAAAACTATTGAAAGAAGCAACTTAGTCCCTCCTGGGAGTACCGGCCCAGAAATATGATAGAAAGTATTTCAATATCAAAGCTCTAAGGAGATACTACAAATAGGACTCAAAAAGGACAATTTCAGGGCAAAAAATAAAACATGTTTTGTTTGGTTGGTTGTGTCTTAACCACTTGGGATAGGCTTCTCATAGAATAACCTTTTTTTTTAATCAAATGTAATAGTTTTCTGAAAGACACACTCCATTTCAACATGGAATTAGTTTCTACTGACCTGGTTCACTCAGAAATGTGAAAAGTACCAGAACATAAGCTCCTTATAAACATAAGACAGAAGAGCAGTTTAACGTCCTGGATACCGGGAAATTTTCCCTTCTGAAAAATGATCACTATCTTTTAGCAGATGTGGCCAGACCTCAGGCACTGACAGCTGGACTCCATTTCTGCATCAGACAAGGAAAACAGTAAACAGAAAATCTCTTCCCTTTCCACATTGATTTCAAGAGAATGTCAAGTAATGGCTTCAATGAATATTTTCACAATGTAGCTGCAATACTGTTGTCCAGTATTTAACTGTGTTTAAGTAAAGTTTGAAAAAATGTCTTAGAGGATGCTCTGATGCATCTCAGAGCAGGTCTGACCATGCCCTTCTGCATAACCCAGCAGATCCAGAACTGACTATATGCTACTCCTGGGCTGTTGTTAAATTGCCAAGAGCAGTTCTTGCCAAAAATTCACCCTTATTTCAAAACCTAGGGGAATTTAAAGGACAGGGTTAGATTTAGATGCACACAACAGCCCAAACTGAGTTGGGAACAGCGTGGAACCAAAAAAGCTGACTGGTACTTGGAGAACCGTGTCACAGGACAGCCTGTTCTACTCTGCAGGGCACCTCTGGCGACACAAAGTGCTTCTACCATCTCGTCCCTTTCCCTCTGTTCTTGCCTAAGTCCAAAGATAATTTATTTTAAAACAAAATCCAGTTTATTTAAGTGGGATGTTTCAAGGTATTATGCCCATAAATCCATTCTTTACACAGCTTTAGATTGGAATGACACCACAAATACAAGTCAGGGCTTTTTCTACCTTGCTTTGTATTGTATGATAGGAAAAACTGCTCTCTGGAGGGAAGGGGGAAGGGACTCTGACTTGTATCAAAACATGCTCATAAATCAGAGGCTCAGATGGTTTTACTATTTAAAAAACAGTCAAAGATTAAACAAGTGATAATAGCCACTAAGCACAACTGTTTGGGATTTGCTGCAGTATCACTTTAGAAAATTATCTTTTCCAGGCTTGACTTAACAAACATGCACAGCAAAAGATAACAGGACTGAAGTTAACTGTTCTTTTGCAGTTATAAAAGTGGGGTTTACTTAAAGGAAGGTTAAGGAAAGGGTTGACACTGAGAAAAGAGATCCCATGGGCAGAAAGAGAACCGAGGAGAACGGCTGGCAGGTACACTGCCTGGGCTAAGCAGCTGCTCCTGTGACAGCAAGCCAAGAAGGGAGCTGGAGCCTGGCCAGAGCTACAGGCCACCGTGATGGCAAGGGACAGGGACTCTGAAGTGGCAAACCTGAGGCTAAAGTCAAATGAGGTTGCTCAAAGTTGCGTGGAAGGCTGCCTCTGTATGAGCAAATGGTTTTCAGTCTTCTGGAAGCAATGGAACTTTTTGATCTCTGAGATCAAATCAGACCACATTAGTGAAGGGTCACTGAAGCAACTCATTAGAGCCATTGGCTGCGCTTCTCTTGAGCAACAATCAAAGCTCCTGTTTTGCAAGCTGGTGCTGACCATTTCAAAGGAACAGAGTGACAAAGTAGACTTTAAAAAGAGGGACAATATATTTTTATAAATTTTGAAATCCTACTGTCTTAAAGACAGACTATTTTGCCTGTCTGGCTAATTTTCAGTAGGAACTTCCAGAGTTTCTCTGCATTTTCTGACAACTATGTTTTCTCACAAAACATTCTTCCCTTTTTTCTTTTCCAAGAAACTTTTATTACAATAAGGGTGTGGAAAAATAACAGTTGAAATGATTTCTCTTAAAGAACCATTAAGTCTCTACCTGCAGCACTATTTGCAGCAGTTTCTCTCTTACTCTAAATTTAAGATTAAATATTTTGATGACCTACAAATGAATACAGCACATAACAGTTAAAGTTGATTTTCCCACTGGGCACTTGGCCAGCCTCTAGGAAAGAAGTCATGGGTTCCCACTAAAGCACAGAGCATCTCCTGAGATTAGAGGTATCCATCATGAGCTCATATGGATTTCATGTTCCAGTTCTCAGAAAAGCATTTTGCTTTTCTTGCTCATAGTAATTATTTGCAAACAAGACCATGAGATTTTGTTCTGATGTAGTGAATGAGTAGACAATCTTGAATTAAAAAGAAACATGGCACTTTAACAAAAAAAATCTGTATTTAAGTTCCTTTCTGAAGTATAGGAAAACAGAAAGAGAAAAAGATAACAGAACTAAGAACTAAAGAAGGGTACCATGTTCATCATGTACTGATGTTCATATTATAAATAAGAGTAATCAGAGTAAATAATGCCATCACTTAACATTAGCTTCTGCTTTTCCAAGTCCACTTTACTACAGTTTTCTTTCTTCTAAAACGGATTTAAATAATTGGCTGTAAAAAAATACATGAGACTGATCAGGTTTGCTATGAATAATTTAATATTTATCTATAAAGGAAGCACCAATTCATTTGAGCTACCTGGTATTGTTTCCTGAGTAGGATATACTTGGGAAGTAATTTTGCTCTGCAAATCAGTATGAAATATGTTCCTTAAGTGATAATTGTTTCCTGTAATGTTTGGGCTGGTAGCCAAACTTTAGTGTATTTGAACCAGTTTCCTATGCTAAATGATGCATTAGTCTTCAGGAAAACAAAAAAGTTTACTGCTGTTCCCACCAGCCATTGTAAAAACATGGAAAAGCATTTTTCTTATTACAATTTGAAAATAATAAAAAGGTGTGCAAACATGTAGAATTATCTTCAGTATCACACAAACACACTGTGCAATTTTTGTTTGGACTCTTCACCTCCCCAGCCTTGTCTGTTCTGGCATAAAATCACATTTCTGGCCTTATTAGCTGTCAAAGCATTCATATGACCTGTCTTGACTACCTGAAGATTAAACAAACACAAATTGTCCTGTAAAAAGAAAGATATTACTACTTTCACTGAGAAAATGAGGTAAAAATTGGTTGAAGGACTGATTCAAAGAGAAGATACAGGTACCTAAGAGGTGGTTTAAGCAGAATGCAAAGAGTTAAACTGAGGGCAAACTACAGCAGGCTTTGTCACACAAAAGGTCTAAGCACTGGTAAGCACCTATGGTTTCCTGGTAATCTGAATTAGGTACATGTCCAGAGTCTTGAACAGCTTCCATATTTGAGTAGCACTCTCAGTCCTCAAGAAGTGTAAAATTCAGGATCTCTACCCAATGACAAAAACAACAGTCTAGCAGAAATGTTCAGAGTACAGCAGTCAGCAATATAAATTCTGGGGAAACTTGCATGAAAACTATATTCCTGAGTGATAATTAAAAGTAGGGATCAGCAAGAACAACAACAAAAAAAGGAGTTATTGTGAAAGCTCTCTTATTGTTGAATCAGAAAGTAAACTTTAATAGTAAGGCTCAACCATTTAGTTCAGCTTGTCAGCTCTGTTATCATTCTGCTTAAACTAGCATAGATCAAGAGTAAAACATATGATAATGGACATATGCAAGTGCAACAGTGACATAATAATGTATGAACTATAAGAGTAATGTTGAATCAAATAAGGATCCATACTGAGAACTGACCTTCTGAATCCCTGTTGTCTGCATGTTGTTCATTGCACCAGTAAAGTGGAGGTAAATCACAACCAAATCCTGGGCTATATGCAGGAAAATTAGAAAATAATTAGGTCATAAAAATATATTTGCTTTGTTCAAAAAGTCTGGAATAGCAGCCATTCCACATTCATTATTTACCAAAAATTACCAGATAATACAGTGATATGCTACTCAGAATGCAGGAGTGTCACACTGCATCTACAATGAGTATTTTTTTAAAAATGAGGTATCATTATTAGTAAGTCAATGATGAATGATATCTGAGGAAAATTTCTCTCCTCTAAGAATAGGTAGGGATAAGTGGGAAGAGCTCTCTGTGATACATTTTCAGGTGCTTGGACACGTGCCCATAGCAGGGCTGACGCATGTCCCGGGCTTACATTGATAAGCAACTGCTCATCTAACATTTGCCACACTGCATCTGCTAAATATAGAGTGGGACAAAGGGATACTTCAAAGAGAAAAGATAAGAGGGTAAAGCTGTAACTGCTCTCTCTCAAAATGCACTTTGATATATGAATTTTCCACATCTAACTGGGACCAATTCCTTCCATCCACCTTCAGAAAATAATCTACAGTTGGAAATTATTTTGTATTCACTTTATTCCTTATCCTTTCCTCCATCCACCTGCTTTTCTGTTCTTGATACCTACCAAAATCCTCTCTCTCCATGGCTGCTGCTATTTCTCCTCTACTACAAAAGAGGTAAATTTCAGCTCATTGTGGGGCACAGGGAGGGGAAGGGCGGCCAGGGTGTGATGATGGTATAAGGCAAATCTCACATTGCAAGGCTTTCTATTCCTAGCACAGAGGGAGACCTGTTGGCAGTTTTCCATCACAGACATTAGTAAGACTTGTGGCTACATACACTGGAGGCATCAAGTAAAGTGACTTCACGCCTCAGTTCTTTAATTTTTGTGGATCAGAGCTCACAACCAGACAGAACTCCTAACCCCTGTACCTTAAATCTATCCCATTTCTAACTAGCCCTAAACCAAGCTTCTTTCAGGTTTCAAAAACACTCTCAGAGCTGACCTATCCTGGCATCAGCCATTGATTTGGTCTGCCACCCATTTTGAAAATTCAAATGTCTCCCTCCTTCTTCCAACCCACACACCAAAAACCTCAGTCAGGTTCCCAAAACAGCCTGGAGAATTACCCAGGACTGGTCAACAAAACCATCAGTAACTACTTATTTCTTTCAAGTGCATTTCTTGATGAGCAGCCCCATTGAGGCAAGCAGCCCTATCGAGACAGATGGATCAAAAACTGCTCTGAAGATGAGTCTTCATTAAAAAAAAAGGTGAAATTCCATATTTAGCCCTACTTTCTCTTACTTTTTACATGAAGTGTAGTATCCTCCCACAATGTGGTCAAGCATTCACATAAAAAACCTGTTCATAACCCCACACATACCTTACACTTATCCCCAACCAGGCTGAATATCAAACTTTACAAGCTATTTGTGCCATCCTCTTTCCCTTCACAAGCCATGACTGAATGACTCTCTCACAACTTGAAACTGAAAAATAATCCCACACAGTCATCTGGCATATTGCATTGTTAAGAGAAAGAAGGATGAAATAATCTCCAACCATTTTTAGGTAAATCCAAATCACCATCCCAGAGTTTCAGCTAGGCTTTAGATTCTCACCCAGATTTGACAAGACCAGGAAGTTCATTCACCCTTAACTTCCCTGCCACTCTGCTGGTACAAGAGGACTTCCTGGGAGCTGCTAAACTGGATTTAGGAGAGTTTGCAAAGTTCCTCTGATTGTTTCTTGCTTGCAGAGTTCAGGTGATGTTGAGTATTAGGCTTAGGATTCAGGCTAGTATGGGCTGCAGGGATTGATTAGATTTTGGCAAAGGATTGAGTGGAGGAGCTGTGTCATAAGAACAAGATTTCTTACTATTTCCTAGCCAGTAGCAGTTGTTGATTGCATTCCTGGAACCAGGCTGCACATTGTTCAGGCTTAGACTGAGTATTGATGTCAGATCATAGGGACCAGGTGTCAAAATCTAAAAGATGTGTCTGGGTACATTGGTACACAGCCATTTCAGGGCTATTTCACCTCAGGGAGGCCTGGTTTAAAATTAAGGTTGAGTTCAGCTGTCAGGGACTGAATCTCTGGTGTTGAGGTCAACCCCAGGGAACAATGCCTGGTCCCCCATGCCAGCAGACCCACATTTCTGCACAGTCAGGAATGTCCTGCCGTTGCCAAGTTACATCCAAAGTCAGAAGCCAGCATACTTTATCAGCCACTATGTATCTGAACACAGGCTTCTTATCTCACCCCTAGCTCTTGCCTCATCGATCTTGGTGTCTCTGGAACTAAGGTTTGCAGCATCAAGACCCCATATACTGGCAGCCATTCTAGAGAGCAAAAAAGCTGCTGTTGACCTCAAAATGCACACCCAAAGTGCCAAGAGGGCATGTCATAATTCTTTCATGCTTTTATCCCTAACACTTACAAAAAAGTCCACAATTTTTCTTGTCCTAAATGATGTCAATAAGAGACATCATGGGTAGAACAGTATTCAAAAGGAATGGTCACAAGCAAAAAGCTTGAAAACAAAGAACGTTTTCACATCTTTAACTAGAACTTAAAGGAGAAGATCAGACTTGTTCAATCATTCACATGGTATCACTCCACTAAAGCTTCAATCCAGAATGCCAAGAAAAAAGTGACAAATTGGAGTATATGTAAACATCCCACATAAATAATCAGATTACAAAAAGAAGTGTTCTTCAGCAGAAGGAGCTGTTCCTTTAACTCATGTTTGTCCTGAGGTTTCCCAGCTGTGGGTGGAAAGTATTCTTGCTTGACTATGAAGTCAGAGCAAAATTAATCCTAAAAACACTGTGCAGCAGTCACCAATTCTTAACATTAGATAATTACATGAAAATCCCAATGTTAAGAATTTTTTCTCTTGAGTTTTTGAATGTTATCCTACAAATAATGCATTAAAGCAAAACATACTTTTTTGCTTCTTTCCTGCATTGGCGTTTTCAGCCAACTACTACAAATCAGCTATTCCAGTTCCAGGTTTACCTGGAGATGTTTCTTTGAACTTTTTTTTTTCTAATGTCAGTCAGCAGAAAAAGCATCCCATGCCAGAAGCAGAGCTATAATTAGCCTTGTGCCCTGCAAATCTTCAATTTGAGAACACACTCCTTAGATAATTCCATTGTGAAACAAATTGGGAAGTGCAGAATGAGATTTTTACAAGTTTTGTGTCTACACTTTTAATCCTGCACCACACAGAGAACTAAATCTTATAATACCAAAAAGAAAGCAGTAAAGAACAAATCTGAGAAGAAGTTTTGAAAGCATCTACTGATTTTAGACTCAAAGAAAATCTTATTTGTCTGATTTTTCAGATGGGATAAATGCATCTGCAGCAGAAGCTGACTCAGTGAGACAAAAAACATCCTCAGGATTTATGTCTCAGGAAATAACATTTGCATTTGAGAATGCTTATTAAGGTCATCTTAGTCATATATCAAGTTGCAATAAAAACTATTCCTGCAATAGTGTTAGCTAACAGACAATGCTTTCTTCCTGCATTTCATTTTACTTTATCTAGATGGAAGGAAATTCATGAAATTAAGATCATGATGAATAATATGAAAAGTAATTTACAACGTGCTGGGGGGTAGATTCTTTCACACAAATACACAGCTATCAGATACTCCTGCTTAATATTCTTACATGAGAGTTAACCTGAATTATCTCTGCAGATCTATTTCCAAGAGCCATTACTTCAAAAAAATAAAAATAAATCTCATTAGTACTGGCTCTTATAAAAACAGGCTTGGTGAAAACATTCCAGCTACTTTGGAAGCCAAAATTTCATTACAGGGAGAAGGGATGATCACACACACATTCAAGGACAAATCTCATGAAACTCATGTTTGACAGGAAATTGTACAGGAAGCTAATTTAGAGAGATCAAAATGAGGGTGGTATGTTCCCAGGACCCAGGGCAGGACAGAAATCTCGCAGCTGAATTTTATACATATGGTAATTTGATCAGAATGGATACAGCAGAGAGGGGAAAGAAACCGTTGATTGAAAATATAGAGAGAAGAAAAATCAGCATGGGAACAAGAATCTCCATAAATAAATCAGATCACAAAGTCCCTAAACAAAAAACAAACAAAAAATGTATATGTATTTTTATATAGCCTACTTGAGCTACTTTTTTGTAGTGGGATGAGAAATATCATCATTTGGGAGAAATGCATCAGATTACTTAAATAGTAGGATCTGAAGTTGTTTTCTCTTATCTTGTAGTCATTGTATGAAATGCACCCCTGCCTTAACACAGCAGACTGAAAAATGGACCATGAGGGCTAAAGACAGGGAGAAAACAGCAGATTTGAAAGTAACTATGCACTTTAAAGCTTAATTCATTTCATATGTCCAGCCTCAGATGATTATAGACTGTTTCTATGTTTTTAAATGTTTATTAGAAACAGGTAATTCAACCATCTTTTCTGTGTTCTCTGTATTTCCAGAACAAGGATAGCAAGGAATTTCAAAAGTCTGAGGAAATATATGTGGGCTCAGCCTGTGGATCCCACAGCCACTGTACAGATCCTTCCAGCCAGCTGGTGATTTGTGGTAGCATGAACTTTGATCATGAGTCAAAAGAGTTTAATAACGTGAAGTACAGCATGTCCAAGTAAGAGCAGAGAGCAAAGCATTAACTTGAGCTAATGCTGACTTTCTTGGGGAAAATTCACAACTTGCAGTGTCCTTCCAGATGAATAAAAGAATAAAATCTGGTGTTTAATTTTCTGGTTTATTTCAAATCCCACCCCATCTTATTTTTGATCTTTTAACCAGCCAAAAATTATAGAGGCTAAATCACAATCTGTTTGAATGACTTTTATTGTCATAAAACCAGGCAACTCAGCTAATACCACTACATGAACTGGAAATAATGTGAACTTACACTCATTTCAAGAGGCACAAAATCCAAGATTGTGTCTATGCTCTGTCTACTTGTATTGATAGAGACACATCTTGGGTTTCTTTGGGGAGAATCCCAGAAGCCAAACAGGAAAGAGGAGGAGCGATGAATGGGAAAACACAAGAAAAGCTAAATGTTTCCCACACAGCTATAGGATTTCCCTGGGGCTTTACACAATCTAGGCTAAATTCTCACTCAATCCCATTTGTAATACCTGACTGATTTCTGACAGTTGTGAATGCAGGGGAGCAAAATGTGGCACCCTGTTTTTATCACTGGGAAAATAAGAGAAAGGCACTTTTAAAAAGCAACCTAAATGCCATATTCTTATTAAAAAAGCAACCACAAGTGGCAATGCACAAAACCAAAATGAACTGTAGCTTATGTAATTTGAACTGTAAGCTTCAGACATTTAAAACTTTCTTGATATAAAACCATGAAGAAACCATCAAAAAAACCCAAAACAAAAAAAAAAAAAAGAAAAAAAAACCCACCAAACAAACAAACAAACAAAAAAACCCCCCATAAAACACCAAACTACTGGAATCTGAACTTAAGGCAAAACAAGTCAGAATTCTGAAGGACAAAATAGAAGTAGACAGTACAGCTTTAAAAAAATAAACCCACGAGGCCATGAGCCTATAATGAATAAAATATAATTCAAGCATGTGCTTCTAGGCTCACACATGGGGTATTATCCAGCCCTGACCACAGAAGACAGTTCCACCATTGTGGCTGAAGGGGGTTATATATCTCAGCAGGCTATAGAAATGTCACTTCCTTCCACTCTTCTGGATGATTCCCCCACTGCTGCATCCCTATAAGATACGTGATACTTCTCATTCTTGATGATGAGACTATATAATATGGTCAGACACTTCATCCACTTGAATAATATTAAAAAATGTAGGACAAAGTTACTTGGCTGAAAAACATGAGAAAGTCAGTTCTGCACATATTTTGTTTTTGATTTTCCTGGGTTTCTGCTGTTAAGTGAAACAGGAGGAAAAACTCCTTTGGTTTGCTTGATGTAAAAATGAACCACCAACCCTTCACATGGAGCAGCAGTGCACAGTTCTGCCAGGATCTGCCAGCACTACAAGATGAAATGTACGTGACAACTCATGGAAGTACTCCTTAATTTAAGAATCTTTGGAAAGGCTTAAGTGGTCTGCATACTTATGGAGCAGCTTCCAGGAAATCAGAGATGGCTGAAGGAAGGGAGAGAGACCATATCAGAGATGGGGGATTTCAATGCATTTAAGGTGCAGCTGCATTCACTCTGTTCTTTATTTAATTCTGGGGTCCTATTTCCCACTCATTAAAACTAATACTTTTTAAAGCTTTGTAATCACATTCCCTCTGAATTTAACTGAACTTGGGAAAAGACATGGACCAGAAGCTAAACTGGGCAGTAGCCTAAAAAGTTCATATAACAGGGATGTGAGCTACATTATGTGTGCCCCCCCTTTGCCATCCTTCCAAGATAATCCAACAGCCTTCTCATGCCTTGTGGCAATGCAAAAACACAAATCTGATGGACCAAAGATGGTCCTTCCACTTTGATCCCTGCTTCTCCTCCTTCCCTAACATGGAAAATTGGGGGGTTTCTCTTAGTGCCAGCCTGCACATATAGTTTTGCTGCCAGATGGATTCCGTGGCAACAGCATGAAGAAGTGATCCAATTCAAAAATCCCAAATCTGCCCACAGAGACCAAGGCCTAGTTTCTTTTTCAGTGTCTTTGATTGCATGAACAGTTCAGATCTTCCTTCCTGCCCAGGACACCACCATTTTTTACTCTCTTTCCCTAAAGAAACTCCATTCTGAAGCACAGTTGGGAACCCTGATATGATTTTTTTTGTTCAAATACATCTGTGGAGAATCAAGGCAGAACATAGGTTCTCCTCTTTCCCATGCTTTTGGCCATGTTCTGTGCCATCTACACACAAGGGCAGGAACACACTACTCAAAGGACTCTTGTGACCTGTATATTTAACAATCAGCCAAATCCCTTTTCTACATGAGCAGCACCTGCAGTAGGACTCCCTGAGGGTTAAGCACAGCACACTGTTGGAGCAAAAACTCCTATGTGAGCATCTCCAATGGAAAATTCACCCTTCCAGTACCTGACCTTCTGCATCACCGTGGATTGGTCACCCTGCCCACACAGCATCTCTTTTACAATGGCATTGCACTTGAAATACAACCACATCCCATATTTTTGTAATGAGCAACATAAAACACAATGTCCTGACTTTCCTTTTCATCCAGAGTTCCTAATGACTTATCAGTGTTCTTATTTCAACAAAAGTTTGAACCCAGCTCTTCAGAGAACATTGTGTATCCTTAACAGAGTGCAAGAGCAAGTGACAGTTGGCACATGCTGCTGAAAGCCTGTGATTTAATTTGCACTGGTGTTCTTTTTCTTCATTAAATTCACAAGAAGTTGCATGAAAGAGGAAAATGCATCTGGACCTAGTTATTAAGTAAGAAAAGAAATAAAGTCTTTTCACTTGAATGTCTTGCTTACAATGTAAGAGCCTCCCAAACTGCAAAACCTAGGCCCAATGCTGGACACTGCTTGCCATAAAAACACTGAGAATAAATCAGCTAAGTCTCACGAGTCACTGATTCTCACAAGCCTTTGCCAAGTATCCAGAAGAAAAGGAGATGACAGAATTCCATTCTTCGAAATATCCCAGTAGGTATGAAGATGTTTGTGCTGGCAAAATAATAATATGAAAAAAAAAGGAGTAGCAATGTTTGGAAAATAACAGTAATCAGCCCAGTCAAATGCAGGTAGTTTTTTTTCTTGAAAAAAATGTTGTTTTAAGACTAACATATATTGCCAAGGAGCTATTGCGCATTCACCCTGTTCTACTTTTCCCAAAAGGAAAATTAGTTACTGTTCCTAAATGGATACTCAGTGTGAAGTTCCTTTTAAAGAATAAGGAAGAGAAAAAAAGTAGGACTGGAGAACCAGGACGTCAATTACAGAACGTCACTGAACCGCAGGATTTTTGTTTTATAGACTGAGACATTTCTCAATAGTTACTTTATATTATTACCTAACAGCAATTTTATATAAAATCAGTTCAAAGTTACTGTAATACAGGAGGATTCAAAGTTACTGTAATACAGGAGGATCTGAAAGCTGGGAAACATATTTCATGTTCCGTCATCAAAAGTGCAGACCCAGAATTACCATGAGTAACAGGAAGTTTAAAAAAAACAAACTTTGACTGAGCACTCAAACTTTTAACCACCAGGATGACTGAGATTAGTAGTTGACAAGAAGTCTGGCGTCAGTCCTTTATGAGCTGAGAATTCAGTGAACACTTTCTGAACTGAAAGCAGTTATGAATGGAATTGTTCTTCATCCAGGCAGCATGAATATAAGAGGCAGAAGAAGTGGCAACCTAGCTGATAGCAGACTAGTAAAGGAATTTTATTCACCAGAAAAATACCAGTTAGAAAGCCTCAAATATTTCAGAGATGCATTATTTTAAGAATTTAAGGGATAACCAATTTTTACAAGAATATTGTTAAAAGCTGTTCTCTGTGGCCTCAGTAGAACAATTAACTTTCTTATATGAAGTTTTATAAAAGTTATTCCACTTTAATTTCCCTCATGTTCTCCTGCTCCATCTTTTACAATAAAAGTGTTCATTGGCATCCAATTGCCTTAAAAGCAAACACCAAAGACCCATCTTTACATGTCCTTCAAGAATGTCTCTATATCCCTTCTCCATTTTATCACCACTCTCACTACCTAAAGCTGCTGTTTCAAGCTGTCCTTCTTCAACATGTACCACATCTTGCTCCTGCCTCTGGATCACCACTGAGTTCAGCTTTCAGAAAGACACAATTGAGATGCTTACATCCCGCTGGAATTCAGATACCTGAACTGAGTTTTGACCCAAGTCCACATTGTAGCAGAAGAATTTCATAAACAGGTGAACTACTTCATACAAGCTCTCCTTGAAAATTACAGCCAAAAGCATATATTATACATGCTTCAAAATAATATATATATTGTTCAATCTTAACTGTCCTCTTTAAGAAATATGCAAAAGATCAAAGAAACAAGAGGGGAAAAATTTGAGACAAAGATCGTGAGAGAGGTTACTCTTATAGTACTTGTGATCTGGCTGACACAGAGAGGTAATAAAAATTCATTAGGCAACTGTTCTTGCTCAATTTCCAGGACAAATGCATCTGGATATCTAGCCAAAGCTGACTCAACCTTGACATCTTTTGTTCCTCGGTGCCCCATTTCTTTGTAACCAAAGGTATTTGTGAAGTATTTACAAAAATGCACACATTTCCCTGTGGGTTTTGGGGTAGCCTGATCAGAGTAAGAATAGTAAGAAAACACCAAAAGCTAGAACAATCCTGGATACCAAAGCCAAATAAAAAATGCCACCCAAACTACCACAGGAAGAGTTAAACCCTACCCATTTGTAATAAACACATTTATATAGCACTGCCTGCTCAATAAACACAGGGTTTGCTTTGCAGTTTCAGTATTAGAATTGTCAGATAATGTAATCAATACACAGGCAATTTTAAAAAATGGAACTTTTGCTATACAAATGAAAGTGAGCAATGTGATATGTTTCAAACCAAATCAATGGTGTCTGGAGTAGAGGAGATAGGAGGTGGGAATTTCACAAGTGCACACAAGGGATGTTTGTAACACACCTTAACTGACTAAATCTACTACACATGCCAAGCCTTTACATCTCCTAAGAAAATAAACATATGTTCTATACATACCTGTGCTTATGATCTAGAGGTCATGGAGCTAAACATGGAGTACCTGATGTAGGCATTTGTGTCACTGTAACACCCTTGGGCTTTTATTATGGCAAAAGCCCCATTCTACTACCTGCTGTACTAACACAGTTAAAGAAGTGAAATAATGAAAGCATTACTTTTGTAGAACTGTTATAGAAACCATGGTGTATTTTAATAAATCAAATGTACTCATAGTCCATGCTGTTGGTCAGCACAGTCATATTTTGCTCTGAATTATAAGGCCAAGTTTCATGGTACTTCTCATGTGTTCTCCAGGCCAGTCTAAAAATCCTAATACTATGTCCTAAATTTTAGGGAGGTTGAGCATAGATCATTTTCACCTCCAATGTAATTCTGAGTTCATCCCAGCTGATATTAGGTCATTTAATTGAGATGTCCAGTATTAACTTTAAAGTTTAATTTTAACTGACCATTTCTGAAATTCTGACTTAATTCACACCAGCTTCAATTCAAATCTCTTGGATATCACTGTAAATCCAGAACTGGTGCTACTGACACAGTCTGCACCCATGGATTGCAACCAGAATCTGACCTATAGATTGCTGTACATTTGGAGCTGCACTCCTCTGTTTCAGTTCCCACTCTTTAGCCACAGACACACATTCATACTCACTGTGTCTCATACAGCTATGAGTTCTCCTAATATTGGATTTATTCAATAAGGAAGGAAGCTCAGAAAGCAATGATTTATACCAATATTTCTACATAGCACATTAGTCATCTCATAAATTCAATGGAAGTCCAAATACTACTACTGAAATTAGAAAATGATACAACATCAACCAAGGTTTTTGTCAAGGACTAGAATCCACTTAATTTCAGAAATATTTGAATAAGGCTACTGGACTTCCAACTAACATTTTATACATTGGAAAAGCAATAATTACATGGGCAGAAGTGTGGAGTTTGCAAACACACACATTCAGTTTGTTTGTTTACACTGAAGATTCCAACAGAGCTTTTACTCTTCAAAGCTGCTGTGGATGAATGAGAGTAACTGTGACCACCTTGTAGCGATACACCTGAATTGCCACTCTCCTCCAAGCACACTTAACAGTATATAATCTGTGAACAAAGCATGGAGCTCAGAGAAAGACAAATTTCTTTACCAGTAAGCTCTGTTCGCATTACCATGAAAAACCATGGGGACATATGCCAACTTGAGCTCAAAAAATTTTTTTGTTCTGTATTTGCAATTTTTTCTCTGGAAAAACAAGCCACAAAGGGAATCAGTAACACAATTCACAATGCGCCTTTTAACTTTACTGCTATGCACAGCAAGCCTGCACTTCAACTTCTTTGGAGTGTCCACATTTTCAGAGCATACATGAAGCAGCTGTTAACAGTTTTGTGGGGGCAAAAGGATGTCCTGGAACTGAAATGCTTCCATGGGACAACCAACTCTCGACCGATTCCTGAGGTGAATGACAGGATCTATATTGCAGTTGTTAAACGTGACCTGGAGGCATCTTACAGAAGCTATTACTGCCACCAGAGAGAAGGAACCAATTACTTATTTCAAGCTGGTTTTTCTAGTTCTTTCAGCTTACATTTGAGAGTTGAATACTTGAAACCCATTTTTTCAAGATCCAACAACTTAATATTTAGTAAATTACAAGAATAAGATGTTGTTAATATTCCCATCTGTGGTTTTGTGGTTTTTACAGATTCAAAATACAAAAGTGATGCAGTAATTAGCTGCTGTTTAAAATTCCGAGCACTATTCATAACAAACGCAGTTTGAAATATAAATGCTAATGATTGTCAGAAAATACACCTGATGATGATGTTATCATAAGACCCTAAGTAACCAGCTCCAGGGGGATCTGCATGAGCAGAAGGACCAAATGACCTCCACAGTTACCTTCCAACCTCAACCACTCCATGGTTTGGCAATTCTGTGAAGCTGTGTGTGCAGAAGTGGATACAGATAGATAATATAGATATATAGATACATTTAATTTAAGAATTTAATATTTTGAGGAAGCCACTCTTTGAGAGTCCAAGTATTAAAGACACAAAGGGACATCTCAGTAAATTAGGAACATTAAGATGACAGGCAGAATGTGAAAATCATACATTATTGAAATATTGCATGAGGCGTGACAAAGTGAAAAATCACGTTTTCATAGAGATGCAAATTATTGCAAATAAACTCTCTAATTCATACATATACACTGAAGTTTCTTTTCAAAAAAATCCCAAAAAACCCAAAACAAAAAAGAGTGTACTATCAGTCAGATAAACTATAATTTCTTCGTAGTTTCCCAGTTTCTCTACATTCAGCCTACTTTTTCTAGAACTCTCTCAGTGTCTGATCAAGATACACTCCTACAAGAGTACTATGCAAAAAAATACTCTCATAAGTTAAAGGCTGGCAAACATCCATCTGTGTACATAACTTATTAACAGCTGCACATGCCTAATTTCAGCTGCACAGTGACAAAAAACTTCAAAAGTCATCTCCCTAAACATAGCAAGATTGAGGCACTTTTAAACGTGATACTATCTCTAAGTATGTAACATCATGTGTGTATCGTTTTGTATCTCTTCCCCTTTCCACAAAAGTTCCAAGTCTTTCAGAGCTAGGATCAGCACTCTTTATGAGTTAGTAGACACACCTAGCAAAGTCTTCTCACACCAAGTTGGACACTGAACAAATGAATTCTTAGACAAAGCAGGAATATGTTAATCAAGATGGCTGAAGGCAGAAAGGAGGGTATTCAAATCATCACCTGTAGGTGCCTATGTTAGCAGGGATTTGGGGTTTGCCTTTACAGCAAAGAAAGATCTCTCTCCCCAGTGATTAGGAAAGATTCTAGACAGATGACCCTTCTAGCTTAGGTGCATCAGTTTGGTGGGATGAGTACAGACACCTCTGTGTGTTCATTGCCAACTTTTAAATGTTGTGAAAACGCTCCCTGATCATGCAAATCAGGACATTAGGTATATCATCATCATAGATACCATCTCTGAAGGAGAACAGATAACCTTTACTTACAGAGGCAAGCAAATAAAACTTAAATGCAATATGCACAGCAGGAACATGCATTCTCAAACAGAACACATGGGATTTCACCAGAGCTCTGTAGAACTTCCCTGAATCCATGGGAAATGCTCCTACCTGCCGCTGCATTTACTACTGCATTTTCTGCACTGATCTTTAAAGCTCCATCCAACCCCAGCTATTCTGTAAGCCTGTGATCTGTTTCATATTGACGGTTTGTACTCAAACATTGACTAAATACTGTTGTCTTTTTTATTTTTGTCCTTTCTGGCTGTCCTGGTTTACAAAAAAAAAATCTCAATTCTCCAGTGGGAGGCAAGACTCTATGTGGAGAATCCAGCACCTGCTAAAAAATCCAAAAATTGTAGAAATGCAAGAACACAAACTACACACATTAGATAAACAGGGAACTACTGAAACCCTCTAATTTACAGGTAGAACAAGGTCTATGCTTTGGATTCAGAAGTGTCCTCCTCAAGAAAACACTTTCAAAAAGTATTTCTGTGAATGTAAATTAAACCAATTTCACTGACTCTCAACATCAGCTCAGTCTGAGAATTGGTAAGTTATGTTTTTGAAAGTTCAAGGAGCTTCTTTAGACAAAACCAAGTCTCACAGCAGCAAAATGCTGTGGGAAAGATGGTCTGAAGGGTATTTCCATGGAAGACAGAACAATTCCAAGAAAGCCTGGTCCCCTGAGGCTTCCAGACCAGTTTTGCTCATTTCAAAAGGGGGCAATACGTTCTTGAGAAGCATCATAGAATCATAGGACAATTCTATGGCTTTCTTGGAAGCACAGATGATTCTCAAAAATGAAAGAAATTTGTAAAAATTATCTCTCTTATTTCTGTCAAAATCTAGAGCAAGACTATTAATGTCAATGTTGAGAGAATAGAAAAAATACCTGTAAAATCAGGCAATCAAATTAGTTGAAATCCATGGGATTCATCAGAGTAAAAAAAGAGGGTGCCCTCATATGAATGTAACCTGCAAGGCAGAGTTTTGTGAACTGAGATCTTTACTACCAATTTTTCTGACAAGTCACACAGTACAACCTTATTTAGGGCAGTGCCACTACATCCTGGACCAACCTCAGACATTAATCTAGACCACTGAAAACTTATTCATCATGGACTCAAACTGATTTTATATGATACCAGCTTTATGGCATAGAGAAAAATTGCCTTTTTTTTTCTTTATCCAGTTATATAAACTTCATACACATGGGATATACGCAGTGATACAGTCATTATAAGTATATATTTTAAAATATACATTTGCAATTTAATTATATCATCTATCAAGGGACAGGAAGCAAAGGAAAATAAATAATGGCTGTGAGCCAATAACCCAGGTATAGGGATAAAAAAATCTCCATGGGGAGGGTTACATTTTTCCCATGCACTATAAACATTCAAATAGAAACTTGTTCTTAGATTACAAGCTATCATTTATTATTTACCAGTTTTACTTACTCCAGCCATGCTTATTTATGGACTGTATTACTGGATACCCTCTACAGGATGTCACTCAATTGAAAGGAATTTGAACTGGGTTTATAGTAAAAAACATACTATGCTTCTTGTAGCTCTGGAAACACAAACAATTTTTCTTGGCAAGACATATCCTGAGCTTTTCACCCTCTTTCTTGAGATGTCTATTATCTTTTTCTCTTAACCTGTGTTCGGCCCACTATTTTAGCCCATGTACTTTCAGAAGTGTTACCATTTACTTTCCTGGTCATAAAAAAAATTACAGAGTTTGTAACATTGACATGCTTTACATCTGTCCTGGACAGGCTACCAGTTCTATCCACAGAATACTCTATTCCAGACACAGAAGAGGGGAAGATGTTTAGAACTAAAAAGCTCCAGAAGCTCCATTAAAATTGCTGAGATTTTTAAGTCCTACTGATAGCAGGTCTCTACAGTCATCACTTTGACAGCTGTGACCTCACTAAGTGTCCCTTCCAACACAGAGCTTTTTATGTCTGCTGAATTACTGTCAACCCCCAAAATCTTGAATGCTGTGGTGATAGTAATCATAAAACAAGCACAATATTTCCAGACTATCAATGAACCAGTAGCAAATAAATGGAAAGAAAGTAATCTACCTGAATGCACAGATCAGAACTCTTAATGTGCCCAATCCCTCCTCTGCAATAGGTTTGTAATCAGTGGTGAGAAACCCTAAAGCTTCTAATGTAATGTCAGTGAAATAAGAAGTCTGACTCCCCAGGAATCATGACTGTTGGACTTGCTGCTTTTTTATTGCAGAAACCACTCCCAATTCTCCAGAAGCAGTCTTTCTGTACAAAATCTTTGGTGTACAGTCAGAGGAACATGAATACTTATGGGGCCTTCTGTTTTTCAGTATGCAAATGTCAAAAAACCCATATTGGTTTTCAGACCTCTGTCACAAGGCAGAGAAGCTGAAGAGAATAATCTCTTAAGGGCTTCAAGCAAGATGCCAGTTGGAATTTACTTTAAAGTCTGAAACAGGAAGATGGTATAAAATGGCAATCTAACCTCCTCCACAATGCAATTTAGAATAACGTAATACTTGAGTCACTTGGGGTGAAATTCTAGCTTCACTGAAAGACAAAAAGAATTTTCCAAGTGACTTCAGAGTGGTCAGGATTTCATTCCTTATATGCTTCAGATATTTTATTCAGAGGAGGAAGAAGCTGTTGAAGTATAAAAAATAGGCTTGCTTTAGTTAACTTTCAAATGCACCAATATGCTGGAAGTGTACCAATTCTTTAGTTGTAAATGGGGAAGAAAACCTTTTAAAATGTCACTTTAAAGAAAAAACCCAGGCTTCTTATTAAAGGGTCTTATTTGGCAACAACAAATTGTAGCATGCATTCTCCTCTTATTATTTGTTGCCATTACTGGGATGTGTTCTATAATTGGAGTCTGGCACAGATTACTGGAAAGAGAAAAATCTTTCCAATCTCATTCAAAGTAGGTTTTTTCTATGTAAAACACATATGCAAGAGTGAAAGATTATCTCTTTACTCACCAGTAGTTATTCAAATAATTCAGACATTTTAGTCTAGGCAGATGTTAAACCTACAACTTGTGAAGTTGTTTTTATAATCCCTCTCTGTGATTTGGAGTTGGGGTAATTTTTTCATATTTGGTGGATAGCTTTCTAATCATAGGTTGTGACTGAGCAACTGTTATGCTCCTTTCAAGAAATACACTTTGAATTAAATTTGCCTCCCATCAGAGTCACATACATCACGGTCATAAATAAAATAAATTCAATATTTTATAGACTGACTTAAAAGCTGAAAATCGGGCATGTTGATTAGGCATGAATCTGTGGTTCTACTTCAGCACCCATCAGAAAGCACACTGAAGGAATTAAGTAAATATAAGCTTAAGTAAACACAGTAGTACAAGAGCAAATATAAATAACAAGAAACAAAAAAATAAAGTTAAAACTTCTCCCTCTGCTTAGAAGTTAGTCTTCCACACTTGAAGAACTTTTTCAACGAATTGATCTCAACATAAAAGGGGCGAGGGTGAGAAGTGTCAGCAAACTCATATAGTATCAGCAAAGCACAACTGATTCAGGCTCATCAGAACAATACTCACAAGCTAATAAGAAATAAAAATACAAGGAGAAGTCAAACTGTGCAAAACAGGAAGCTGAAAGCACTTAACTAAAACATCAGTTTGTTTAAACTTTTCCTCCTCTCTATAAAGCTTAAGCTTTAGCAACTGCCAGTGCACACTAGCTAACCAGCTCTTCCCAAAGAGAACTCCACAGTCTCAACATAAAAATAATGGAGAAATGCTCCTGAGTTTTATAACAACCTCCAGAGTCAGAGCCACAAACTGACATCTCTTTTGCACAGCATTACCTGTTCCTCACTGCCCCCTCTTCCAGACAGAAGACCTGGCCAAGGTTCTCTTGATTTGTTTCAGACCAACTCAGCTGTAGTGATTTAATGCCTAAGTGCAAGCAGGGATTATCATCAGGTGGAGCTGGCATGAAGAGAATTAGAAATACATAGAACCTTTCTTCCCATGACAGAGCTTTAGGAGATGGATCTGTTCATCTTCTGATTGATGACAAACAATGGGTGGGCAGCACCACATGAAATTTGGGTAACTACCTTCAGAGGATGCCTGTTTTTGGCCTACTTTGAACTGGGAGAGAGGAGCTATTTTATTTCAAAGCAGTGAGAGAGCAGATTCTGTATACTGGTTCCTCCTATTGATGCCCCAGAAGAATACTACATGCTTGCAGAAATGTTCTAATTTCTGTGCAAAGATTTTTTTTTCCTAGTGCTAGCCATTTTAAAAGCTTAGTACCAGCTTGTTTTCATTAAGTGGTTGAAAAAATTTGACTCAATCATTTTGAAATCAAAAACCCTAAAATCCTTTATTTCTTTAAAAAACCCACAGGACTCCCACGGAGAATTTCACATGCATCTACAGCGATGTTACATACAAAGAGTGTATTTTTAAAAAATATTGATAGTTTTATTTCCTTGGATGTTTGTGAGTACGGGGGGGAGAGAATATATATGTTTAATGAAAGATCTGGTTAAACTGACAATTCAGTCTTTTGAATGCTTTCCAGGATCAACACAGTCCATGAATATTTCTCTGAGGTTTATTATGTATGCATAAATAAAGCAAATGGCGATGAACCCCAAGCCCTTCAGATAAATGCAATGCATATCATGATATGTGTTGCCTTCCAAGAAGAACAGTGGTTTTCATTAGAGGCTGCATGTATCTCTGCTCTTCATTACTCAAAGTTAATCTCAAGAAGTACATTTTTGAAACAATGAAGCATAAAACATTAACAATAAGTAAAGTGCTCTAGAAATAGGTGACTAAACAGGACACTGTCAATAGGCCTGTAATGAATACAGTAACAGTTAATTTTTTCAGAAGCTCATGGCCTCTGAGAAGCAGAGCTTAATCAAAGCAGACAGTAATACACTGCAGTGGTACCTTCTGCAGGAGTGCCTCAGCAAACAGGGGGGAATGATACATGCTTCAGTATAGAGCTTAAAATACGGTGTCTAGCCTGTAGAATGCTGTAGGTCATGATAGGGGACATAATCAAGTGAAGTAAAGAAAATATGATAAACCTAAGAATGCACAAGCAAATCAGAAAATAAGAAAGCACAAGAAAGAGTTATTTGAAGAAGAACCTTCCTAAGATGGTGACCGAGTGATGCCATCGCTTGTTCAGCAAGGGAAGTGGTGTGAAGCTCAGCCAGGGAAAATATTAGAACACAATAATGTTCTGTGTCACTCCCTCTCTTCACCTGCATTTGCAGCTGTTCTGAGAATGTATTCCACGAAGGAGTGTTGTGATACCAAACTGAAGTCTCCCACTAGGTCAATGTGTTTTCACATAAGTGGTTTAACAGTGGTTAAATAAGAGACCAAAAATTGCTGTAGTCTACCAGAAGAAATAAAATTTTAAGAAAGTTGAGTTGCTATCATTACACATCCAAAGTCCTAAGTGAAGAGGAGACCCTCTGTGTAAGTGTTATTCATCCACCTTCCTGAGCATGGGAGATGCTCTGTCAGTTATAGTTGACAGAACCTTCAGGAAGACAAGGGGTACCATCATGGGACAAACATCTAGAAGGAGATAGCCTGACCATGAGAGAAATTGCCAAACACATCTCCTCAAACTAGAATTTCTTAATATTGCAAATCATACCAGCCCTCCAGGGCAGAAGGAATTAAACTATCAGTTCCTACTCTCCACCAACAAAACCCTTAAAATCTGTTACATGCTGAGACACCTCGTTAGGGGTGGGAAGTTAAATCTACAGACAGCATTACAATAAGTAATGACTAATTAAAAAAAAAATTTAAAAAACAACAATTGAGAATTTGAACCCTGTAGAAAATTGAAGAGACAAGGCATGTGACTATCTGGAGGCAACAATTATTGTTACTATCTCTAGAGAGTGCTTGGCCCAGACATGTCTATTAATACCAGACTTATTAGGTCTTGACAGCTTCTAGGACATCTGTTTGTTTCATTTCCCTTCAGTCTCGCCAAATGCTAGCAGCAAAAATCATACACTTTTTGTTCCTACTTCTGCATAACTTGAAAGACTTCTTTGCATATATGAATTTTGACAATACATGAAATCCAGTGTTCTGTATCTGATATATACGTACAGGCATGTGTATTCAAAGAACCACAAAGGTGGGTAAATTTCTTTAATCTGAGGGCATTTATCTAGGAATAAAGGTGCAAACAAACACAAAGAGGAGCTAACAAGCATTCCTCAGAGGTGGGACAGTTTTCATAGATTTGTTTTTCAACCTGAACTTAAAAAGTTTGCAGAGACCAAAATATCTCACCAGGAGTTTTTCACAAGCAACTCCCTTAAGTATTTCAGTATATTGCAAAATTCCAAGAAAACATTACAAAATTGCAACAAATAATATTGAGGCTTTTGGTATGGCTTTCCTGATTTTTCCGAAGTCATGACATAGGTCCTGACACAAATAAAGTTCAGCCTAAGGTATAAAATAAAGGTTCTAAGTTAAGCTCTTGTATTTTGCTAGACTGTTAGTGTATTCTAGACCTAAATCTAAAAGGTATTTCTGTCCTATATTGTTCATAATTCTATTTCATAATTCTGTTCTTTTTTGCTATCACTTCAAAAGTCATAGTATAGGTGAGATTTAAACATTACCTGCTGGAAACAGAAAGAAAAGGGGATAGCTACTTGTGTACAATAAATCAACCACAGGCAGTTGCTGATGCTTTGATCCAGATATTTCACTATGACTATATGCCAAACAGCTAGACCATTTTATTTACAAGAACAGAGCCTTGCCCACTCATTTCATTTTCATATGGCTGTATAAATAATTTGTTTACATTTTTAAAATAACTTTCTTTGCTTATAAACTTTATGCGATCAATATAACCTCACACATATACATTTTTTAAAATTAATTTTTAAAATGCCCTCAGTCAAGCTGTAGGGCCCATTCAGAATGTCAGTACAAAGTAGTTTTATTTTAGTTTAAATCCTGTTTGGATGCAGATTTCTTTAAATATTTTTATTCTCAGGTGAATGTTTCAAATTAGAGATTATTTCAGAATCCAGATTTGATTTCCAACTTTTTTTCAACACTTATTGAAAACTTGCCAATCTAGATTATTATAGCCACTAGGAAATTAATAATCATTAAAAATTCAGGAAGTACTAAAAAATATCCAAATCAATCAAAATTCTTACGAAGCAGGATCAGCTTTTGCAGAAAAGTACAGCAGCTGTTCTGTTTCAGGTATATTTTGAGAAACATGAACATGATGGCATGGTTCTCTTCAACATCCACTAATGTGACTTGAAAAGAATTACACCATCTATGATCATTCCCTGAAAATACAAATAAATATATTTCCATTTCCAACAAGAGATTTACACTTGATTATGCCAGCTGAGAATCTGATCCAACAGTGCTGTAAGAGCCCCACAGGAAATCTTTGACTTCAGGGGTCTGCAGGAAATAAAACATGACCACAAGCTTGATATGTATGCTTTCAGCACCTGTTTCACAACAATATTCCTGGGGTTTAGTATATTCATAATCCAGTATTCTAAATAACTACAGAGGTTTCATGGGGAAAACAGAACATTACATTCCCACCATCTTAGATCTGACCGAGTTAAGCTGAGCAGATACCATTTATTCATGGGTTAGAAAACATGAGTTTTACACCTGAAAGTAAGTGGAAAGCATTTTTCCAGATGTTCTTCCCCAGGAAAGTATGATGCAAATAATGAACTCGCTAGTTCAAAGAGTACATAAACTTCTATTTGCATGCATTTATTGGCTGTATTTTTTAACTTCCTTCCTAAATTGTTTAATTGAATAGCACATTAAATCAATTAAGAGGAGAAGAAAATTTGTGACTAGGATAATTTTTAGTTAAAAATACAAAGCCTGAGCTTACTGTTGCTTGATACCTAAAATATATTATTTTAATTATTGACAATAGTTTGCTTTTACCAATATTCATAAGAATTATCATAGAAAACGACTATAATTTTTGACCTCACTGTGCCCAGGAATTGCATTGGCCTCAAATTTAATTTTTTTAGTCTATACAAGCAGAATAGTCTTGTGTTACAGCTTGATACAAAGGACTTATTGTATACTCACTTCTGTGTGTTATTTATGACAAAATTCCAATGTCATAAAATGAAAGTCTTTATAACTGTAGTGGAATATCAGCCAGGAAAGAGAGACTGGCAACAATAGCTCTTGTTCCTTTCCATTTAATAATCTGAACAATCTATAAGTAGTGACTGTGACAAGAATAAAAATAAAATTAAAAAATACACATGTACTATTATATGGTGGTGTATATTTTAAGAGAATCATTAGTTTACCCTTTCATAATTTCCCTTTATTTAAGAGACATAGTGTCTTGACACATGGAAATTGTCTCAGTTTCAAATTATTTTATAAGACCAAATAAAATTGCTGTTTAGTTGACAGAACCTTCAGGAAGAAAAGATAGCAGAAGTGAGCTGGACCTTTTGTCTGGGATACTTAGACTAAGACACATAAAATTGTTCCCTCCTTTCTTCCCAGCACACCCTCCCTCTGTCAGGGAGGAGCAAGGGATGGCCAGCAGCCAAGGGGGATGCCACAATCCTCCCACTTTGCTTGTCTGTCTTCACCCTACCAGGGCCCAGCACTGTGGCTGGGATTAAGGGTAGAACAGCAAAATCCAACAATTTACTGTTCAGTGTATGAAGAAATGGGCACACTCCCAGCTGCTGGAGAAACCACAGTGGGTCACCAGAAGGACAAGGATCAGGAAGAGGAAGACAGCTGATGACACTGGTGTTGGTGGCTGAGGACTACCAGGCACACGTGGAGATGTGAGGGGTTCTCATTAGACAGAACACAACAGAAGAGACAAGGCTCTCTGTGAAGAAGCTGGGGTGGAAGAGGAATGAAGGAAGCCAAGGTTAATTGCCTCCCAACCCTCTGAATCCTCAAGACAAAATTCAGAGTTCTTGACAATTCCAAAACTTAGTATCACTGAACTGCATTAACACAGCCAAATACCATAGAAACACTTCTTCCATGCACCAAGTAAAAGTCACTGCAGTGGAAATCCAGGTCACAGTAAGGCCATGACAACACGAGACAGAACAACATACCAATCCTATAGCCAGGAACACAATCCTATCCCAACCCAGCCTTTCCAAACTTGAGATGGAGCCAGCTGTACTGTTAAAGGATTGAGAGCCTTTATCACCAAAATCTAAAGAACTGTCAGCTCCTTCTGTCTCAAGTATTAAAAATCTAGATGTTTCTATTCACACTGTCTTTATGCTGCGTTAGTTACCTAAATGTGTGTTTTGGTTTCCAATAAACAATATTCTCTAGATAGCAGAAAAGAAAGGTGAATCTTTTTCCAGAAACCTTGATCATTTATCTCAAAATTGTATTGCAGAGAATTCCTTACATCTATAAAAACACTCAGAAGTTTGTAATTAATCTATCACTCAATAAGTCTGTAAATAGGCCTATATATATGGCTTACAGTAAGATAAAATGTGGAATAGTTTATGCTAGCATTTAATATTGAATAATATAAGAATGGAACTTTACTGAATCAAAGTAAATGTACAAGCAGCTGATTTCAACTCAGCTTTAGTTACACGAACAAAAAATTAGATAATGTAGAAACATTAGAAAGAAGTGAGATGAGTCAGGGTTTTCCATGAAAAACAGCTTCACTGCAGAGTAGCCAATAGAAATAATTTTAACCTTATTTAGATTAAGATAAAATGGTATTCTAATATCTCACTATCTTATCTAGATAATTTTATTAGTGCTTAAAATAATAAAAGATGTATCTGGCAGCAGAACAGCATTCCTCTCTCGCAGAATTTGTGTTCTGCACAGGCTCACATCTGCAAATGCAGATTGACACTTTTGTAAATTATGGAAGATTTTCTAATCTAAGACATTCTCTTCCTCTTCCTGTTCTTTAAATCAAGTTTTAATTTATATCTGTTTTTCCTTCCGTTTTTTTTTTCTTTTGTGTGCTTATAATCACTCATTGCATAATTTCACTCATTGCATGATCACATAACAGGCATCTTCTGTGACATACTGCTATTTTATTCTTCTTCATGTATATGTATTTTACTGCATACTGAGGGGCTCAAGTAGAAATATTTTTATCTGTCACCATTGAAGACTGGTCTTTTTGGAGCAGGTTCCTTAGCTCACAGCTAGTTTCAGGGTTGCCTGAAACAATGGGGATGAAGATCCCCAAATGCTCCCTACAGTCACCCATTTTGCTGTCTTGGCCTCAAAAGTGAAGAAGAAAATAATTTCTTAATTTTATAGAACTAATATTTTAGAAGTACACCTTTGCTAAATATTTAATTTACCATCACCCATTATCCTTTTGGACAGTATCCAACTTGCCACAGGATTTAGAAGTACAAGCACTCTTTTGTGTGTGTGTGTTTGTGTGTGTGTGTGTATGTGTGTGTAGTTCATGCTCAATTCAACACCACATCAGTTTCCAATACAAACAACATAACTTGAAGAATTTTGAACACCATAATTCCAGAGCTCAAGTCAAAATACTCTTGACATAATGGAAGTCTCACCTGAATCATAGATTTGCAGACTTTTGAGATTGGAAGAGACCCTTAGAAATCATCTGGCCCATGCCCCTGCTCAGAGCCCAGCCACCTAAATCAGGTTACTCAGGACTGTGTCCAGCTGGGGCTTGAATATCTTCAAGGATGGAGATTCTCCAGCCTCTCTTGGCACCCTGTGCCACTGTTTGATGATCCTTAAACTGAAAAAGGTTTTTCCTATATTCAAATTTAATTTCTTGTATTTCAAGAACACATTTCTTGTGTCCTTTGCCTCCTCTTCCATCACTGATCATCAGGGAGAAGAGTCTGGTTCTCTCTTCTTTACTGCCTGCCAAGAAATAGATTTATAAGATCCAGACCTTGAAAATTAGGGCTTCCATCTATGGAAATGAAGACCAACAGCATTACCTCTCCCATTAAGTCTTTTCTGAAATGTTCTTAGTCCATCACATTTAACGCAGTAGGTAAATGCTCCCAGAGGAATCTGAAATGCCCAGCAATTGAAGGGAACTAACAACACATATTATTACTTCTCCAATCTGCACACTAAAGGCCCAGGAAGCTCACTTCTTACTCAAACTTTTCCATCAAGATTCTGCAAAATTTAGATACACCCAATCCAGAGTTCCTGACTAATATTCCCTACTGCAGTAGCTCCTGCAGTTGTTCCTGTATTAATTGTTTGGATCAGTTTTGTCCTTTAAACTTCAATCCTTTATCCCTTTGGATTCTTTTACAGCTTCAGATTCCCATAGTCCAAGGGCAGGAACATTTCAGTGGTTCTAATACAAACACCTTTCTAGTTATAAGAATAAATTAATGCAATAGTATTCTCCCTATATTTCCCTTTGAATTATAAATTCCTATTGTAAATTGCCAAAATTTTCTATTGACATGAAGGAAACAAATGAGAGAGACAGAGAAAGGGGGAAAATGGAGGGAGGGAAGGAGAGGGCAAGAAGGGAGGGAAGAGCAAGACAGCCTTGCCAGAAACAGGATTTATTTGTGCTAAGCCCATAAATAGAGTTACAGATATGGCACTAGTAGAGATACAATTTAAATAAATCAGCTGCTGGGAAACAGAAATGTTATGCAATAGAAGCAAATAACTGGTTCAGTGATCACTGGAATTAATGAGCCCTGAGTTTTAATGAATTTAGATTTTCTGGAGGGTGCCCTTTTTAACAGAATTCTTCTAAAGCAGCTGCGTAAGTGCATCTCTTGTGGAAGAACAGATAATCTACACAAGATAGAAATACTCTCTATGGTTTGGAAGATTCTTCTTTTTGTTCAGTGAGGTGCAACTTCTGACTGAACTGGGGTAATAAAAGTTGAGAAACCTGTCCAACAAGTGTTTTTGAAATTAGCATGATTCCATGAGAAGTTTTGGATTTGCTGAGTTCTTGTTCACTAGATCTAGATATTGAATTCAAAGTGAAACTGTTATCCAGTATTGTAACCAAAGTATTTAGGTGCACTTTTCCAAATTCTCCAAATGGCTCCTATTTTCTATTGTTTGTATTGTTTCTGATAAAAACTGTATCAGAAATCTAGTGAAAGAATTCAGAATAATTATATATTTGCAACCTTTGTCATTAATAACTTCTGATTTTCTGAAAATAATACAGATTATAAACCCACAGACTGACTGTTTATGGAAATGCCAATTATAGACAATGCCTGGTTTTGATTTTGGTCTTTTGAATCTCAGCAATTCGATTTAGGACTCCACAACTTGATGATCATATGTTCCTATTTCATACCAAATCTGGGGAGGTAAGGGGCTTAACAGGTAATACATTTGCTTAACACACCTTTCAATCCAATAAAATGAAAGTATTTCTTTCTAATACCTGAAGGTTTCATGGAAATCAATAGTTTTACAAAAGCTGATATTTGCTGATAGTCTTCTCGACTCCAGCTGCAAATCCAATTGGATTTTTTTCTAATGAGATTGATATGTTGCCCTTACTCTGAATCTCTGGACTTATGCAAGACAAGCTAAGCAGTTTGTTGAAGACACAAAACAGAAGAAGTCAGAGGAAACACTTCCACTGTGTTGGAACTGGTACAAGAGTCCTCAGTGAAGAACTCTTCCCCGCACAGGACAGCAGTCCTACAATAATGGTGAAAGTGTCTCTAAAAGATGAAAATATCTGGGTGTAAAGAACTGCATTTTATCACTTTTCCCAGTAGCTGAGGTCAGCTGCATTTGCAACTACAGTTTTTGCATAATTCCTATGTGAAAACTTCCTCTTCCATGTTACTTTCCTGAACACCATAAAAGGAGGAACCACTATATATAATTTTTGAATTTATCTTAGTTTAAGACAAGATATCAACTGAGCTTTAGACACCTAGAAGATTAAAGACAAAACAAAGGTTCATTTAAAAAATCAGCAACAGTAAAAATAACAAAAAACATGGATCAGTAATTTCTAATAGCTAATACTACTCATGTGGGTTGGCAGTAAAAAAAGCAGTTATAAAGGCTGTCTAGAAATAGATCTTTAACAGCATAGTAAATTTGATAATTTCATTACATTTATTTCATGTAATAGTAAATATAGTTATGCATGAAATCATGTTATTATGAATTGGGATAACACATGTGTGTTTGAATGAGATCAGAAATATACTTTTTGATTCGTTTTGTTTTGTTTTGCTCTTTTTTTTCTTTCTATTACAGTTCTAATTGTTTAGACATAAAGGTCAAATGATCCCAGGAAAGGAATTGGGTCTTAACAATGTTTAGAGAACATACAAGAGATTTAAGAGTTGCATTCAATAAAGCACTCCATAAAGTGCACATGGTCTTTAATAACAGCCTTTCCAGCTCTTCATTTTTTTTTTTCAACAACTTACCATGAAGATGATTCTCGACAAAGAAAATCATTAATACTAAGCATCTATGACCAAACTGTAAAGAATTTTTTTAGTAGTATATGGATAATTTAGTGGCTTATCAGCATTTATTGAACTTCAGAGCAACCTGAGATTTTGAATTAAACTTTCTACCTGATTTGCAAACAGTAGGCTCCTTGTGATTCTCAGCTGAACATGTATGTTCCTTCAAAGATTCTGTGCTTTGACACTTCATTTAACTAAGATGACTTTCTAGAAGTAATAAAGTACTGCTAATCCAGTCGATCCAGTTGCTGGTTTTTCCTGTTCAAGATTTATCAGATTATTTCAAACATATTACAGAAGCATACTTTTAATTATGCAAAACTGAAAAAGTTTAAAAAAAATTCCTACATGATTTAGTAGATATTTTAATTTTTCAGGCCACTAGGATGACATTTTCTATTGTTCTTTTCAGTCTGCCTTTGTAGTTTAAGGACCACATATTTTTACATCTTTTTTAGGAAGATTGCCTTTTTTATTCAGAAGAAGCCCATATATGTTAAGAAAATAATTTCTGTGGTACAACCGGATGAAAACTTGCCAGGAAATGAGAAACCTGAAATGATTCAACAAAGTACTCAAAATTTCATAAACTTGCTGACATGAAAGAAGGGATTTTGAAACTCTTTCCTGTACAAGCTGCTCCCTCTGATACACATTTTTTTTTCTCATTGTGAGAAAATATCATTAGGTATAAGTGAACTTTCCACTTTTCTGCACAGATTTTTTTCACCTCTGTCTTGGCAGAAGAACAGTAATAGGAAACATAGGAATGACAGAAAATGCCTCACTCTTATTATCCTTGTAAATGCAACTAAAATGTGTTAGCAAGATGTGTCCTGGATGGATCAAAGAAATTTTCACTCAGGAGCAGTTTCTGTTTACGGATCCAGCATTTTTGAAACTCTCACATGCACAATTTTACTGATTGTTTCAGAGACTGATCCCGGACAGCCCCGGGGCAAATGCAGAGCAAAAGAGGTTTATTTAATCAGATTTCCCATGGAAATCTGATTTTGCTCATGGATCAGTTTTTGCTCATGGATCTTCTGCCGTCTGGTGGGATCAGGTAGAGACCCTTGCTGAGAATCCTGCGTGCCACTAGCAGGCAGCTACAGCAGTGGGCTCCCGGGGCTGTGGTTTAGATGAGTCCAGCGAAGCAGCTGTGCTCAGTTTCAGCGAGGAAAGAGTTAAGGAGCTCCGTGTTCCCCTGTGCCCGGGAGGCAGCCTTTGTGTTTAACATTGGCAGGGGCTCAGTTCGGGCTGGAGGTTTGTTTTAATTGGGGGAGGGGGCAGTGAAGAGGGGACGCTCCGACTTCTTCAGTCTGTCTCTTTCGTTCACTGATTTAGCGGAGGTGGAGATTTTCAATCCCACCCAGTCAGAGGCAGGCAGGAGGATCTGGTAAGACTATCCCAGGCAAAGCCACTCCGAAGAAATTCTCCGAGGCGGCGGCGGCGGCGGCGCCGGTCGCCCCAGCATGAGGGTGAGCCGGGCGGGGAGGCGCGGCGGGGGGAAGTGCGCGGGATGCTGCGGGAGCCCCATCGCCATCCCACGCCGGGAACAGCCCGGCCCGAGACGCGGGCACCTTCCACACCGCTGGAAACGCCCCGGACAGGGATTCGGCGCCGGTGGTGTACCTCTGTGTGCGGGTGTGAGCGTGTGAGAGAGAGGAAGGGAGAGAGAACAAGAGACGGGCACAAGGCAGCTTGGGGGAACTGTTATTCCATAAAGTTTAACAACGTACGGATCTTGCCAGAGGCTCTCTATATAGACTGCAGGGCAGGCAGCACTGGTTTGCCAGTGCATGTTGGAATTGATCTTTCGCTGGTGAAGCAAGGAGCGTGTCTCCTCTCGCCTTGGAGAAGGAGCAGCGGGCGGCTTCCCCGGCAGCGCTCGCTGGGAACAACCCAGAGAATCCCCCTTGCCGGCGTTGTTCCCTTCAGTGCCTTCCTGTCCTGCTCCGCTTCATTCGCTCCTGTTCACATCTCAGCTGCCTTACACTCATCAAGCACTGTCAACGTTTTAGCTGGTCTTTGGAACAATTTCATTTCCAGTAGTACGGTCTCTCCTTGAGAACCTCGGCATGGGAATTTTTCTGGCTTGATACTCCAGGCAAGTCCGGAATTTAGTTCCCTGCATCCGCGGCTGTTTCTGCAGCACTGCAGGAGCACAGGCACAACACAGGCGGGTGGCTCCCAATTAACAGAGCACCCTCACACCCTCCAGGTACCCAGGCTGCGTGTGTGACTGACAATCCTAGATTACCTTATCACAGAAAGTTATCAGGGATGCCAGTGTGTTACTGATACGAGGCAGGCTGCCTGTTATATTCTGCAGCAAGATAAATACTGTAAAAATATGCACAGAGGAATGAAGGGCTGTCAGGAATCTATAAAAAAGTACCCTTAGTAGTTAGCCTATTAAAAACTTTCTAGTTTTTCTTCTTAGGGAAAAGTTTCTTCCGGGAGAGGGAAGAGATGGTAATAGGCAATTTTGTTCCCAGCTTTGCATGCTGGCGGCATGACTGCCATGCTGCCACCATGTTTATATGATACATACGTCAGACTTTCAGAGAAAGGGTCACAAAGTAAGGAGGAAACTAATATAACTACTAAAACATAGGGCTGTGGGTTCTGTTCATAGCTTTATCACATTTACTTGGGAAAGCCATTTAATAGTGATACATGTTTCCCATTTGTAAATTGAGGAACCGTAGTCATAGAAAACAACACAAGTATTAATCCTTGCCTGAAAAGAATTACAGTCAAACATCTCTGTTTGACTGTAACATTTCTGGTAAGATTTAGAAACCTAAAGTGAACACACTTGCACCATGCTCTGAGATACTGCCATAACCAGCATTTAATTTAATTAAATAAAGACGGGTTTACTATTTAGTATGTTAAACTTTAAAATTAAGTCCATGGGGACTCGCAGTTGGCCAGTTCCTGCTCTCAAGTACAGCAATACAAGGATTGAAAGGTGGATCCCTGGTCTGTGAGGGACAGCACTCTGCATGCCAGACAGGAATACTCGGGTTAGCATCACATCTGCTGTGCTACAGATGTACTCACACACTTCCACAGACCACATACAACAGGAGCCTGAAATACTAGTAAATATTTATACTCTGCCTGCTCCAGAAGTACTATCAGTAAATTTTCTCCCTCCTTCTCTGGTAAACGTCTTGCTATAAACTCTGACTTAACAGCTCCACAGGGAATTAAATTAGGATTCATTTATTTAAAAGGATCCTCCCAAATACTTCAGGCGAGTCCTAGAAATCAGAAAGTTATAAATACTTTATTTGCTACTCTTCTTTTGTCAACACTGAAGCACGTAGTCTTGTTTTGCAGATATAAGCCATGTTAAAAAAAAATCTCAACCTTAAATTAAAACAAGGCTTCAGGAAAATGGACTTAAATGGCATCCCTGGTTTCACTGGAGTTTTGGTATCCACAAACCCTGTGGCAGCAGTTACACACAGGCAGTCACACTTATTAGGGCAAGATTCTATGCTGTTTTCTTCCCTACCTGGAAATGTCATGAGTTGTTGCTTAGAATACTAAATCAAGTATATTGTATCCTTAAAGAGCTTAATTTTTTATTACTAACATCACTGTGCCTAAGTACTCAGCATGAGTTGCAATTACATTCAGGACCAAATGACAAAGTTTGAAGGTATTTTCCTGGCCAGCAGTCTCTCCTAGGACTATAAAATCTTCCTCCTCATATTTGGGGATTTTGGATCTGGTCCAGATTTTGATTTGAAGTACACGTCTTTTCAGTTTTCATTTGAAATCCAGGTAATAAGTCAGACAAAAATAATATAAAGTCTAATTGTTGCAGTACCTGAAAAATATTCAGAAAATTGATGAATTTACTACCTTTAATTTTTAATGTAGCGCTTTACCTTTTGTTTTCAAAGAAAAAATAATAAGTTCTTATTTTAGCTACAATACCATTCAGTAGTCTCCAAGACAGGTCTACTTTTTCTGCAAGACTATATTTTTAAACAGAATTTCATCCATCTTATTTTTTCCATCCCTATACAAATTCTGTCTCAAGTTAACAGGGTTTTGTGGGATCTTATTTGCATAAGCTATCACTTAAAGGAAGTTTTTGTGTTTGCCTCTTGTCACACAGGTAATGGGGGTAATCTAGATTTCAGAGCAGCACAGTGAGTATAAACAGGTGTTTATACATGTGTGCTGCAGAGGCTGAACATTCAGATACCTTCCCTAAGTGAGAAACAGGATATGTTAGACTACCTGTTGTACTGATTATGTGGGTTTTTTTCTTTTCTTTTTTTGCTTACAGTTTCTCTCCGCAGGTGAAAAAGTGAGAAGTATCTCACCGAAATACTGAAGAAATAAGCGAAGATCTTGTCTCACTGAATTTGCTCACTGGGGACTTCAGGATGGAAGCCCTGTGTTTAAGAGTTTCCTTGCTGCTGCTGCTCCCGGGATTTGCTCTCAGTGACAGCTCTGACAGAGACGTTTCCAATCGGAGCGACTCGGGAAACCCCCTTTCCACCTTCTCAGGGATCGAATCCAGCGTTCTCCTCACCACCATGCAGCCCTCGGTGTCCAACCAAACTGTCAAATGTTCCCAGCAGACTAAGATTGCTGAAACTTTCAAATACATTAACACCGTGGTATCCTGTGCTATTTTCATCATCGGGATGGTTGGGAATGCAACTCTGCTGAGGATCATTTACCAGAACAAGTGTATGAGGAACGGCCCGAACGCACTGATAGCCAGCCTGGCACTGGGAGACCTTATCTACATTGTCATTGATATCCCCATCATCGTGTACAAGGTAGGACACCAACATCCATTCCAACTGCAGTTCCTTAGGGGTTCCCTGGCTGTTCTCTGTGCTTCCTCCTCTATTTAGTGCTCTTTTGTCAATGAAGAGTGCAATTAAGGAAACAATACAACTCTTTTTTGTTCTGCAACAAACCCCTTGCTCTCAGGTCTCACCTCCCTCAAGAAAAAGTGTATCTCCCATTAAAGGTGAGGTAGGTCTTAGCTCCTAACTAAAGTGTCATCTTGGGCATTTCACAGGAGCTCTTAATTTCTCATAGCTGCTACAGCTAACAACAGAATTTATGAGGGAAGACTTTTTATAAACTGTTCTCCTCCTCCTTGATGAACTAGCTGCTATTTTTATATTATCCAATCCTTACTTTATATTTTTACAGAAAATACTCCCTGTGATATGCAGGCTTCATATTACGACTTTGAAGGGAGAGATTACGCCAGTTAAATTGAGCCTTAAGGTTTTCATTTAATATTCATTAATAGCAGAGTCTCAAAATTATTCCAATTGTATCACGGACCATTTCTGAAATATCAAATTTCATCTGGATTTGTCAAAGTGTAAAAAGGCTCCTCAACAATTCTTTTATCCGGTATAAAGTTATCTTGTCCCAGTGTTTTGATTTTCCAATTTAATGAAACAAAGCCATAAAGCTTTTTCTGATGCAATTTATGTTTACTAATATAATTCAAGCCAGAACATGCTTGAATGAACAGAACTGAGCCCTTTTTTAATATATTTCATTGATATTAACTTATCTTAGAAAATCATCAAAGAATTTTGTGAGCTTGTATCTGTCTCTTTGTGGACCATACACAGATGTATACCTGATAGGAAATTCGACTTTTTCTTTCTTTTTTCAGTAGAAACATTAAGTGTTTCTGTTTGTAAATAAAACACTAAGTCATATAATATATATGTCATATAATTAAGAAAAAACGTTGTTCACAATTTCAGCCCTTAAAAATTCTAATGACTTTTATTTACGTGCATTTTAAATGAAACATTTTAATGCATGGTTTTATAATAACTGGTGACCTGTGGTTTCAAAATTAAAGAAACAATGATTTAAAACATGCATTTTGCATCTTTATAACAGTGACATCATAACTGCATCATAACAGGTATCCATAGGACAAGATCATAAAATTTGAATTAATTAATGGAAAAAAATTCTCTCTATGTGCATATATTACATTTGTACAGAGGCGCTGGGAGTCTATTATTGTCCACCAAACCAGGAGGAAGAGGTGGACAACTTATTCTATAAGCAGCTGAAGAATGTTTCAGGATCACCAGCCTTTGTTCTTGTAGGTGACTTTAACTTACCAGACATCTGCTGGGAACTTAACACAGCAGAAAAGAGGCAGTCCAGGAAGTTCTTAGAGTGTGTGGAGGATAATTTTTGCCGCAGCTGGTGAGCAAGCCCACCAGGGGAGGGACTGTGTTACACCTTTTGTTTGCAAATAGAGATGGACTGGTGGGAGATGTGGTGGTTGGAGGCCACTTGGGGCACAGTGATCATGAAATTATAGAGTTCTCAATATTTGGTGAAATCAGGAGGAACATCAATAAGACTTTTACATTAGACTTCCGGAGAGCAGACTTTGGCCTATTTAGGAGACTTAATCAGAGAGTTCCATGGGAAGCAGCCCTTAAAAACAAAGGAGTCCAGGAAAGGTGGGTGTGCTTCAAAACAGATCTTGAGGGCACAAGAACAGACTGTCCCTCTGTGCCGAAAGATG